>CM054136.1:83298657-83431157 GCA_028751875.1 Rapana venosa | reverse complement strand
TTTTGCCTGCAGAATGGGAATTACACAGTATTACAAATTTCCACTTTGGCCAGAGCTACAGAGAGAAACTCTTGTTTCCTCTACTTAATGGAGAATGGTTATGGAGATTATTTTTCTGGTATTCATTGTCAGGGCAGCTGTTTTTCTGATTGTTGATGCTAGTTTTGGAAGAAGGCCTGAACATGTGTTACCAGAAGTATTTCTTTTTTAGTGTTTCTGTTTCGTTGAGATTTTTGCTGTTTTTCTTTTCAGAATGAATTTTGTGTGTGGTTTTTGTTGTTCTGTCACGTGCTGTCATTCTGTGTTGGCAGGTGCATTCTTTGTGTTCAGTTGTTTGTTTGTTTGCTTTACTTTAAAGCAAGTTCATGTTTCGGTGCATAATACACACTCGGTTTGAGGTTCTTTGAGGGTGAATTGTACAGTGCCACCCTTCCCCCCCTCCCCCACTCTACGTCTTATTCATTTTGTTCATATTCTTTGATTCTTTCTTCTTTTCCCCCCCTCTGTTCCTCAGCTAGAGCTCTGAGGTTCACCAATGGTGATATTTTGTGTATGTGACCGTTTTTGCCCACCATGAAGGTAGCCGCATTCTGACTTCGGGGATGTATGCTGGGTATGTTTGAGTTTCTGTAACCCACTGAACACTGATATGAATAACGGGATCTTTAACGAGCATGTTTGATCTTCTACACGTGTATATATGCACTAAGGGAATGAAGGCACTGGCAGGTCTGCACTTGAAGTTGACCCGGGAAATAGTAAAAATCCCTACCCTTAATTCGCCAGACACCCCCGAGATTCGAACCCATGACTTCATGGACCAGTAGGATCGAGTTCATTGTGCTTAACCACTTGGCTAAAGTGTTCGTCATTCTTTTTTTCTTCTTCTGATTTTTGCTGTGGTGTTTGGTTTATTGAGTGCAATGTTGGCATTGCAGAAGGAATGGGAGTAGGGCTAGGGATGGGAGGCAGGATTAAGGACGGGTATGTTACTGTCAATATAAAAGAGTGTGAAGACACGATACCGTGCTCGGGTGTTGGGTTTCTGACGAAGAGATTAAACATGACAGCGTAAGGCGCCCGGGTTTATTCTATACCTTGACGATAATTGAAAAGAAAGGTAAATGTCTCGTGCATGCGTTTATAGGCACAAACACGTACACAAACATAAGGCCACCCCCCACCTCTTCCCTCTCCCTGGCTCCTTCTGGGTTTTTTTGCTCTGTGTGAATGGCCCTGATATTGGGTAGAATGCACAATGCCTGGTCTTCTCATGTGTGTGTAACACTCTGCAGGAGGTCTGCCTGCTGGCCTGGGCACACACAGTCCAACTTCAGGGCAGCTCATTAATAATAAGTTCATAAGAAAAATTTTCAGATTTGCTTGAAAAAAAAGCCAGATTGAGCTGGGTAGGCAGAAAATACCGGAGAGAGACTGGAGATAGGGAGGTAAGTGAAAAGACAGAAACAAAAAGGGAGTGATAAAAAGGGGGAATTTCTAGCACAGAATTTCCAGAAAAGGGAAAAAGACAGAAACAAATGGAGCAATAAAAAAAAAGGGGAAACTACTATCACAGAATTTCCAGAAAGTGGGGATGCTATCTATACTGAAAGAGCTCCCCCAGCAGCATCCCTACGGGGAAAGCTATGTGTGAATCATAAATTAGATGGGTAAAAAGTTGTAGCGAAATTCCCAGTGGATTAAAAAAAAGATTTTTTTTTCTCCTGTGCCATTTCTGTATTTGTATGCTGCTGCTTAACTGAGCAGTCAGTGTTGGCAAGACTTTCTGTAACTGTTGACGTAGTGGGCCTTTGTGTTTGTTGTAAAGCAAACGTTATTGCCCTTGTAAAATTGTTGAAATATTAAAGATTTGAATAATGAATCATATGCTCATACTTGTCTCTAATTTCGTAACGGTTTGCCTTCTTCTGTAGTTTTTGTAATTTGAAAGTCTATATATCACTGTCTTGGTAATCTTTTGCTTATATACAGTATGTTTCTAAGAAAGAAGGTGGCGGTATGGTTAAGATGTTCACCTGCCTAACAAGTAAAGTGTGAGGTTCTGGGTTTGATGCTTCTTTGCCCTGTCTTCCCAAATGACAAGAAAATGGAACTGAATGTCAGAGTCTTTTTTTATTTTATTGTTATTTATTTATTTATTTTATTCTTTTATATCGAGGATAATGGAATAAGCACTTAATGTGCTTTTTTACCCCAGTCCCCGTGTGTATGCGGTTTTGTAAATTCTGTCGTCTGTTCCCACCGGCACACAATGGCCTACTCTTACGAAAAGCAGAAGAGGATTTAACATGTACGCAAGATGTCCTTCGGGTGAGACTATTAACTGAGGTCTGATGTGCGAATGCACGCAGAACTTCTTGCATACACGTTAAAACCTGTTCTGCCTTTTAGAAGAGTAGGCCATTTCGTGCTGGTAGGAACGGACGACAAAATTTCATGCACACAGGTGTCATATTTAGACACCATCCATAAAGTCGGAATGCAGCTACCTAAATCTAAATGATGGTGGTGGTGGTGGTTGGGGGGGGGGATGGTCGCATATACAAAAATTTCATCATTGGTAAACCTCAGAGCTCTAGCCAAGAAAAGAAAAAAAGAATTATGTTTTGTTTTGGTTTTCTGGTTTTGTTGTTATTATTTGGAGTGGGAGGTTGTTTTTATGTTTTGCTTGTTTATGTGTGATACTCATAAGAAAACCCTCAAACTTGGAAGTTTTTTTCTGTCTGCTCTTATCCTTACTGTGCCTCCTGCTATCACGTATCCATCTTCTGTTTTTGTTTTGTTTTTGTTTTCTTTTATCACGTTCTTTTTCCCCCCATTTTCATTCAAGACATCTTTTTGGGTTTTATTTTTGCTTTTTGCTTTTCTGGGTTTGTGTCTGTTGTGTGAGATCAGATTTTTTTTGTACGTGGTCATGAATCATTGAAAGGCGGAGAAAGCATTGCACTTGGAACAGTTGAACTTGCGCCTAATTTAAACCATTGTTGTGTGTGTGTGTGTGTGTGTGTGTTGCTCGTGTGTGTGTGTGTGTTGCTTGTATGTGTGTGTGTTGCTCGTGTGTGTGTGTGTGTGTTGCTTGTATGTGTTGCTTGTGTGTGTGTGTGTGTGTGTGTGTGTGTGGTGTGTGTGTGTGTGTGTGTGTGTGTGTGTGTTACAGGGATCTGAGTTTTAACAAGATTGGAACAATCAACAGCAGCATGTTCACAGGACTACCCAAGTTAGAGAAATTGTAAGTATGGTGAAAGATTCTGATGTTAGAGGAATTGTAAGTATGGTGAAAGATTCTGATGTTAGAGGAATTGTAAGCATGGTGATTCTGATGTATTGTAAGTATGGTAATTCTGATGTAAGAGGAATTGTAAGTATGGTAATTCTGATGTAAGAGGAATTGTAAGTATGGTGAAAAATTCTGATGTTAGAGGAATTGTATGGTGATACTGATGTTAGAGGAATTGTAAGTATGGTGATTATGATGTTAGAGGAACTGTAGGCTTGGTGATTCTGATGTTAGAGGAATTGTAAGTATGATGAAAAATTCTGATGTTAGAGGAATTGTAATATAAGTATGGTGAAAAATTCTGAAGAAAACGGCTGTAAGTGGGTGAAAGAAAGGTTGGTAGACTTGAGGAGAAAGATGGAAATGAAGTCATTTAAATGATTAAAAGGGGAAAAAAAAGTCTGCTCTGTTCATATGATTCTCCTTTTTCTTTTGTGTTGGTTCATATATATCCACACATTTTGTACATAGGCATGTGTGTGTATGTGTACATACACACAGTACTTATTGCTGCTGCTGCTGCTGCTGCTGCTGCTGCTGCTGCTGCTGCTGCTGCTGCTGCTGCTGCTGCTGCTACTACTACTACTTCCTACTACTACTACTACTACTTCCTACTACTACTACTACTACCACTACTACTACTACCACTACTACTACTACTACTACTACTACTCAAGATGAAATGCAGCACAGACTCGCACACATACGCATATACACATGTTGTTGACTTCGATTTTATGTCTGTTCCCTGGAAGTGATGTTAGACTACCAGCCTTCCTCCCTAGGAATATTTGTTTTGTAGTGCTGTTTCCAGATACCAGACCATCAGCTTTTCTGTATTGTGTTTTTATATATAGATTGAAGAAAGTGGACCCATACATTTGTGAGAGAAGTGGACATACCTGTTTTTCTTGTGTGTGTCTGTGCATATTGTGTGTGTTGGCTCCAGTTTATTGATTTATGGATATGAATGCTTTTTTAATTCAGAGAACAAGGATATTTTCCAACCCCCCCCCCCCCCCCCCCCCCCCTAAAAAACAACAACAACAACAAAACAGCCAAAAACAAACCATTTCTAAAGTAATTAAAGCTGTCATACTTGATTTTGCTTAAGAAAAAAGAAAGATAATGTATCTTTAGTACAATATTCTTGTATGTTAATTAATTTATTTATTTTTATTCTAGTGTTCTCTTTTGTGTTTTTTGAAAGAGAGCATTGAGTGAGAAAAACAATGAAAAAAGCGGAGAGGCATTAGATATATCTATCTATATTTGTTTGTTTTTTCTGATATTTAAAAATTTTTTTAAATCCTAATTATTAATTGGCTTTTCTCTTAATTTGTCCGTTTTCTCTGTTTCAGATGGCTCAACAATAATCACATCAACACCATTCCAGATGGCACATTTAACGACCTCACTTCATTGCGTCGAATGTAAGATTTAGTCAAATGTCCTTTAGTTTCTTTCTTTCTTTTTTTCTTTTTCTTTTTTAATGGTTGTGAATTCATATTATGTATTAAGTCTAGATAGTTAAAAAGAAAAAAACCCTACACTTCTTGTTGCTGGCATTTTCAAGTTTAAGTCAGCAGGTGTTTGTGTATTTGTGTGCATGTGTGTGTGTGCACACATGTGCGACTCAGTTACCTGTTGTTGTTTTTTTTGAATTGAAAGAAGACTGCAAGAATAAGAATTATTTATTTTGCTTCAGACTACCTATTTTTTGTGTGTGAATGCTAAAGGCTTATATAGATGTATATACACAGGCGCATTGAAAACAAGCACATTCATGCACACACATACATACACACAAACACACATGCACGCACGAGCACACACGCACGCATGCGCGCACGCACACACACACACACACACACACACATAGAGACACACTTGTGAAAAGACATTAAATGAATTTCAACACAGACTCAGACATACACACACGCGCGCGCGCATGTGCACACACACATGCACACGCGCACACACATAGAGACACACTTGTGAAAAGACGTTAAATGAATTTCAACACAGACTCACACACACGCACGCGTGCATGCACACACACACATTTATTCACTGACGCTTTGAGTAAAAGTGAGGCACCATCAGAATGCTGATTTGTGCAAAAGAAAAATGAAAAAATGTAGAAAAATTGAGAAAAACAAATGTGTAACAGGAATCCAGAAAGGTAATTTTTGTAACAGTCAAATAGCCTGTCGAATGGTGATATAGTTAAAAACATTTCCCAAAAATGGCTTTGTTTTGGACACAGTGATTTGGTGTTTTGTTTCAGTGACTTTGGCTCAGAGTACCTGCGCTGTGACTGTCATCTTCGCTGGGTGGTGCAATGGGCTGAGAGCAAAAAAGTTCGTCTGGCTCGGGAAACAGTGTGTGCTCTTCCTTCCCCTATGAAAGGACGCATGCTGCGCAAATTGACAGCAGACCAGTTGCACTGTGGTAAGAAGAGAGAGAGGGGAAGAGAGGGAGGCGGGGGAGGGAGAGAAAGGGGGGGTGTGTGTTTGTAAAATGAATTCCAAGTTAAAAAATCATGTAGTAAATATTTTCTTTTCACTCTTCCACTTAAAAGTATGTTTACTCGTAATTAAGTGTGTCATCTTTTAAATCGAGATATGTTTTTGAAGGTTTTTTTTGGGTGGTAAATTGCTGCAAAGAATATGCTTGGATTATTTTATTATGATGCAGACAAATGATTGCTGTGATTTGGGGGGGATTTGCTTGAGTCTTCAAGGTGTTCATAGCTCCGTCCATTATTACGGTGAACACAACCGATATTTTGAGCAATAGATGGAGAATATAAACAGAACATCCGTATATTTTCCAGAACACGACCTCCAGTTGCCGGTGTTTGAAATCAAGCCGTCGCACAGCCAGCTGGTGTTCGAGGGAGACAAGCTGCCGTTCGAGTGCCGGGCGTCGGTCATCCATCCGCGCACGTTCATCGCCTGGGTGAGGGAGGGGGAGGATGTGGAGATCACCACCAACAAGACGGCGGGGATCTTCGTGCACACCAGCTACAGTCCTGACCGCACCATCGTCAGCCACAGCCTGGTGGTGGAGAACTTGGACAAGTCCCATGAAGGCATCTGGAGTTGTCAGGTTGGTGGTCTTTGCAGTCTGCTGCGGCGTTTGTCATGGTTGGGGCAAGTAACAGTTGTGAGGCTGAGGGATGGACACTGTGCAGCCCCTGTAGCACTTCTCCCATGACAGTGGAGCGCTACCTCCAGACCTGTCCAACACACCAAAACAGTCTGTATGTCATATGAGTGAAAGCACATTGCACTGCTGTTAAAGTGCCTGACAATGTCAGGCCCAGCGCATACTACTTTGGTATGGGAGAGACTAGAGCTATTATCTTTTAAGTCTGGAAATCTGGAAGAAAAAGGCAGGAAAATGGACTACAAAGGCAGAAAAAGACAAGAAAGAGGTGACAGGAAGATGAATAACAAGGCAGAAACAAAGAACAGGATAGAAAAGAGGGAATTCCTAGCACAGAATTTCCAGAAGATGGGGATGCTATTTATTCTGACAGGCCCCTTGATGTCCCCACGGTGGAGTTCTCCTGTATGATGATGATGTATTCTTGTCAAACTTGACTGTCGGAAGCTGGGTGTAAAACTCTTCAATCTGCACATCACCCATGTCTACTGCACATATTTATAATCACTATCGCCGTGGTGAGTGGTTTCCTTCATATGTGGATGGTCATGATCATGCTGGAAACAGGGTAGCATCCCTGTACAGATGATCTTGACTAGAAAAAAATCCCACTCCATGTGTTTTTAACCTCTTCTCTACTGTAGTACAAGACATGCCCTTCTTCTGTCTGTACTATCCCATTGTTCCTACCAACACCTGACGTTATACACAAAACAAAGGATACATCAGGTGTGTCTGCCTATCTTGCGTCTTGGTTCTTTCGGTTTTCCTTGCCGGTCTGAGTGTTGTTTACTTCATGTGGTCGTTGGTGGTAATGATGTTCCTGGCATGGATGCTTTATAGATTTCCCTCAATCGTTTGTTTACTGCATATTTGGTGAGGGGAGTCGGCAGAGGGAGAAGAAGAAGTAGAGGGATTATTCAACACACTTTTACCACATGTAGAACAAAACCTTTAGTAAACTGCAAAGTTGTCTTTGGCAGAATTTATCAAGTAAACATCTGTTGTAGGCGAACACACATGCACACGCAACTTACACGCACGCACACACACACTATACAACACACGTACACAACACACACACACATGCGCAACACACACACAGATGCACACACACTCACACAGATGCACACACACATACCCCTACATGCTCTCACATACTACACCCTCCCCATACACACACACACAGAGGCAGGAAACAATGGCAGTGCACTCCCTAGTGGTGCCCTTTGCCCAGGAAGAACAACAGCCTGAGGGAGGGTGGGTTTCCCACAGAGCAGTCTGTTGTGACAAGAGCTTGTAATGCGCCACCAGATCCTGTAGAAAACACAGTGTCCTAACCAGGACCGCTAGTGGTGTGATGATGGCAGAGAACCACTGTCAGGAGAAAGGAGGGAAGGCTTTTTATTTATTTATTCTTTTATATTGAGGATAATGGAATAAGCGCTCATGTGCTTTTTTACATCCAGTCCCCGTGTGTATGCGGTTTTGTAAATTTTGTCATCTGTTTCCACCGGCACACAATGGCCTACTCTTCCGAAAAGCATAACAGGATTTAACGTGTGCGCAAGATATTCTGCATGCGTTCGAACCGGGGCCTGGGTTTATAGTCTCATCCGAAGGTGGGGGAGGGAGGGATTTTGCTGACAAAATGTTGCAAGGCAGAGAGAACTGTAAGACTTGTTGTAGAGAGTATGGAATTTACTTCTGTTTTTTAAAAAGAACTCCATACATATTTTAAAAACAATCTTCAAATGACTGCTTGTTTGGATGATATTTTTATGTATGCAGGTGTGCATGCGCATACACAGACACATGCATGCATGCAAGCGCATGTGCGTGCACACATGCAGACGCATGCCCACACTCTCTCTCTTACATGCGCACACACATACACACCCACACGTACGCACACATATACATATATACATATTATTGTGGACTCTAAAGACACTATCTTCATGTGGACTATATTTTCTCTTGTTGGTTATAGTTTAAAAATTTCATTTTATTGTTTATTGGTTAGATTCTGTTAAAAATTGTGATTTTTCTGTTCTGTACTTAATAGTTATTTTAGATTTGCATTTTCTTACTTGTTTATTGTAGATTTAGTAAATTATCCCCCTAACCAACTCCCAGATCCCCCAATCCCCTCACCCCTAGCCTCTTTGTGTCTAATATCACATTTAGTGAAGAGACATAAAACAAAACCAAATACACACACACACACAGATGCAGTGTGTAACATTTTTGTTTTATGTTCCCCTTCCTTTATTTTCTCTTTTAGAAAAGAGATGAACATTTTACCTCATTTTGTACTATCTGCCTCTCTGTGTCTGTCTCATTTATGTGGTGTTTGTGGTTGACAGACTGCAGGGAACACTGATTTAGAAGCATGCGTGTGTCTTATTTTTCTGTTTCGTAGAGTTGTGTTGCTTTTTTAAATAAATAAAAAAGATCTTCAGACTCGATATCTATTTAAAACAAAACCCAAATAAAAAGAAGAGCTGGGAGGATAACATCAGCGAATGGACAGGCCTAGAACTCAACAAAACCCTGAGAAAGGCAGAACAGAGAGAGGAATGGAGGGAACTGGTTGTTGAGTCTTTGAGGGTGCCCCCACGGTCGTCAGACTACAGGACAGATAGATAGATAGATACATGGGTCACTTACTTTCACTTTATTTCTCTGTCAGTGACTGGCTCGCTCGCGCGCGTGCTCACTCCGGCTTTGCTCGTGGCTTGCTGCAGGTGACCACCCCGCAGGGAAAAGTGACCAAGCACGTGGAGGTGGAGGTCCTCAACTACATCGGCCTGTCCTGTCCTGCCATCAACACGCGTCACCCCTAAAGGCAAGTACGTCTTCGAGGAGATGCTGGCCGGGGTCAAGGCCAAGCAGCCCTGCCAGGTGGGAGGCCCCGGGAGGTACGTGACCTACCTGTGCGACCATCACGCCACGTGGAGGAACCTCAACACCTCGGCCTGCGCGTTCACCTCGGATCTGACAGCAGTCTGGAGAAACTGGCTCAGGTTTGTTGAAAAGGAGTAGAAGTGGGTCTGTGAGTGTGTAAAAGTGAGCGTGGACTGCTGGTTGGGGTTTTTTGTTGACTGTTGGTGTTATTTGAGGAGTAGTTTTGACACTTATTTGCATCCTGTGAGCTTTGTTTGCTTTATGTACTACGCACTACATAAGATAAGGTAAGTATAGTTATGAACTCTTGAGGGATTGCCTGGGGCTATTGTTGTGTTGATGGTATCCTGACTTTGTAAAATTATGTGAATACTTTGTTTTTTAATGGGTTCTGTTAAAATACCATAGTTTTCAAACTATGACGTGTTACTTTTTTGTTCAACAGTGACTTGTATATCTTAAAATACATTGCGCCTTGTCTTTGTTTGAAATTTCAGATGTATTATATCCTGTTCACCTTTGGAGAGTAGGCCATCTCTGATGACAAAATTGCAAAAAATGCAATGCACTTGTGTTGTTTAAGCACGTTAAATACCATTCAAAAATTTAGTTTTATTTTTATTTATCTCTTTATATCGAGAAATGGAATAATGCCTCATGTGCCTTTTTAATCCAGTCCGTGGTATGTGGTTTTGTAAATTTTTCATCTTTCCGGCACAAATGGCCATCTTTCTGAAATGCGGACAGATTAACGTGTGCGCAAGATGTTCTGCATGCATTCGAACACGGGGCCTTGGTTTATAGTCTCATCTGAAGAAATCTGAATGCAAGTACCTTGATGGCTGCATACACAAAATCTCACCGTTAGTGAACATCAGAGCTCTAACCAAGGAATGAGAAGGGAAGTATACAAAAAAACAACCCCAGTCTCACCGTGTTTGTCATTGAAGAATGGAGCAGACTGATTCAGGGAGTTGTTCTGAAAAGTCACGTCTGCTGCTGCTGCTGCAGGAGGATCTGAACGTGACGCGGGTGGGGGAGTACATGCGGCGGCTGCAGCAGGTGTCCATGACGGCCAAGCATCGGCTGATGTCGGACATCATGCTGACGGACGTGCACTACCTCACCTCCATCCTACAGCACCGCCTCCTGCCCCTGGCCTTCAACTCCGAATATGTGAGTCTGGTGATGGTGATGGTGGTCGTCGCATCTGTTCTGTTGTTGGCCACAGCTGTTCTGGTGTCGTCGCATCTGTTCTGTTGTTGTCACTTCTGTTCTGTTGTCGTCACTTCTGTTCTGTTGTCGTCACTTCTGTTCTGTTGTCGTCACATCTGTTCTGTTGTTGGCCAGAACTGTTCTCTCTTGGTGGTCATAACTTTAAGGTTTTGTTTTTGGCATGTGATTTGGGGGGGAGGGGGGGTGCAGCTTAGTATCAGAGCTTTCCCCATGCTAAGGTTAAGCAGCGTCGAACGTGGTTACCAACTGAATGGGTGACCGTTTGCGCCCCTTGGCTTCAGCACAGTCCGCCAGTTCACCCAGTTGTGAATGGGTATCTGCCGGCTCTATTTAGGGTCAGGGAAGGTAAAGCAGCGAGGGAGAGGAGATGGGCGCTGCCCTCAAGATGCTGGCCCCTGGAGAAGCTGAGGTCTCTGAAATCTCACTCCCCAGCGACCAAATAGGTTAGGGGAACACCTTTACCGTTATTCTTATTTTTATGTGTGTTGGTTTGGGGTGGTGGAAGGAGTGAGTGAGTGTGTGTGGTGAGTGGGATTAAAGATGGGCAATAATGAATTTGGAAGTGGTTGTCGGTGGCAGGAGGTTTGAAATACGAGTTAATACGAAAGGACGAGTTTGAAAGATATTGCCAGTGATATGACCTAAAGCCAGTAACCGTATTGTTTCATTCTTGGTAATCTTGGAATTGTGAGTCGTGTCCAAGTCAGTAACAGTGCTATCAGAATAGTATCATGCTGAAGGCTGAATGCAGCTACTTTCATGGTGGGTAAAAATGGTTGCATATACAAAATCTCACCTTTGGTGAACATCGGAGCTCGGGCCAGGAACAAAAACATAAAAGTATTTTTCAAGCTGATCTCCCTTTTACAACCCCTTTCTCCCTAGAAATTCAAGTGTATACTTTTATTCTTCGTTAATTTTTTGAATGCCATGTGATGGCTAACAGTTGCCACCTTCTGTGTGCCTAAAAGTTCCCCATACAGGAAAAGCAGTCTTCGTGATAGGAATTTTTCCAACTCTAGGTCAGAGGTTTTCATGAAAGACACACTATGGTATGTTGTTGCATGTGGAGCTCACAAGCAACAAGATTTTTTATCACATTTCAAATGTATTTTTGTTTGTTTTTTGTTGAACATTCATTGTTGGCCTGTGTTACATTATTTTTGGACCAGAATCCCCTTGGCTATCAATGTATAGGGGAAACTGGAATACAGTAGATGCTGTTGCTTTGTTTTTGGTTTGCAGTATAAACATCATTGGTTCAAACTTTACTGTATATAGCAGTAGTAAAATGATAGTTTCTAATGATACAGATAGTTTTTCAAGAGAAATAAAGAGTTCAAGAGAAACCAGTAAGCATAGGAGGAAAGATCGTTGACATGACTTCAGATACTGTTAGTTGATCTTTTTTTTTCTCTTTCTGTTCCTCAGCTAGAGCTCCGAGGTTTCCCAATGGTGAGGTCTTGTGTATGTGATGGTTAACTGCCCACCATGAACGTAGCCACATTCTGACTTATGCTGGGTATGTTTGTGTTTCCATAACTCACTGAATGCTGACACGAGTTACGGGATCTTTAACATGTATATTTAATGTTCTGGATGTGTACACATACACAAAACGAATTAAGGCACTGGCAGGTCTGCACTTGAAAGTTGAACAGGGAGATCGTAAAATCCCCACACCACTTCAATCACCAGACACCGCCAAGATTCAAACCCATGACTTCACAGACCAGTGGGATTGAAGTTGAATGGTTGTAACCACTCATCTATAGCATCTGTCTGGTCTATCGGAATTGGTGAAAATGTCTTGTGTGTGTGTGTGTGTGGCAGGTGTCGAAGAACGTGCTGTGGCTGACCAGTAACCTGACCGCTCTGCCCGCCCCTCTGTTGAGCCAGGCCCAGGTTGACAGCCAGTCAGCCAAAAGGTGAGGAGGCTGACCGCTGGTTTTTTTGCACGGTAGAAAAATAGTCCTGTCTGTGTGTCGCAGGGTCTTTCTATGCTTGTTCCAGATTGTTACCTGTCAGGTTTCGCAGGGTCTGGACAAGTTTGGAGAGAAGGAGTTCCCTTTTTGTTTAAGGCCTCGAGTAAAAGGAATGTCTTCATATGAGATGATGGACTGGGGTCCCGTATGCAAACGCGTGCCAAGCATCTTCTTCTTCCTTATTTTTTATCATGTTTCTCCCAGGGGAGGTTTGACATTGGTGAGCCTTCTCCATCTCTCTCTGTTTTGAGGCTGAGCATCTTGTGAACACATTAAAAACCCATTCTGCCTTATGGAAGCATTGGTTGTTTCGTACCTTTAGGAACAGATGACAAAATAAATATACAAATTTTTTAAACCATGCTTACTGGTGTTGTGTTTAGACATCATCCCCAAAGTTGGAATGCGGCTACCTTAGTCAGTGGTGGAGAAATGGCCACATATGCAAAATGGTGCGATTGGTGAACAGCAGAGCTGCTTGCTGAGGGACAAGATGTGGTCCATCCCCCATAAAGATGTCAGAAGTGAAGGGCCCAACAAAACAGATGCTAGAAGGGGGTCTCTTCTTTTTGAAGACCTGATGCTGCACAGTTGTCCCAAGAAGCTGTACTCCTGTAAAAGTGATTTCCCCCTTGGGGATGCTGGGGGCCTGTCAGTATAAATAGCATCCCCACCAGGGGGAAATTCTGTGCTAGCCGTTCCCTCTCTTCTATCCCTCTTCTTTGTTTTACCTCGTCTTCTTCCTCTCACCTCCTTGTCTATTTTCTGCCTTCTTGGTCCATTCTCCTGCCTATGTTAAAGAAACGCTTAAAAGATAATATTTCTCTCCCACACTGAAGTAAGATTTTTTTGGGCCTGACTTGTCAGGCACTTAACAGCAGCGCAACTCATTTTCACTCGTATGACAGACACCAACAGTTGCTGTCTGAGCGTTCAGAGACAAAGAAGAAGAAACTCTTGAATCCATCCACACACCAGTACCCCAACAAGTAACAACAAGAAACCTGACATTCAGAAGAACCTTGAACATCCATTCACACACCACTACCCCAACAAGTAACAAGAAACCTGACATTCAGAAGAACCTTGAACATCCATTCACACACCACTACCCCATCAAGTAACAACAAGAAACCTAAACATTCAGAAGAACCTCGAACATCCATTCACACACCACTACCCCAACAAGTAACAACAAGAAACCTGACATTCAGAAGAACCTCAAACATCCATTCAAACACTACTACCCCAACAAGTAACAACAAGAAACCTAAACATTCAGAAGAATCTTGAACATCCATTCACACACCCCTACCCCATCAAGTCATCATCATCATCATTAGCCATTACACCCAGTGGTGTGTAGGGAAGCAACAAAGCGCTTCCACTCCTGCCTATCCTGGGCCAACCTAGTCACTGATCCCTAGGAGTGCTGCATGGCCTTCATCTCACTTTCTACAGTCCTCCTCCACGTTGCTTCTGGTCTTCCTTTCTTTCTCCTTCCTTCTGGGGTCCAGTGCAATGCTGTTCTAGTGATTGACTGTGGGTCTCTTCGGAGGATGTGCCCAATCCACTTCCACCGTCGTCTGGTGATGATGGTTCCCCATGTCTTCCTGCCTGCATCTCCGTAGTAGGTCTTCATTGGAGATCTTCTCTGGCCAAAAGATCCGGAGAATTCTTCGGACCCCATCAAGTAACAACAACAAAATCACCAGCCGCCATGGCGCAATGGTTAGCGCCTTGGGTTACGGACTGGAAGGTCGTAGGTTCGATTCCCATAAGAGTCAGGGATTTTTCGGACTCCGGCCGGCTCCTACCCAGAGTGAGTGTGCTGTGGGCTCAGTGGGAAGACTGGGACCACACAGTCGAGTTTCATCCACTTAACGGATGCGAGTTTGAGAGTGTTGCTCAAATTACCTGACCAACACTGCAGGTGTCTATCTCTCGGGCCCGGTTGACGCCGGGATATATTATGATAGTAAGCGTAGAGTACAACCCTGTCAAGTAGTCTCAAAGCACATGCACTTCCACAGCAGCATCATTACGTCATCCTCATTGTCATTGATCATCATGCATTAAAAAAAATTGCCTCTGATTCGGTGGTCCCGGTTTCTCTGGTCTCATGGTGACCTCAGATTCGGTTTGCCCATACACTTCTGTGCCTGTGGTGAGTTTGTGTCAAAGCCTTTGGGGTTGGAGGTTCGCGGGGGACGGTCGTTGGAGGGACGTTGTGGTGGTTGCCACCTGGGGTGGGCAACTCACTTAGTCTGGCTCCGCGACTGAGCTAATACTGTCGTTAGTAGGGGGCTTAGTAGGTGGTGTCCTGCGTATGTTAGCTCAGAACAGGCACCACTGAACACCACCAAAGTGACCCAGCAGCAGTGCAGGGCCCCTCTGGCTGGTGGCCCCACGGCGGCCTGATAGTGATGGGCTCCCTGTGGACTTCCGACCCTGAAGATGAGACATAACAAATCTGGGTATGGCTGTGGCGGCGGGGAGATTGGAATGAGCGGCGTGGGAACAGTAGGACGGGGGACGTCACAGAAGATGAGGCAGCAAAAAAAACAAACAAAAAAAAAACCCCAACAACAACAACAACAACAAAATCATCCCTCAACATTATGTTTGTCGCTGCAGGGTGCTGGACGTCCTTCAGAACCTGACCACCAACATGGAGGTGGAGTCCTCGGCGCAGGACTGGTCGCAGTCGTCGCGGAACGTGGCCATTATCACGCTGCGGGAGGTGGAGCTCCAGGCCTCGCGGGTGCACTGCTCGCTGAGGCGCTCGCGGCGCCAGGGGCTGGCCTGGCTCAGCAACCGCCAGCTGTCCTGCAGTCGTCTGGGCAACAGCTCGGAGAACAGGCATCTGTGGAGCGAGGTTAGTGAGGGAGTTCAGTCAGGGGGGGTCTTGGATTGTTTGTTATTGGGGTGTGTGTGATGGTGTGACTATGATGTGGTGTAGTTTGTTGTTGTTGTGTGTGTTGGTGTGACGGTATCTATCTATCTATCTATCTGTTCCGTAGTCTGACGACCGTGGGGGCACCCTCAAAGACTCAGCAACCAGTTCCCTCCAGTCCTCTCTCTGTTCTGCCTTTCTCAGGGTTTTATTGAGTTCTAGGCCTGTCCATTCGCTGATGTTATCCTCCCAGCTCATCCTTGGTCTGCCTCTTCTTCTTCCTCCTTGGACAGTGCCTTGTAAAACTGTCTTTGCAAGTCCTTTGGATCTTGTGACATGTCCATACCATTTAAGTTTACGCTTTTTCACGATCGTTAGAAGGTTCTCATAGGGTCCAATGGTTTGCTGGATTCTGTTATGCATGCTTTCGTTGCTTATGTGGTCTATGTAGGAGATGCCAAGGAGTCTCCGAAAGCATCTCATCTCCACCGCCTGTACTCTTCTCTCCAAATCTGCAGTCAGGGTCCATGATTCACAGGCATACAGAAATATGGATATGACAAGGGAACGCATTAGTCTGATCTTGGGGATAAGTGAGATATTTTTATCTCTCCAGATGGTGTTTAGTTTGGACAAAGCTGTTATTGTCTGTGCAGTCCTGCATACTACTTCTGGCTTGGATCCCTGGTCTGATACAATGGCTCCCAGGTACTTGAAGCTTTGAACTGTTTCCAGCTTCTGGTCATTAACCCTGATATCAGTGCTAATGCCGTTGGCGTTATTAGTCATCAGTTTGGTCTTCTCTGCACTGATTCCTCATATGCCACCCAAGCAAGGTCATGCTGCAGATAATATTGAATAGACTGAAGCCACAAGCAGAGACCATCATTGCTGAGGAACAAGCAGGTTTCAGAGCAGGGTGCAGCACAACAGAACAGATATTCAACCTCAGAATACTATGTGTGACGGTATGGTGTGGTTTATTGTTTTGTTGTATTGTGTGATGTAATTTTTGTTCTGCTGCAGTTTCTTGTGCGCATACATATTTCTAAGGCAATACTTTGTTTTTGTTTTCTTTGGCGTTTGTTAAGTTTTACATTGTGTCACTTTGCTGTGCGTTTTGTTGTATTTTATTGTCTTGTATTCTGTTTGTGTTGTGTTGTATTCGGGCCTTAGGAGGTTTTGTGGTCATGTGTCTGCGTGCTTGAAAGTGTTCCTTGATGGGAAAAGCAACCATTGTCTTGACTGGAATTTTTTGTACTGTTTTACTGTCTGAAGTAAGAGAGGGAGGTCATTCCAGATGGATGGACCAGAAATAGAGAAAGAGCGACAGCCAGCATGTGAAATGACGACATGAAATGTAAAACTTAACCCGCTATGAAGTGTTAAGTTTAGATGGGTTGACTCAAGGAATGGGTGCTTTCCTACTTGAACTATTTATTTACCTATTCTTTCATTTTGAGGATAATGGAATAAGCAGTCATGCGCTTTTTTACATCCAGTCCCCATGTGTATGCAGTTTTGTATTTTTTGTCATCCATTCCCATGGGCACACAATGGCCTACTCTTCCAGAAAAGCGGAACGGGCTTTAACATGTGCACAAGATGTTCTGCGTGCATTCACACATGGGACCTCAGGTTTATAGTCTCATCCGAAGGACTTTTGGGGAGAGTGGAGTCTGCACTGATGTTAACGCCAGAGAAAAAATCGTTTTGGTTGAGATTCAAACTTGGGTCAGCAGATCACAAGCGCATCACTCTAACCACCAGGTTATCCGTCTCGCAGATACAGATATAAGAGAGGTAGCCTTACTGACAGAAGAGGGATTCGGTGTTGCTTGAGGGGAGAAGTTTCTGGAAAGAGTGAAGGAGTCTCTTGTATGATGGGGTTTCTGCATGAAGGACAGAGTGAAGGATGGGGTTTCTGCATGAAGGAGAGAGTGAAGGATGGGGTTTCTGCACAAAGGACAGAGTGAAGGATGGGATTTCTGCACGAAGGACAGAGTGAAGGATGGGGTTTCTGCACGAAGGACAGAGTGAAGGAAACAGTTGTATGATGTGGTTTCTGCATGAAGGACAGAATGACGGATGGGTTTCTGCATGAAGGACAGAGTGAAGGATGTGGTTTCTGCACGAAGGACAGAGTGAAGGAAACAGTTGTATGGTGTGGTTTCTGCATGAAGGACAGAGTGAAGGAAACAGTTGTATGATGTGGTTTCTGCATGAAGGACAGAGTGAAGGAAACAGTTGTATGATGTAGTTTCTGCACAATGGACAGAATGAAGGAAACAGTTGTATGGTGTGGTTTCTTTACGATGGACAGAGTGAAGGAAACAGTTGTATGGTGTGGTTTCTGCATGAAGGACAGAGTGAAGGAAACAGTTGTATGGTGTGGTTTCTGCACGAAGGACAGAGTGAAGGAAACAGTTGTATGATGTAGTTTCTGCACGAAGGACAGAGTGAAGGAAACAGTTGCATGATGTAGTTTCTGCATGAAGGACAGAGTGAAGGAAACAGTTGCATGATGTAGTTTCTGCATGAAGGACAGAGTGAAGGAAACAGTTATATGATGTGGTTTCTGCACGAAGGAAAGAATGAAGGATGTGGTTTCTTCATGAAGGACAGAGTGAAGGATGTGGTTTCTGCATGAAGGAGCGAGTGAAGGAAACAGTTGTATGATGTATTTTCTGCATGGACTGTTTCAGTGGACAGGCATCAGCTGAAGATTAAGCAGGAGTAGGCAAGAAGAGTATTTTGTAATGTAATGTAATGCTGTGCACTTCTGTACAAAATTCAAGGCAGTACTCTTGTGTTGAAGGAGATGGACTTCCAAGAATGTATGTGTGTGTGTGTATGTGTGAGAGAGAGAGAGAGTGAGTGAGAGAGTGTGAGAGAAATTCAGAGTCAAATATTTATTTCCAGATGGTACATTGAAAAAGCTATGTGCGTTTGTGTTTACAAGCATGCGCAAGCAAGCAAGAGAGAGAAGGGGTGTGCATGTGTGTGAGAGAGTGTATGTATGTTTGTGTGGGAGAGGCTGGTGCACGATGTATGTCATATGTTACACACACGTGCACGCACGCACGCACAGATGGGAGCTGGTGGGGGGATTAAAGTGAACGGAATGCTGTTGTGTCATTTCCCACCACACAGTACTGTCAACAAGTGTTCACCTCGCAGCATACCGTCACCTTGGCCACTGCAGACAGCACCAGGCACTCACTGCCTTTTTTACAGCCTGTACTAAGTAACCAGCCGCTGCTGTTAAACTTTAAGCTGTCTGTCTATCTGTCTACAGCATCATTACTACTGCTGTAACTACATCTGTCTTGTTTCCTCTTGATATGTCACTGTGGTTCTTTCACGGGTCTTTCTTTCTCCCCCTCCCCCTTCTCTCTCTCTTGTCTCTGTGTCAGTCTCTGTCTGTCTGTCTCTCTCTCTCTTGCTCTCTCTCTCTCTCTCACTCTCTCTCCCTCTCACTCTCTCTCCCTCTGTCTCTCTCTCTCTCTCTCTCTCTCTCTCTCTCTCTCTCTCTCTCTCTCTCTCTCTCTCTCTCTCTCTCTCTCTCTCATTTTCTGTCTGTCTGTCTGTCTGTCTCTGTACTCTAAGATTGAGATGGCTATAGTATAAATGTTAGTGTTTTTGTTTTGCTTTTCATGATTCACGCATCAGATGTCGGAGATTCTAAAACAGAGCAGATATCAGCCACACTCACTGCCAGTTTAGAAAAAGTGAAAAATCACACTCTTCCGCAAAGTACTTGGTTGTCACTTTCACTGGCAGTAGACTTTGAAGCTCTCTTGCAAAGTTTTCTTTTCCGGCCAGCTTGGGTTAAGGAATGAACCAAACTGCCACACACACACAAGCAAAGGAACAAACGACCTACAAAAGACCTCTGTCAGCTAGGATGTGTGTGTAACTTTCAGTTTATGAAGTGTTGTAGTGCTGGGAGCATACCTGATGGCAACAGGGACTATGTCTGCAAATCACCCTCATTCCCTCATTCATTCATTCATTTATTCCCTCATTCATTCATTCATTCATTCATCCATTCCCTCATTCATTCATTCTTTCATTCGCGTGCGCCCGTGTGTGTGTGTGTATGTACATTTGAATTTGTTAACATTGTTAATTGTTATTGGTTGTATGTGTAAGAATATGTTGAATACAAGCGTTTGTTTTTACAAGATATAGCGCTATATAAATTCTAATTATTATTATTCATTCATTCATTCATCCATTCATTTTTTGCACTCATTCAAAACAAAGACCAACATAGACCACACATACATTTGAGGTACATTTTTGTTGTTGTTGTAACTCATGATTCATGCTAGCTGAAAAAAGAAAAATAACACTTTTGAGATGGGAGTTAATGTTTACATACAGTGAGTGCTTTGTAAAAGCCAGGGACCACTGTTTCCACTTAATGCTCAGCTGCTTTACTTTCTCTCTCTCCCTTTTACTCTCTCCCTCCCTTTCTCTCTCCTCTTCCCCCCCCCTCCCCCCACTGTCTCTCTCTCTCTCTCTCTCTCTCTCTCTCTCTCTCTCTCTCTCTCTCTCTCTCTCTCAGAGCAAAACAGGACAGTTAGGCATATTGTGAGTTAGGTTATTCACGTGTTGGAAAGAGCACGAGTTACCAGATCAAACGGAATGTAGGGACACGGAAGCCCTGTCACAGACTCGGTGTTTAAAATGATGTTTGTGGTTGTTGTTACCTTTCCACTCCCCCCTTTCCCCATTTGCAATGGGCGAAAGTGTTAGGCACCAATTCATCTGAATCGTAATGTAAAACACTTCACCATGTCGTGGAATCCATGCCATGTCGACCATTTGGGCTGTAGAAATGATACATCTGTATTTCTGAAAATACGTGTTTTGTGCCCAGTCCCCTTCCCACTGTCCCCTTGTAAATGGGCTTTAACAGCTCATTACACTAAAATATTGTCATTGTCATTGTCTCTCTCTCTCTCTCTCTCTCTCTGGGGGGATGGGATAGCCTAGTGGTTAGATCATTGTGCTCGCAATCTGATGACCCGGGGTTGATTCTCGTTCAAGGGGAAATTTTCCCCTGGAGTTAACATCAGTGCAGACTCCACTCTCCCAAAAAGTCCTTCGGATGAGACTGTAAACCGAGGCCCCGTGTGCGAATGCACACAGAACATCTTGTGCACACGTTAAAGCCTGTTTCCCTTTTTGTAAGAGTATGCTATTGTGTGCCGGTGGGACAGATGACAGAATGTACAAAACTGCATGCACACAGGGACTGGATGTAAAAAGCACATAAGTGCTTATTTCATTATCCTCAATATACAAGAATTTAAAAAAAATAATTAAAAAAAAAATCTCTCTCTCTCTCTCCGCACCTCTCTCTCTCTCTCTCCCTCCCACCCCCACCTCTCTCTCTCCCTCCCTCCCGGTCTCTTTCCCTGTCCCACCTCTGGTTAACTTAAGACCCCACCTTCTGTGTTGTTTCTCAGAGGTCAGTAGCTTATGGTGGTGCTGTGAAGAACTTGTCGTCTCCATCACATTCAGGCCGTGTAATCAAGCAGTCACAGAGATCAGTCGTCCACTGACCGTTTGGGGGGGGGGGGGGGGGGGCTTGTCTGTGTCCCCACTGCAGACAGAAAAGGGGGGGGGGTGGAGGTGGAGGAGAGGGGGGGAGGGATTCATGCTGACTACGTGGTGGGCCGTGGTGTGACCAGTCATCAGTGAATGTTGTACGGCACTGGTTTACTGCTGCCACAAAAGTTCTCTGTGTGTGTGTGTGTGTGTGTGTGAGAGAGAGACTGTGTGACTGTGTGTGTGTTTCACTCTGTGTGTGTGTGTGCGTGTGTGTGTGTCACTGTGTGTGTGTTTTTTATTTTATTTTATTTATTCTTTCATTTCGAGGATAATGGAATAAGCATTCATGTGCTTTTTTTTTCATCCTCTGTGTGTGTGTGTGTGTGTGTGTGTGTGTGTGTGTGTGTGTGTGTGTGTGTGTGTGTGTGTGTGTGTGTGTAGGAACTTGAGGGGAAAGGAGAGAGGTGAGGACATGGGGGGGGGATGGAGGGGAGAGAAGAAAGGAGGCTGGGAGGAGGAGGAGAAAACATCCCCATAGACAGATTGCCGGGCCAGTGATAGGAGGATTGACGTGGCTTTGTCAAGAGCAGGGAGGGAGGTCCCCTTTGGATCAGTCGTGTGTGACATACCCCACATAACTTTTGTCCAGCAAAGTCTAGGAGACAGACAGCCCAGCCCAACCCAGCCCAGCCCTGGCTGACTGACTGACTGACTGACTGATGCATGGTTGGAAGGTTTTTAGAGGGAGGAGGAGGTGGTGATGGTGGTGGTGTGTGTGTGGGAGGGGGGGGGAGCATTTGGTTGGTTCCACTTCACTGGTCGGTGCTATTTCCCTTTTGGTTTTTTTGTTGTTTTTTTTTAAGGTTCTGTGAGGGCTGGTTTGCTTGTGCTGTGTTGTGTTTCAACCTTCACTTTTGGCCTCTTGTCTCCATTTTACCTGTTGCTTCTCTATCCCCCTCCCCACCACCACTGCTTGTGTAGGCTTAGAGAGGTGTCTAGAGTGAGTGTCATTGTTGTGTGTGTGTGGAGTTGGGGGAGGGAGGGAGGTAGCTGATTGTGTGTGTGTGGCTGTGAGGTGTGTGGTTTAGTATTGGTACAGCTGGCAAAATTTCAGTCTGGGGCAAAAAAGGAATAAGGTGTGCAGGTTGTGAAAGTGTGTGTGTGTGTGTGTGTGCCTCGACAAACTAACTTGCCTTTCCAGGAGTCTATCAGGATTTTGTGTGTTGTTTTTTTTAGATAGTCCCTCTTTGGTGTGTTTTTTGTTTGTTTGTTGTTGTTGTTGTTTCTAACAGCTATTTTCCATGTTATTATGACTGTCTTTCTCCTGTGGGGATGCCAGGGGGCCTGTTGATATAGACAGCATCCCCACCTTCTGGAAATTCTGTGCCAGGAATTCCCCCTTTTCTATCCCTTTCTTTGCGTCTGCCTCGTTCTTTATTTTCCCTGTCACCTCCTTCTTGTCTATTTTCTGCCTTCTTGGTCCATTCTCCTGCCTTTTCTTTTCTTCCAAGAAAGACAACAGTTCTCTCCGTCGCCGAAGTCGGATGCACTGGGCCTGACTTGTCAGGTGCTTAACAGCAGCACAAAGCATTTTTGCACATACAATAGACAACAACAGACAACAATAGAAATCTTGTGCACACATTAAAACCTGTTTCGCTTTTCGGAAGAGTAGAGGCCATTTTGTGCTGGTGGGAACAAATGACACATTTTTAAAAAACTGCATGCACACGGGGACTAGATGTAAAAAAAAAGCACATGAGTGCTTATTCCATTAACCATTAATAAAATAAAATATAAAAAAGAAATAAATAACCCTCAAAATTAAAAAAAAAATTTTTTATTAGTTGCTGTCTGAGCATTCGACACCAAAAAAAATGATGCTATTTCTGTGTGTCTTCAATTTTACGTCTGTTCATTTAAAGCTATTTCTGTGTGTGTGTGTGTGTGTTTGCTTGCAGAACACTGATGTCTCTGTGGACTTGCCGGCGACTTTGCTGCAAGATGCGGGCATCCTGGACGAGAACAACACCAACGTGTACATCACCGTGTTCCGTAACGGCCGGCTGTTCCCCACCACCACTGCCCAGCACGTGGACCCCAAGCTGGCCCAGGGCAACTGGACAGTGGCCTCCAGCGTCGTCAGCGTGTCCGTAGGTCAGTCGGTACAGGATGGAGGAGAGTGTGTGTTGGGGAGTATGTTATGTGTGTGAAGGTGGAGTTTTGTTTTGTTGGCTACACTATGTCTTGTTTTTATGTGTCTGGTGTGTGTGTGATTCACTGAATGTGTGTGAATATGTTTTTTGTGTTTGTGTGTGAATGTGTGTGTTTGTGTATGTTTTTGTGTTAAGTGCGTGCATGCAGGCACATACATGCGGAATATAAGATTGTTTTCAAATTTTAGGGGTCAAATAACCCTTTCATAGAGAAATTTGATTGGTTAGTTTTCAAAATAATGGGCCTGTCAGTAAATCTCCTGGTTTTTTTTAATTTTTATTTAAATACATGCATTGTATGTTTGAATGTTTGAGAAAGAGAAAAGTGTGTGTGTGTGGATATGCACATGCGTGCGTTTGAGAGGGGGAGAGAGAGAGACAACTTGCATCGTTTGTATGTGTCCGTGTTTCAGAAATTTGTTTGGTTTCTGTTGCATCAGTGGGGAGGTTTTTTTAGGGATAGGGCAAAGGTAGGAAGACTGGTATTATGTACTTACCAGTGAAGAGCTTAATAAGCTATAGTGAAGTGAATATGGGATCATGCATTGTTTTACTTGCTTTGACCATGCTATTGATTAAAGACAAAGACGTTGATTTTTTTGACAGGTCACTCTGTTCCCAACTTGTATTTTAAACAGGTCACTGCTTTCCCAGTTTGTATTGTTAACAGGTCACTGCTTTCCCAGTTTGTATTGTTAACAGGTCACTCAGTCCCCAGCTTGTATTGTTAACAGGTCACTCAGTCCCCAGCTTGTATTGTTAACAGGTCACTCAGTCCCCAGCTTGTATTGTTAACAGGTCACTCAGTCCCCAGCTTGTATTGTTAACAGGTCACTCAGTCCCCTGCTTGTAACAGGTCACTCAATTCCCAACTTGTATTTTAACAGGTCACTCAATTCCCAACTTGTATTTTAACAGGTCACTCAATTTCCAACTTGTATTTTAACAGGTCACTCAATTCCCAACTGGTATTTTAACAGGTCACTCAATTCTCAACTTGTATTTTAACAGCTCACTCAGTTACCAACTTGTATTTTTAACAGCTCACTCTGTTACCATTTTGTTTTTTAGCAGCTCACTCAGTTACCAACTTGTATTTTTAACAGCTCACTCTGTTACCATTTTGTTTTTTAACAGCTCACTCTGTTACCAACTTGTATTGTTGACAGGTCACTCAGTCCCCTGCTTGTAACAGGTCACTCAATTCCCAACTTGTATTTTAACAGGTCACTCAATTCCCAACTTGTATTTTAACAGGTCACTCAATTCCCAACTTGTATTTTAACAGGTCACTCAATTCTCAACTTGTATTTTAACAGCTCACTCAGTTACCAACTTGTATTTTTAACAGTTCACTCTGTTACCATTTTGTTTTTTAACAGCTCACTCAGTTACCAACTTGTATTTTTAACAGCTCACTCTGTTACCATTTTGTTTTTTAACAGCTCACTCTGTTACCAACTTGTATTGTTGACAGGTCACTCAGTACCCAACTTGTATTGTTGACAGGTCACTCAGGACCCAACTTGTATTGTTGACAGGTCACTCAGTTACCAACTTGTATTGTTGACAGGTCACCCAGTTACCAACTTGTATTGTTGACAGGTCACTCGGTTCCCAACTTGTATTGTTGACAGGTCACTCGGTTCCCAACTTGTATTGTTGACAGGTCAGTCAGTTACCAACTTGTATTGTTGACAGGTCAGTCAGTTACCAACTTGTATTGTTGACAGGTCAGTCAGTTACCAACTTGTATTGTTGACAGGTCACTCAGTTACCAACTTGTATTGTTGACAGGTCAATCAGTACCCAACTTGTATTGTTGACAGGTCAGTCAGTTACCAACTTGTATTTTGTAACAGGTCACTCAGTACCCAAGTTGTATTGTTGACAGGTCACTCAGTTACCAACGTGTATTGTTGACAGGTCACTGCGTTACCAACTTGTATTGTTGACAGGTCACTCAGTACCCAACTTGTGTTGTTGACAGGTCACTCTGTTACCAACTTGTATTGTTGACAGGTCACTCAGTCACCAACGTGTATTGTTGACAGGTCACTGCGTTACCAACTTGTATTGTTGACAGGTCACTCAGTTACCAACTTGTATTGTTGACAGGTCACTCGGTACCCAACTTGTATTGTTGACAGGTCACTCTGTTACCAACTTGTATTGTTGACAGGTCACTCAGTTGACAGGTCACTCCGTTACCAACTTGTGTTGTTGACAGGTCACTGCGTTACCAACTTGTATTGTTGACAGGTCAGTCAGTTACCAACTTGTATTGTTGACAGGTCACTCGGTTCCCAACTTGTATTGTTGACAGGTCAGTCAGTTACCAACGTGTATTGTTGACAGGTCACTCAGTTACCAACTTGTATTGTTGACAGGTCACTCCGTTACCAACTTGTATTGTTGACAGGTCACTCAGTTACCAACTTGTGTTGTTGACAGGTCACTCGGTTCCCAACTTGTATTGTTGACAGGTCAGTCAGTTACCAACGTGTATTGTTGACAGGTCACTCAGTTACCAACTTGTATTGTTGACAGGTCACTCCGTTACCAACTTGTATTGTTGACAGGTCACTCAGTTACCAACTTGTGTTGTTGACAGGTCACTCGGTTCCCAAGTTGATACAGCCTGTGGTGCTGGTCCTGCGTACAGGCAGAAGACGTCGTCCCATCACTGCTGCCTACTGGGATTTCTCCGCCAACGGTCAGTATCGACAATCTGATAAGATTATGGAGTTCATACAGGTGTAGGCTACCTGGCTGAATATTGACAGATTATTTAAAAGCTTGAAGTCAAGTTAGGTACAGGGTACTTACCTGCCCTCAGCGGACATGATAGCTCAGTGGTCAGAGCGCTCGCTTTCCCCAAGCTGTGGTTAAGCAGCGTTGAACGTGGTTACCTAAAGGATGGGTGACCGTTTGCGCGCCTTGGCTTCAGTATAGTCCCCTAAGCTGTAAATGGGTACCTGCCCTCTTTAGGGTCAGGGAAGGTAAAGCAGCGAGGGAGAGGAGATGGGCGCCGCCCTCAATATGCTGTCCCCTGGAGAAGATGAGGTCTCTGACACCTCGCTCCTCAATGACTGCATAGGTTATGAGACACCTTTTACCTGCTTACCTGCCAGCCTGTGCTGAGTGGATGATGATGTGTTACCCATTACCAGTCAGTACTATGTGTATATGAACTGAATGTACAGTGTTTTACCTGTGCACCAGCTTGTACTGAATGTACAATGTTTTACCTGTGTCTGTACAGTGTTTTACCTGTGTCTGTACTGAATGTACAGTGTTTTACCTGTGTACTGCTTACCTGCCAGCCTGTGCTGAGTGGATGATGATGTGTTACCCATTACCAGTCAGTACTATGTGTATATGAACTGAATGTACAGTGTTTTACCTGTGCACCAGCTTGTACTGAATGTACAATGTTTTACCTGTGTCTGTACAGTGTTTTACCTGTGTCTGTACTGAATGTACAGTGTTTTACCTGTGTACTGCTTACCTGCCAGCCTGTGCTGAGTGGATGATGATGTGTTACCCATTACCAGTCAGTACTATGTGTATATGAACTGAATGTACAGTGTTTTACCTGTGCACCAGCTTGTACTGAATGTACAATGTTTTACCTGTGTCTGTACAGTGTTTTACCTGTGTCTGTACTGAATGTACAGTGTTTTACCTGTGTCTGTACTGAATGTGCAATGTTTTACCTGTGTCTGTACAGTGTTTTACCTGTGTCTGTACTGAATGTACAATGTTTTACCTGTGTCTGTACAGTGTTTTACCTGTGTCTGTACTGAATGTACAATGTTTTACCTGTGTCTGTACAGTGTTTTACCTGTTTGTACTGAATGTATAGTGTTTTACCTGTGTCTGTACTGAATGTGCAATGTTTTACCTGTGTCTGTACTGAATGTGCAATGTTTTACCTGTGTCTGTACTGAATGTACAGTGTTTCACCTGTGTCTGTACTGAATGTACAATGTTTTACCTGTGTCTGTACTGAATATACAATGTTTTACCTGTGTCTGTACTGAATGTACAGTGTTTCACCTGTGTCTGTACTGAATGTATGTTTTACCTGTGTCTGTACTGAATGTACAATGTTTTACCTGTGTCTGTACTGAATGTACAGTGTTTTACCTGTGTCTGTACTGAATGTACAATGTTTTACCTGTGTCTGTACTGAATGTACAATGTTTTACCTGTGTCTGTACTGAATGTACAATGTTTTACCTGTGTCTGTATACTGTTTTACCTGTGTCTGTATTGAATGTACATTGTTGTACCCATGTAGTAGGCTGTACTGAATGAACAATGTTTTACCCGTGTCTGTACTAAATGTACATTGTTTTACCCGTGTCTGTACTGAATGTACAATGTCTAAACTGTGTCTATACTGATTGTACAATGTTTTACCTGTATCTGTACTGGATGTACAATGTGTCTGTACTGAATGTACAATGTTTTACCTGTGTCTGTACTGAATGTACAATGTTTTACCTGTGTCTGTACTGAATGTACAGTGTTTTACCTGTGTCTGTATACTGTTTTACCTGTGTCTGTATTGAATACACAATGTTGTACCCATGTAGTAGGCTGTACTGAATGTACAATGTTTTACCTGTGTCTGTACTGAATGTACAATGTTTTACCTGTGTCTGTATACTGTTTTACCTGTGTCTGTATTGAATACACAATGTTGTACCCATGTAGTAGGCTGTACTGAATGTACAATGTTTTACCCGTGTCTGTACTAAATGTACATTGTTTTACCCGTGTCTGTACTGAATGTACAATGTCTAAACTGTGTCTATACTGATTGTACAATGTTTTACCTGTGTACTGGATGTACAGTGTGTCTGTACTGGATGTACAATGTTTTTCCTGTGTCTGTGCTGAAGACACAATGTTTTACCTGTGTACTGGTGCATGATAAGTGAATAACATTATTTTGCCTGCGCTGTTGTTGTTTTTGCTGTTTTGATAGCTTTATAGGATAAGCAGAGCTGGGCGGCTAGAGGAAAGATGTCTACTGGTTTTATTTTTTCACACAGCTAAGTTGATTCCAAGCCTCCTGTTGTGGTGTTTGTGCTCTGCTTGTGTTGGGTGTCTTTCTCATTTGAAGCAGTTTTCACTCCTCCCTTCAGCTTGCAAAACATCGGACCCCGATGATAGACTTACACACACAGACACAGACATACACATACACACAAGCACAGACACAGACATACACACAAGCATGCATGCTTGCACATGCAGGCACACACACAAACACACACAACACACACACATTGACTGAAGACTGGATGTAAAAAAAAAAGGAAGAAAAAAAGCACATGAGCGCTTATTCCAGTATTCTTGAAATAAAAGAATAAAATGAAAATAAAACACATGAATAAAACTGGTTCTTCTTTGTGGTGTCAAGATGGCCTGGGAGACTGGCGTACAGATGGCTGCCAGATCATCGAGCAGAAGGGCAACCACACTCTGGTCCACGCCTACCACCTCTCCTATTTTGCCATTATTGAGGTGTGTATGTTTGGCCATAGCTTTTCGTGACGACTGAATTCATAATATGCTGTTTTTGTTCTGTGTTTACCTGGGCAGAAAGGGCTGTGTGTGCTTGTGTGTGTGTGTGTGTGTTCATAGATGCCAGTGTTTGTGGACATATGTATGCATGCATGGCCGTATATTCATCTTTGTGAATTGTCATTTTCTTTACTAAGCGATGACAAATTCAGAGCATGTATCTTGTTAAGCTGATGCTATTATTAAAGCTGAAAGCGTTGTTCAGTTGTGTCATTTGGGGTTACCCTTTAGTCTTTCAAGTTAAAATCATCATCATGAATTTATGTGACTGTAGAATAACACCCCCTCTCCCCTCCCCCCCCCCTCCCCTCTCCCAAAAAAAAAAAAATAGAAACTTTATTTCAACTGCAAAGATAGCAGCAGTCACATATACAAGATAGATGAAGATTATTCGTATTTGCACAAATATTTTCTGTATTTGCACAGCAGGTTTTTCTATAGGCATCTGTGGTTGTTTTGTGTTTTGCAGGATATCTCTGAAAAGCCGTCTGTGATTGTGATGGAGCCCATCATCTACGTGGGCAGCTGTATCTGTATCGTGTGTATGCTGCTGGTCTTCATCACCTACATCTCCTGCTTCAGGTCAGGGGGCTTTTGGGCATACCGGGCTGTCAGTTTATTTGGGGGGGGTTTGTGTTTGTTTGCATTATTTACCACAGTGTGTGTTGTGCGCTGCTGTGCCAGAAATGAACATGTTTTTTCCTAGTTTGCTCCTTTTTTCAGGATGGAAACAGACTTGAAATGGCCCAAGCCCAAAGCTTCGTCAGTTATTTATAAAAGCTAGATGTCAAGGGCTGTTTTGAATGTGGTATGCGGGTAACAGTACATGCATAGCCAGTAAAAAGTGGTGAATATGTTTAAACAACAAATCAAAATTCAACACGTGAAGAGAAGGCTTTATATACATCCAGATGATCGTGGTAATTAAGAAAGAAAGCAGTCTTACCCTGTTATGAAGATCAAGTGTTAACATGAAAAAAATAATGACATTATCAAAGTCTACAAATGAATACATGTATATATATATATCTATATTTATCTGTCTGTCTGTCTGTCTGTCTGTCTGTCTGTCTGTCTGTCTGTCTGTCTGTCTGTCTTTCTATCTATCTATCTATCTATCTATCTATCTATCTGTGTGTCTGTCTGTCTATCTTTCTATCTATTTATCTATCTATATTCTCAATCTATCTATCTATTTATTTCTATCTATTTATCTATCTGTCAATCTATCTATCTATCAATCTCTCTATCTATCTCTATATCTGAAAACCAGATTGTGAGTATCTCTAACTAGAAGTGACCCCCCCCCTCCCATGTGCCTTGAACAAACAGAATCATCGTGTGCCCGAAGAAGATGAAGCACTCGGTGATCAACCTGTGCCTGGCGGTGATGCTGCTGCTGCTGGGCTTCGTCATGGGCATCAACCGCACCGACATGCCCGTGCCCTGCCAGGTGACCGGCATCTGCCTCCACTACTTCACCCTGGCCGCCACCTTCTGGATCACCATCACCGCCAAGTGAGTGCACCACAGGCCAGTCAGTGTGTTGTGTTACAGTTAATTATCACCACCGTTGTAGGGAATGCACTACCTGTGTATAATGTATATAAACATGTTCCTTACACACTTAAAAAAATTTTTTAAATTTTTTTTAATTAATCATCAAAAACTTTGTTTCTATGTCTGTGGAAATGTTCATGTGCTGTATTCCCCCTCCTCCCCCCTCTTCTTTTCCTCAGCTATAGTTTGCAGGTTCACCAGTGGTGATGTTTTGCCTGTGCTACTGTTTCTGCCCACCATGAAGGTAGCTGCATTCCGACTCCCAGCCTGTGTTCTGGCTATGTTTTGTGTTTTTATAATCCACCAAAAGCTGATATGAGTTATGGGATCTCTCACGTGTATATTTGATCTTTTTGCATGTGTATATATATAAACTGGCAGGTCTACGCTTAAAGTTGACCTGGAAGATGGTAAAAATCCCCACCCTTACTTCAAACCCATGACTTTAAGGACCCATGGGATTGAATTGGAAACGGTCTTCACCACTCAGCTATAGTGTCCATTCTGTGCGCTGTATAAATCATGTGTTCATTTTCTAAGACAAAGGAAAAGGCAAATAGGAGACAGACCGAAGCATCATGGTTGTATAGTGTTTTTTGAATTTTTTTCATGGGGTTGTATAGTGTTCTTTGAATTTTTTTCATGTCTTGTCCTAAAGGTTCCGTTTTTCTCAATGAATTGATTTCACATTGATGGAAGTGTATGCTGTTGCCACAAATTTCTCTGTGTGAAGTCAGGTTTCTGCGAGAGTATATTGCAATAGTGTAGCTTTTTCATGTTTTGTGTGATGATTTCATCTGTAAGACTACCATGACACAGGCATTCAAGATCTGTTGGCTTTTTAATGTTTGTGTGTGATGGTTTCATCTGTAAAACTACCATAACACAGGCATTCAAGATCTGTTGAATCGGGGTGGAAATTTCTTACTTCTGTCCTGATTTTTTTTATATGTGTTAAAAAAGTGAAAATATGTTGGGTTTTTTTAATGTTTGTTTTTCATGTGATGACATGTTTCTGTTTTCTTCACAAAGGGAAAATAGCAACTACAAAAATTTTGAGCTGATATTGTTTATATTTTTTTCGTTCTTCTCAGCGGCTGTTTCGTTCATTTGTGCAAAATTGCACGCTGCTCTAATACTCTGCTTGTCATGGCAGCACATCTTGTGTATATAATTTCTTTACATTCGTGCAATGTACAATGAGTTCAGTGGGATTCAGCCCTCCTCTCTCAGGCTGTTTTTGGTCTTCGCTGCCCCACATCAGCTATCCTGCGTTTATTCCTGTGGCTGGGGCCCCTTCATTCATCATCTGCGTGCTCACGCTGGTCATCTGAAACATTCCTGGCTTGGTTTAGGTCTGGTTCCTTTACCTCTGTATCGTGAGCTGGTGGAAGTTGGCAATGTAATGTATTATTGTGATTAGCGTCTTGCCATTCTCAGGGACATTGGTGGCTTGGCACAGACACACATCAACGAAGCATAATTTATAATATCTCGCCAGTCTTCATGACATGGATTCCATATTCATATGTTCTATGCACATTATAATGTCTTTCGTGACTTCAGTTTCTTCATGTTGTTAGGTCAGTCCTGGGTGTCAAACATTAATTATATCAGAAGCTGGGGGAAGTATGAGAGAAGAGATGTGTAGTGTTGTATAATGTTGTTGTGCAGAATTGTTATGTGTGCGCTATGTTTTGTTTGTGTTGTGCACTTCGTACACATGCATGCTTGTGTTAGGTCGCAATCAGAAATTTTAGATGTGTGTGTGTTGTGTGCACGCATGTGTGTTTAGTACAATATGTGTGCATATTCTGTGTGTTGTGTATGTGTGTGTGATTGGTATGTCATCAGTTGCTGTGTGTTTGTGCCATGCTTGTTGTGTTTGTTCTTCTGTGTGTTTGTGTGTGTGGGTAGGTTAGTATTTCTTTGTCACTTTTTTCTGTGTGGTTACATTCGTTCTCTTCTTTCGGTGATTCATTTATTTCATCTTGCTTGTTTTGTCTTATTGGTCTTTGTGCTTTCAGTAATTCATTCATTTCATCGTGCTTGTTTTCATTAATTTCATCGTGCTTGTTTTGTCTTGTTGGTCTTTGTGCTTTCAGTAATTCATTCATTTCATCATGCTTGTTTTGTCTTATTAGTCTTTGTGCTTTCAGTAATTCATTCATTTCATCGTGCTTATTTTCATTCATTTCATCGTGCTTGTTTTGTCTTGTTGGTCTTTGTGCTTTCAGTAATTCATTCATTTCATCGTGCTTGTTTTGTCTTATTGGTCTTTGTGCTTTCAGTAATTCATTCATTTCATCGTGCTTGTTTTGTCTTAGTGGTCTTTGTGTTTCTTTGTTTATATCTGAAGTAACTGGACGGCTGACTTTTCAGTTGCTTCCTGGCCTGGGAGCCCAGCCTGGGGGCCTTCTACGCTCCCATGGGGCTGCTGGTCATCCTCAACCTCATCTTCTTCATGCGCATCTCCTGCGTGGTGCACACCCAGGCCGCGGCTGCCGCGCTCAACGACTCGGACGAAACGGAGGAGGTGCACACCAACGAGATCGAGCTGGTGCCCAGCCAGGCCGACACCACCCTGGAGGTGCAGAGCCTCACGCAGCACCACGACCTGGACGCCCACCGCCGCAGCCGCAACGTCAGCATCAACGGGGGCGGCGGGGGAGTAGTCAGGAGAAGCGGCGTGGGCGGGAGCATCCGCGGAGGGGGTGAGGAGGAGGTGGAGGAGGAGGAGGACGAGGAGGACGACGGCAGGTCGACGGTCAGTGTGCCGGACGCGGAGCGCCGGCCCATCACGCAGCTGCGGTCCTTGGTGGCCACGCTGTTCCTGTACATCGTGATGTGGGTGTGTGGGGCCCTGGCCGTGGCCCGGCCTTTCCACGCCGTCATCCCCTACCAGGAGCTCATCTTCAGCTACCTGTACGGCCTGGTCAGCGCCCTCTTTGGCGTCTTCATGCTCACCTACTTCTGCTTCACGCGCGCGGATTCGTGCGCGCGGTGGAAGCGGTGTGTGGGGTTGGGGCCCCCCGCCACCTACACGGGGCCCGTGGCCACGGAACAGCAGCAGCAGCAGCAGCAGCCCCCCGCGCCGACGTCAGAGCCCGCCACGCCCACCGCCCAGCCCAACGGCACCGTGGTGAAGTCCAACAGCAGCATGGACGTGTCCGTCTACTCGCAGAAGTCCTCCAACATCACCAAGGCCTGCAACCTGAAGAACAACGTCCACAAGCAGACCAACAACAGCAACATCAACCTGGTGTCGCTGCCGGCCTCGTCGCTGACGGAGGTGTCGGTGACCTCCGCCCCGGAGAACGTGCCCAACTTCTACAACCCGCGGCAGAACGGCGCCGCCCGCAAGTTCTGGCAGAAGAACCGCCAGCAGAAGGTGATGAACAAGGACGTCAACAAGGACATCAACGCCAGCCTGACGGACAACAACCTCTCCGGCACGGAGAACAGCCACCAGCTGAGCCAGGGCAGCGAGGCCAACACCCACCTGAGCATAGAGATCCAGATCCAGCCCAAGGACCGGGCCAGCGGCAAGAACCTGTCTGGCTACGACAACGCCTCCTCCTCCTCCTCCAACCCCAACCTCAACCCCCACAACCACGTGCAGGCGGCCCCCCACGCCAACAACAACAACCACAACAACAACAACAACGCTAACGCCGCCGCTGCTGCCACGACGGCTGCGCTGATGGCGGCCCACGCCCCCTCCCCCCCGCTGGGCTACAAGTCTGACGGCGGGGGGTACGGCCGGCACTGCCCCAGCCCGCCACGCTCGTCACACCTGTCCCCCGCGGGGTCTCAGCAGTTGGCGATGGCCCACTCCCCCCCCCAGCAACCGCAGCTACCTCACCAGCACCAGCACCAGCGCACCGCCAGCTCCTGTTCTTTAGGGGCTCATCCCAGCGCCTTCACGCCCGTGCAGCCCCGCAACAGCGGCGGCAACAACAACAGCCTGCCACGCCAGGGTCGTTCAGACTCCAGCCCGCCCCCGACCACCAACATGCTGTCCAACCCTCCTTCAGAGGGCCTGTTCCCCGTGGAAACGTGTGGTGTGTTTGTGGACGGCCCCGCGGGCATCCCCGTGCAGGCAGGCGGCCAGTACCTGCCGCAGGCCCCGCCCTTCGCCGGGTACGAGCCCTGCATGCACACCAACTACCTCCCGCCCCAGATGTGCAATATCCCAGTCAGCCACCACGCCTACCCTCACTTCGGCCCGCCCCACGCCCTGGCCCGCTCCATCAGCCCCGTGGTGAGCGGCATGCAGGGGGTCGTGTACTACCCCCACCCCCACGCCCTGCCCCACAGCCCCGCCCACAGCCACCACAACCCCCAGCCGCTCTCAGGGGACAGCTCCGACGCCAGCAGCCGCCACCGCCGCCACTCGCGCTACAGCAACGCCAGCAATAATCTGCACCGCACCACCAGCGGCGGGGTGAACAGCGTGGGCGCTGGTGGTGGGGGGGGCGGCAGCGTGGCGGGCAGTGGCTCCAAGAGCCCCGTGGTCTCGGACATCACGGCCACGCCCTCCTCCCACGACGGGCGACTGGGACCTCAGGATTCAGACCCCCAGTCCCCCGCCAAAAAGGCGCGGTCCATAGACTCGGACCATCACTCGGATCCCACTCATCGCAAAAAGCATCGAACGCGGGACAAGTATGGGCGCCGGCACGGGCAGGGGGGGATGACCAAACAGCGCTCGCTGGGCTGGGAGGAACAGTTCAAAAACCGCCCGGCCAAAGTGGCTTACGCGTACGTCAATCACAACTACAGGGACAAGGTGATGACCAAGCTCATCAAGCAGGCCAGCGAGAGTGACGAGCTGGCCAAGAAAGCGTTCTGGTTGCCTCGCTCTCTGAGCGAGTACGACCGGCTGACTCAGATGGGGTTCTGCAATTTGGTGGAAGACACTTCGTCCAGCTCAGAGGAGGACAGCTTTGACAACGTGTGGCTGCCGCAGACTAACAATGACGTGGATTTGTTCAAGAAGGAAACCAGTGTTTGAAATGGGAAAAAAAGAAAGAAAAAATGCAACCTTGTGACATAGTTTTTTGTGATGTGGACATTATTTTGTTGCGTATAGTTGAGTATGCTCTTATTATTATTATTATTATTATTATTATCGACATTTGGATGCATGTACGTGTATGTAAAGTCAGTAGAACAGAAAGCAGAATGATCATCAGCCTCAGCAGCGTTGGAGAAACAAAAAAAACAAGTGTGTCATGTCAGTCAGTTGTTTCTTGTGGCTTTTTTTTTTTTTTCATGTACAGTTGTAAGACTTGCTTGGGTTTCAGAATCATGTTTGCTGCAGTCTGATTTTGACACTGTTTGCCCCCCTCCTCCCCCCACTTCTCTCCCTTGACATCCAGGTTGGTCAGCTATGATATTGCTTCATCTGCACCACTGGCATATTATTACCTACCACATGTGTACATGTTTGTTTGTGTGAGTGACTATTCATGCTGTGCATGTCTGCTTGTGCTCAGGCGTTTGTTTCATACATGTATACGTGCATTAGCTTGTTGATTGTGTATCGTTGTGACCTTGTTGACTTGATAAACTGTACTGTGTGAGGCACAAGAACAACAATCAGGGTGATCTATGGAAGACTGGAGGGAGGGGGTGGGGGGGGGGGGTGTTTGGGAGATATGAAATCTCTGTTCCTAATATATTTGTAGTTTGTACAGCGATCAAATTTTAAAAGAAAGATATAACTTATGCATTAAAAATGATGACGTTAAGAATTGAATGAATGCGAGTTTGTACAATTAAATTCTTACTTATCAATTCGATTGGTAGATTATTAGATTTTCTTCCAATTTTTCTAGGGTTAAGAAAATAATTGTTTCAGAAACTGTGTTCATAATCTTTAATAAGGAAAATGGTTGCTACAGAAATTGTGTTCATGGTCTTCAATAGAATTTATCTGGATAAGATTTGATTTATGAGGATAGAATAGAATTTCAGGAGCTCCTTGAGTCTCGGTTTGATTTAAGAAATTTATTTGAAGATGAGATGTATTCTTTTTTTCCCCCCTCGTTAATACAATATATTTTGAAATCATTGTATCTTACTGCTTTCATTAGAGTATATTGAGACTTTAAACCTCCAGTCAAGTCTGGTATTTCAGCTGGACTGTAGTTGTTCCTATGACTGTTACATTTCAGAATAAAATTTAACATCACGTATACATTTTGGAATAAAATTTGACATTGCATATATACATTTTGGAGTAAATTTGACATTGTATATATATGTATACTTTAATACTTATTTCTAAAAGAGAATCTCCAAAGATTGTATTTTCCCCTCCCAGTCAGGAATTATATAAATATCGAGCAGAAATGTATGGGTGTTTTTTGTTCTTAGGATACAAACATGGCCTGGAGGGCACAAATTGTCTAGCTTTTACCAGCTGTTGAGCTTGTGCCCTGTTTATTACTGTAAAGAATCCATTTGAGCATTAGAAGTTTTACTCCTAAGCAGTCTTCACATTCAAGAAACAGTGTTTTGCCATATTTTAAGTTAAACATGCAAAGAGATGTTCACTTGCTTATAAATGAACATTTGCAATTCAGCCCCCTTTTTTTTTGTTAACTGCTGATATGTATATATATTTTGTTCTGTTTTTAAAAAAATGACAAGTCATGCATCATGATTTCTGGGTCAGAAAGACGTGCAAATTACGTTCGTTTCTTTATTTGATTGTGGGGGGAAATTATGGCAGCTTAAGTGTTTCGCATTTTCAAAATTCATAGTTTGTCGTCGTGCTGTCACCATCCAGTCAAGATTTTCAAGTCTATGTACCTGTGTTTGAAATCACTCTTGCTCTTATTGAAAGTGAAGGGAGAGGTTTGGGTCACTCTCCAAAATCAGACTTCAAATCTTGTCCGATAAATAATGGCAGTTTTAAGCTCTCAAGTGAAGAAACACTTTAAAAAATTTTAATGTAATTGTATTAGATGATAGAGGTGTGTCAAGGAATATGTAAGCTGTGAGACACTGGTTTTCTTTCAGAAGAACAGCATGAAAATTTTTAAGAAAAGTGATTCACATTCAACATTATTTCTTAATCTTGTAAAAAAAAAAATTTTTTATTTTATTTCTTAGTCTTACTGCAGATAACCAAAAGGTCCACAGAAAATAAACAACAAACTTCATACAAAAATTTTAATAATGAGGAATTTTAAAATACCCAAAACCCCCCATCTTTTTTGGGGGTCAAAATAGAAATGAAATAAAACAAAAGAAGAAGGTTTCTGTTCACAAATATCGTTGGTGTCATATTACATTGCTTTGGATTATGAGCAACACTGTAACAGCAGATTGTTTTCCCTTGTTTTTTTTTTGTTTTTTGTTTTTTTTGCTTGGTATGAAATTCAAAACATTTTCTCACCCATATTAAACTTGAACTCGCATAGATAGATGAAAGCTAATCTGAAACTATTCCAAAGTAAGTTATGATTGTGCTTTTACCTCTGATCAACCATTTTGTTCACAGTAACTTTCATTTCACTCTGAATATCATGAAAACGGTACTTATTTATTTATTCAGTTCAGGACAGATGAATTCATTGGTAAATATAGAATAGAAAGGTTGTGTGAATATTTTACTGATCTGTTGTGCGATTTGTGTCAGTTCATCTGAATGTGTTGGAGAAAGCCATCATTTTCATCAGGCAAGTTGTGGTGGAGATGCACAGTTGAATATATATTTTGTTATTTTTCATAAAAATGTTTCATTTGATAGGACCACGGTAATCTCCACACTGATGACATAAGTTGTGTGCATTCACAATGCACAGAACCTTACATTCGCCATCACTTCACACTCGCTTATGCATGCATGCAGCACTTGCATCATACATTCACTGGTGTATATAATAGTCAGTATGAACATTTTTTTTTTTTTATCACTTATCCAAGGTCCACATTTTTCTCAAAATCAATATACATTGCCCCAGTACTTTTGATAAACAATTTTAATCAAGCACAACGTCTCAGGGTACCAAATCAAACTCATCAACTTTGTGTTGCATTTCTTTATAAAAAAATTCAGAATATTTTTGCACTTCATGTAACTCGTGCTTCCAGCTGTTTTATAATATTTTGTTTCATTTTAATTTGATACAGAAACCTGTCTTATTTTTAATTTTTGTGTGTGTGTGTGTGGTCCAAGTTTTTTGATTACTTGTACTGTTTTGGGTTGTATTTGAGAGTATTCGTTCATTTCATATTTACTCATTGTTGAGTGCTTTTAACCACAAATTTGCTGGTTTTATTGTGAAGCCATGCACATGAGTTATGTCTTTACAAGGGTGGAGGAGATCATTGCTCCTTACTGTAAACACAGTGTCTGTATTGCAGGTTTCAGTATGTGTGGATCGTGCGTGTCTGTAACATGTGTTTTATGTGGACGACAGCTTTGAGTTTTCTCTCATCATTACGGACATAAACGTCAGCCTGTTTATTGTTTTTTTTTAATGTCTTTTCCAAAAAGTTTGACATTGTATGCTGTTAAGTTAGTGCTGGTTTGCTTGCGTTTCAGACGTGATAGGCCTGTGGTATGGGGATCTTCCCCAAGCGTGCTGCTTATAGCTGTGCTAACCAAGGCTTTGACAAGAAACTTTACCCAGGTTTGTCTGATTTGAGTTTTCCGTCCATAGGGTCAAGGCTTTTGATGCAGTCTTTATTGATGCACTTGCTGAATTCGTCATACGACGAATAGGATGAAATGTCACTGCTAGCTCTGCTATTCCTTTTTATTTGTGATAGAAGCATGACCTTTCAGCCTGCTGCTGATGACACAACTGACCTCTACGGATGTATCCAAAAGCTTTTCCCCTGATCACCTCCTGGGCATGTGGTCTGGATTAGATGGCCAGTGTCCCACTGCAAAATTAGGAGCAGTTTTGCAGGGGAAAAGCCATTAACACTACAATGTTAAGGTGGTGGACTTCCTCTTTCCAGTATGCTGTTCATGTGCACATTTGTATGTACCGTTAACCAGTAGTGGGTGAGCGGAGGGCCGGGTTAGTAGTGTTGGTTTGTAGCAGGTTACCGTAGGGGAAAAGTCTTTGTTGGGTAGTGACGTTTTAATATCGTGGTACTGCTTATGGCTTGTTGTTTAAGTTAATATATGGCGCTTGTTTGTTATCCAGGTTTAATGATTGTTTGTTTATTGTGGGGTGGAGTTTTTCTAGTGTGTGTCGCAGGTTATGTTTTTTGTGTTGTTTTTGGTCCGTTTTTGGGGGTAAATAGGTTTGCGTAGTGAGAATCCGTTAGGTTTCGTTAGATTTTCTGTTTTAGGATTGCAGGTTGGTTGATTCGCTGCTCCGTGGACCTATGTTGGTTGGTCCTTCTGTTATTGAAACTTGGGGACTTGGTTAAGTGGTCTGTTTCGGTGCTGCTTTGTGCTCGCCGTGTTAAAAACTTAGTTCTGTGGGTGTTTTGCCAAAAGAAACAGGAAGTGTGGAAGTAAAACAGAAAATATGACTTAATGTGTTTGTTCTAAGTTTTAGGAAAATACAGGAAACTTGCTATGATTTGTTTGGGTTGTTGGTTTTTTTGCTTGTTTCTGTCTTGTTGTGTGTTTTTATTTTGAGATGCTTAATATAACAGGGTCTTTTTATAGAATGTGTAGAAGAAGAAACGGAGATACTGTGAGCCTTCATTTGTTACTGATGAGTTTGGTTTGAATTTTAAATTTGGCGTTGTGACAGGGTGATTTTTCACAGAAAGAATTTTAATTGTGTTTTGATCAATTTTATTCATTTACTTATAAAAGAAAAGGAAAATATAAATGGTGCTGCTGTTTGAAAGAAATGTTTTGAGATTATTGAACATTGAGACATTTTTTTCTGACGTTGTTGAATCAGTAAAGTATTTCAAAACTTTGATGGACAAATTTACTGCCAGTAGTTGACTGGATGACAAAACCATGTTGATGTTGCTTTTATATATCTGGAATCTTTCTTCTGATCAGAATTAGTTTTTGTAGACTACAGATGGATATATATCTAGATTTAAACTTCAGTTAGTACATTCTTTATCAGGTTTATGTAAAGACCAAGGTTGTTTCAGCCATGGAGTGAGCTAGTGCCCTCATCGTGAGAGAAAGGACAAATTTGTGTTTGATTTATTGCACCGTGGTATTTATAAATGCTCCCAATCGTCATTACATTTTGCTTTCATTGTAGGCTATGGAACATGATTGAAATCACCCCCACCACACACCCCTCTCTCCCAAATTTTTTGCAGGTTTTGTTCCTGCACGCTCATTCTGGGACATAGGGGTCGAAACTAATAACATTTTGTTTACAAGCTCATGTTAGAAGTTGTACTGGTGAGTTAATCACTCGTAAAGCCTTAAAAATCCATAAATAACTCAGTTTGATATATACTGTTGCCATGGAAATAATCCAATATGGCCACCAACACTCAATAAGAAACATCATTTCACACACATGTTCTATAGCTTAAAAACATAACGGACCAGTGATTCTCGGAAGGCTGTTCATTTGATATATGGCCGACAGTGCATTTGGGTACTGAGTGATGGCTGGGGCATTTTTTCTTTTATTTTGAAATACTAATGAGGATGAGCAGCTATGATTTTCTAGTGTTTCCTTATATTCAGATAAATTTGTGTTCCGCTCGCGTTTTGTTCAGCGTTGTTAAATAAAAGCTTACAGCTTGCCATTACAGTGCTCTCCCTCCGCCCTCTTTTGTTATTTGTCTATACAAGACTGTGTTGTGAATTATCTGATCTGCGGCTTGGAAAACTATGTTGTGTCGTCAAGACACCAGTGTGATAATGCAACCAGCATTTAACAGTACTTAGCATACATTGGGAAATTTTTATTTGTTATGAAAACATTGGAGAGATGTTCTCCATCACCAGAAATATGAAGTTTTTGTTCTGCTTTATCAGGGTTGTTGTTTTTTTATACTGCTTTTTTGTGACATTTGTACCATCGTTTGTGATTAGTTATGTGTTGTTGTCTTGGAGGCTATAATTAATTTCCTATATTGTTGCGTGAGATTTTTTGGTGTTGTTTTTTTTTTAATCCTGTTATGCTGGTTGCAATTTTTTGCTCAAACACTCTACCTTAGCAACTTTTTATTTATAGATTTTTAAATTTTATTTTTTTAGCATTTTCTCTCATCTATTTTTTTGTCATGCTTTTATGTTATGAGGAGGGGGTAAAGTTAAAAGAATGTATTCGGTGCTGATTGTGTAGATTTTGGGTCAGTATTAATGTTCTTTACCCAAAAAATCTTATGAGATTTTTTATGTCAGGTTTTTTTGGGTGTGTTTTGTGCTGTTTTGTTTGTGTTCTGTTTGATTTGTGTTTGCATTTTCGGCAGGAAGCTGAAAGAGCTTGAGAAATAACGGCAGCATCATAAAGGGTTAAAAATTGCAGATCATCAAAAAAAGCAAAGGGTTACATGTAGCTGTTGGTAAAGTAAGATGTAATTCTGAGGGTTTTTAATATTTTCTCCAACTACATTTCTTGTAAGTTCCAGCTGAACTGTAAGACATATTTTATGAGGGGTGTTTTTTTCTCATTGATGAACCCTACAGCATGCGGTTAAGACCGTTCCACTTCAATCCCATGGGTCCATGAAGTCAGACAGCAGCATCTGGTGAATTAAGGGTGGGGATTTTTACCATCTCCCAGGTCAACTTCAAGTGCAGACCTGCCAGTGCCTTAATTCCCTTTGTGTATATACTTATGCAGAAGATCAAATATGCATGTTAAAGATTCCGTACTTCATATCAGAGTTTGGTGGGTTACGGAAACATGAACATACCCAGCATGCATCCATGAAGTCAGAATGTGGCTACCTTCATGGTGGGCAAAAGTGGTCACGTACACAAAATCTCAGCACTGGTGAACCTCAGAACTCTATCTGAGGAACAAAAACAAAAAGAAGACTGATTTGTCACTGCTGCTGTTTTCTTCTATCTATTTATTTATTCGTTTAAAAATATGTGACGCTGCATGCGGAAAATCCTGGATAAGTCGCCCGCTGTTAGTTTCATTCTGCACGCTGTGTTTTTAAAGTGAACACCTCTAAGCCCGGGTCACGATCACCTGGGAGACTCAAACGCATGTATCTCCTCCAAAAACTCATAAGGGCTAATTGTAATCTGTTTGTTTGTGTTTTGTTCGGCGTGATCGCTTTCTTTTGGATAACATTTCAATATTTTCTGGAATTTGCCTTACCTCCCTACCTACGTGCTTGGACGAAAGGAAAGATGGCAAGTTGTCGGGAAATTATGTAAATCCCACTATGAGAGCTGCTGTCTGATATATAAGGCCTGCATCAGACCTGTTCTCCTGTATGGTTCGGGAGCCGTGGGTTTTCACAAAAAACGTTGGAACGTTTGTTGCAGATCGTGAAACAACGCTATGCATACGCTACATGACCCAGAATAAATTGGGAGACCAGGATCACGATGAGCACATGGAGAATGTGCAAGTTGATGATTCGAAGTCTGAAGCTTGTACCAATAGACTGCGCTGGTTTGGGCACGTTCACGGAAAGCAGATCCCCACAACATAAAAAAGGAGCAATGAACTCGCAGTGGTGGAAAGCGACCAAAGGGAAGTCCTGCAAAGACCTTGGCTGCCTGTATTGAGATGATTCTTAGAGAAGGGGCAATAAAAAAAGGATGAGCTCAAAAACAGAGAGAGATGGAGAAAGCTCATCGATGTCAAACCTCCCTTGGGGAAAACATGACAAAAAGGAAGAAGAAGAAGAAGATCCATGGTTTTCACGTGCAGCGTCACATATTGGTTCGTTTTGTTGTAATCACTTGGTTTTTGTGGGTATGTTTCTTGCCTCTGGGCCCCGTTGGGAGGTTGTCAACAGGCTGCTGATGCTTCCAGACCTTTGTTGTAGTTGTGGTTGTGTTTGGTCTTTCAGTGTGGGGGTGTTTTTTTTCTCCCCTTTAGATTGTTAGATTAATCATTTTCAAATCCCATGCATGTAAGAGAATGGAGAAACAAAATGCTGAAAGGTTATGCGTGTTTAGTGTACTTGCTATCATTGCTGTTATTGCTTTGAGTTGTTTGGTTGTTGATGTTGGGTTTTTTGTTCTGTTTTTGGGTTGTTTTTCTTTGTTTGGGTTGTTTTTTCGGGGGGGGGGTGTTGTTGTCTCATTCTCTCATTGGTGTTTTTGGTTTAGATGGGCTTTTGTTCTGTTGGATAGTTTTTTTCAGTTTTGCTTTTTGATTGTTTGGTTGCATTTTTGTTGTTGTTCTTGTGTGTTGAATTAATATAATTAGTGAATTAAACTGGTGCTACTTACCTCATCCTACCTCAGTCAGATATAGAGACGATGCCAGCAAAAACCAAACTACAGTATCTATCTGAGTAAGATAGTCAGTCATTCATGCCTCAAGTCAGATGGAGAATCCTCCAGGCCAAACTTTTCACATCATCTTCAGTTATTTCAGAAATATTGTGCTAACGAGTAGAACAATGTGCTTTGAAATCATTTCAGGGAATTTTTGTTGGAATTTATTGTAAAGGAATGTAGCAGGGTTGATCATGTAGAAACCAAGAGTGTTAGTTTAGCTTTTCCTCAAGCGAGTGTGAGGTGTGTCAAACCTTCCTTGTCAAGGACTGCCAAAATTCCACAAAAACGTCATCCGGAACTGGGATGTAAAAAGTCTCACAGGCTCTATTCCATTACCCTTCGAAAAAAGAAGGGAATAAATATAAAAAGAATGACACGGAGTTCATTTTTATTTCCTTTTTCCTTTTCTTCTAAGAAAAGGGTTGGGTATCTTCAGCTTGAATAATTCTTAACAGGGTGGATCATTAAGTTAATGGATGAAAATTTGTGCATTGCTGGAGTAAACTTAGAAACTTGCTGGACTTGTAGTTCACTGAATTATTTCCGTTTCTCCCTTTAACTCAAAACTTGTAGTGCTGTTATGTGTGTGTGTGTGTCTGTATCTGTCGTTTTTGTGGCGGCCAGGGGGTGGGGGGTATTGTCTGTTTCTCCTGCTGTATTTCTTTTGTTTGGTTTCATTTTGTTTCTATGTGTTTTGATAAGTTTCAGTATTGATGTTGTTTTAGTCACCAAAGAGGGATAGCTGTCTGTCTAACTTCAGCAGTATGCAAACACAGTAGTGGTTGACTATGCAGTGTATTTAAGGGCGAACTTGGGGTACAAAGAGAGAGTGTCGCCCAGAGAATCAAAGTAAGTGTGTGGCGTGTGTGTTACTTTTATTAAATATTTTGTGCTTTAAATGTTGTTGGCTGACAAAATTTTGCTTTATGGTGGTTATTTTCCCCTCATATATATTTTTTATAGAGGTTTATTCAGAGGTTGCTCTGAGCTGTAGTCAGATGAATGAATGAAAAGGGGCTGTGACATTTTTGTATACAAAATGAAGAAAAAAGGGTTACTGTTTTTTTTTTAATGAATTAAATGAATGATAGAACATCCATCTCCTCTGCACAAGTGATTCTCACCACCGAAACAAATCGAAATATATCCTTTATTTGGTTTTAGCAGTATCCACAGGTGAACTTTTTTTGGGCCAAAAGTATCCACTATTTGGCCAAAGTACCCACTATTTGGCCAAAGTGCCCTCTTGTATGGCCAAAAATTTCCAGAAACATAAACGGTGTAATTAATTTTTTTCTGCCCCAAAAAGTATCCTGACACTGAGATGAGATTGAAATTCCTGTGGTCAAGAGTAACTTAAGCAATAAGATTGTACTTACATAGTAAGGGGGAGGGGTTATTTTCAGGGTGTGTGTAACATATGGATTAAAGTCTATAGCTGGTTCTGATGTTTGGAATAGGAAAGACAACAGAGGACCTGCTTGCAGTTACAGATAATTGATTTCTTGTCCTGACTCCTTGTGATGCAGTTGTGAAGGCCTGAGGCCATAGTGGGGGGTACAGTGTTTGTTGACGATTGACACAAGAATCACAAATTTGGTTTTTACCAGCAGTTGCCAAGTTGAAAGATTTCCTCAACCGAAGCCCAACATTTTGGGCAGACTCCCATTCCCTCCCTTATCCAGGCGTTTGAATAAGTCTTCTTGAATCAAAACTTTCCTGTCCACGAACACACCCACTCATCATCATGTCTCCTTATCCCTGTTGAAAGTAAAGGAGGCCTTCACATGCTGGTCGAACTGCTTTGACTAAAAACGTTGGGGGTGGGGGGGGGGGGGGACCATAAACCTAACCATAGACAAAAAACAGGTCTAGAATACCTGTAGCTAGGATGGAGTGATCTAATTGATTGGGAAAAGATTGGCCTATGTCACAATGACGCTGTATGTAGAAACTGTGGGAGTTGTGTGGAGGCAGATTTAAGGTTGAGCTGGTGGGTATACTGGGTTGAAGAATGTTGTGCAGAAAAGGTACTGCTTTAGTGACTGACAAAAAGGCATAGTAAGGTAAAATCACCATCGTATTGTCATGAAGTGAGTTGCTGAAATATGAGGCTATACAACTGTAAGATAAGTTTGATGGGAGTCTTGATAAGAACGATAGATCTGTGTTGTGTTAGTGCTTGAAAGTACTTTGTTCAGTTCTCTCTGATTGAGTAGATAACGATTTCGAGTGCTATAACAGCGTTCCAGTTATCTCTGATTGAGTTGATGACAGGAAAATACCGTTTCGGAACTTTCACTATCTCAGACCTATATTTCTGGTAAGGACTAAATATTATTGTATTTGGTAAGCGTATATATCAACCATACAGCAAGCCATGGCAGAATTTGTGGCTGAGGACTTGGGTCAGTTTTGATCTTTCAACTACATTTTGGTTATTATTTTTGCATCAGCATCATATCAGACAGATTTTGTCCCAGTAATATTCAGCAAATAGCCAAAGAGCATAGATATGACAGCAGTATACTAACTATTGAGACTGTACATTTGACATATTGTGTATGCTTTTGGAGATACGGATGATATTGTTGTTGTTGTGAATTTCACTGCCAGTGTTTTATTAGGTGGGTTATGCTTTATCATTTTTGTCCAGTATTTCTTTTTTTGATGAAAATTCATGCAGATTCATTTCTTTAATGCATGCATGCTTGCACACGCACTCACGCACACACATACACACTGCACCATTAACCTATTGGAGTATTGTTTGGCAGTGATCAAGGATCAGAATGCAGACTCTGTAACCAGGGTTTGTATATAGTTTACACGGTTGTGGCCAGTTTATATCAATCCTAGCACAAAGACTGTGCACAGTGAGCACAGGGATTGGGAAGTCTTGTCACCTGCTTAGTGCCACAGTTGTAGATACCAGGCACAGGAAACAATCTGCAAACAGGGTGCAGCCATTTCGTATTCTCAGTATGCAATTCTCTATACTGCTAAGAACTTTTGACAATGATTTGTGTTGACACCATTTTTCTGTACTGTATACTTGGAGCATGTGTGTGTGTGTGTGTGTGTGTGCATGCATGAGTGCGTGGAACTGGCGTAAGACAAGGGGAACAGTGGGGAGCACTCATTGGCAGCAGTATGCTTCACACATTGGGACTTGGCTTGCCGACTAGACTTGCTTTTGTTCCCTTAAAAATCCTCAGAGGAGTCATGTGGGCACTGCACAAATTTAGAGGCTGTGTACGGGCAAGTTGAACCTGGATGAGTCCATCCCCTGCAGTATATGGATTTCATGTGGGTATCATCCACGCTACCAGCCATAGCTGGCTTCATTCTTACACGAAAAGGTAAGGATAAATTTTTAATGTTTATGGCGCAAGATACACCGTGATTAGGTGCTACTTCTACTAAAAATGTTCTGTGTTCTCTCAAACGCCAAGCAGTATGGTAGCATTTTTGTTCCTAGTCGTGTTGTTGCAAACTCACCTCCATCAATTTGGAAAAACGTTCCTGTTTCATCATTTTTACAACACAGTACTCGTAGTTGGCAACTTTTGTTCTGTCAATGCCTTTGTATCTTGGCCGAAACCTATTAATTCGATTGTTTATGCATACTAAAGCGAGTGTGCCATTTCTCACCTAATAACAATAATAATGTGAAATGATAGTTCAGCTGATATTTTGATTTAAAAGCGAGCAACAGTGTAAAAAAATGTACTGTTTGAAAGATTTGTGGATTGCTAAGGCTTTTTAGTGTGAAGTGGTGAACAGTTGTTGCTGTTTGGAAAATTTTGGATTGGTAGCTAAGCCTTGAGTGTGGTGGAAATCTTGAGAATGGTTTTCTTTGTGGAACAGAATTGGTTTGAGATTTCTGTGTTGGTGGGGAGGAGAGGGCGGGATTAAACATGTGTGTTTTGAGAACTGCTTTTATTTATCAGTTTTAGTTTTTAATTTGGGGAGGCTGTTTAGTGTATGACTGATTGATTGTTGGCGGGCCTTTTTTCTGGGGAGGGTGTGTGTTTGTGTGTGTGTGTAGGGGGGGGTTTGAGAGGACCTTTTATTTGGGGGGTGAGGGTACATGCCACCCCTCCTGCCCCCCCCCCCTCCCAAGACTGATGCATTGGTATTACGAATGTTTTGTATGGTTTATTTATATTGCGCATTTATTTACTTTTCATGTTTTAAATATTTTTTTTAATTTGACTTTTTTTAAAAACATAAACAATCAAAAAATGGTTGATCGATCACAGGGCAGAACCATTATTAAAAAAAAATCTTTTTTAAATGTCTGGAAGGTCTCTTTACCAGGGTTGTTATGACGGTCAGTTATGTCAAGTTAAGTTAGCTTTTCTGGTTACGCAGTCATGTTGTTTTGGGATTTTTGTGGTTAAGTCATGTCACAATTGTGCTTTTATTATTTTTTGGTTTTTTAAATAAAGTGTTTATGTACATGTGAAAGCATTGTGATAAATTTTAGGTTTAGCTATTTAAATGATTGGGGAACCTGACATATGCATCCAAACTGTTAGTTAACTGCTGTTTTGATTGCTCGTGGCGCCAAAAGTGCTTTTTTGTTTGTTTTGTTTTATGGAATAACATGCAGGTGGTACTTCATATTCTGTAAACCTCCCCCATGTCAACGACCAGGAGAGACTAGGAGCATTGCTTTATTTTAAAGTTTTATTTTCTTTTATTGCATGATTGGTGCTGCACAGAAAATATCGTCGCTTGTTCGATTTTTTTTTTTTCATAAAAATATATACATCTGATTTTTTTTTTTCTTTTGTTTTTCATGATTATTTTGTACCCTACCCAGTGTGGGTGGTCACCAAAAAGAGACATGTGACTGTGCTGTAGTTTTATATCCTGCCCCCCCACCCCCCCTCCCCCACTCCATATGTAGTATCAAGCTATTTGATACAATATGAAGTCGTTGTGGACAGTTCTTTCTTGCTTCTGTACACAATTGGCAATACAATATCTAATAGAAATAAAAAATGGGTTGGATGCGGCTGTGTTTGTTGTGGTGGAAGAAAGGTGTGTGAGTGTGGGAATGAAACCACCTTCTGTCGTTCCCTTGAGAAGTTACAGTTTCTTTGTGTCTCTATCTTCTGTCTGTCTCTCTCTGACTCTCCTTACTCTGTGTCTCCTCTGTCGCCATCTCTCTCTCTCTCTCTCTCTCTCTCTCTCTCTCTCTCTCTCTCTCTCTCTCTCTCTCTCTTTCTCTCTCTCTCTGGATAGCCTGTGGTCAAGAACTATTTGCGCTTGCAATCTGACGCACCTGGGTATCGATTCCGTTCAAGGGGATATTTCCCCGGGGGTAATAATCGTGCCGCCTCCACTCTCCCAAAAGTCTTCGGCTGAGCCTATAAATGAGGCCCGTGTGCGAACACATGCAGAACATACTTTGCGCACACGTTAAACCCTGTTCCGTTTTCGTTTAAGAGTAGGCCATTGTGTTGCGGTGGGAACAGCTGACAGTATTAACAATACCCGCATACACACGGGGACTGGGATGTAAATAAGCACTTAAGTGCGTTATTCGGTCCATTATCCTCGCATATAAAAGAATAAATAAATATTTAAACTTAATCTATCTATCTCTCTCTCTCTCTCTCTCTCTCTTTCTCTCTCTCTCTCTCTCTCTCTCTCTCTCTTTACATGTTTATTTTCAGTCCTGTCATCTCTGGTCAACCCACAAATAAAAGCCGCTGAGGTGTTCAACTTCACACCATGCTGCTTTTGTCATCAGTGGTAGTTCTCTTTTGCGCGCCTTCTCTTGGCCTTGTGAACAACACATATTCCAGCCGGTTGCATGTAAGTATGTATGTCAACTTCCTCAGCCGCAACTACTTCAGGGTTATTGTAGTGCAGTGGGCCAACCAGGGCCAATCCAGTCCAGTACTGTTGTTCATAGCCCCACTGCCACGAGGCCATATCAGGGTGTCCCCTCGTTAAACTTTATAATCTCAGACTTAAACACTAGGCAGCTTATATACAGATTAAACCAGGGTATAAAACCAACTTTTACTGTCGCTCCTTAGTAGCAACGCCCAGGGCCAACATAAGGGTCTCAACCCAATACGGGCACTTCGTTATGGGAAAAACCGCATCCGCCGCCATAAAATGAGTTAAAAACCAAAACCACATTCTTTAAACCCGACCCTTGATCTTAGTGACTAAACTATAATAGTTTCACTCTATCAAGGAAACAAAGCCCCCCGAATCTCTCCAACCACGATGTGTAGCTATTCGGAAGAAATGATGGGGATCACCGGACCTGTCATTCTTTTGTGGTGACATAGCACTTGATAGAGTCAAAGAAGCGCTTTTGAGTGGAATTGGCTAACACAAGCCCTTCATTCAGCTTGCGTGGTGATGGATTGTGAAATCTAGATTCAACACTGACGATAATACATTGCTTGTGGTGTGCTGCCTGCCGCATTGTCCAAGAAAAGCATTGGAGATACCGGAAACAGGACCCACTGTCCTGAAGCGGTGAAGACGTAGATTTCTCATCCCAATTTTTCATCATATCAGTGGAAAACCGTTATCCACTCGTTTTTTTCTCCTCATCCAGTGCCATGGCCAGCAGCCGGCAGCCCAGGTCTGGGGATCTCACAGCTGACAGAAAGATCTTGGAGCTCAGGTGTGCAACGACCAGTGCCCCTGTTGGCCCACATGCCGCCTTAGGAGATGGGGGACATTCCCAAGCAGTCTGTTTCAGCCGGAAAGCTCCTGCCGTGAATCAAACAAAATTGTAGGACTCTGCCTTTCATCACGAGCTGGCCTGTGTGTTCTTTTGATACTCAACACCACGAAGCAAATAACAAGTGATACCTGCGGAGGGAAAAGACATTACCTCTAATGGTGGCACGAATAAGTGATTCCCTGTACACGGTTGCAAACATGTGTGATCATGCCAGAAAAATACCTACTTCCAAGTGACATTAACTAACGAGGAAACACACCCACACGTAACAAATCCTGTTCCGCTTTTTGTACGGCGTACGTGCCGGGGTGGGAAACAGCTGACCGAATTTACAAAACCCGCATTACACACGGGGACTGGATTGTTAAAAAGCAAGATGCTTATTCCATTATCCTCGCTATAAAAGAATTAAATAAATAAATAAACACACACACACAACTTCCTCCAACATTCTCAGCTGCAGAGTTCCTTTCTATGAGGACTTATTTCCAGGTCTAAGAATAGTTGCATTTGCACTCCCACGATTTCCAGTTGGAACCACAGGTCTGGGGATAGAAAAAGACAATATGGAGTGATGTTTCCGATTATTATATACAGATATTGATGTCACCCCTGAATCTCTCCTGCATGTTTATGAGGTGTAAGTAAGTGTCTGTCTTGAATGCCAAAACAGCAAGGTGCACATGCCCTAAACATGGCTTTGTGATTTCAGTTGCCTGTGGGCAATGCAGAGGGCAGAGCTGCACACATACTATCAGATTGCCGTCCACTTTGCTCTTTGCAAACTCACACCCACACCGGGTGAATGGGGGGGGTAGGGGAAAGGGGGGGGGCAGTGGGTGGGTATATGGATTGAAATTGTCTGACTACTATCAGCTTGCCTTTGAGGGTCCACTTGGCTTTGCAAAATCCAAACGGGGGATGGAGTGGGGGAAAGGGGGGGCGGGGGGGATATGAATTGAAATTGTCAGCACAGAGCTCTCCGTTGCATCACCTTGCTCTTGCAAACTCCTAACGGGAGATGGCGTGGGGAAGGAGAGGGGCGGGGGTTTCTGGATTGAAATTGTGATCAGAAGGTGGTCAGAGGAGAGGGGATCGTCTGAGATGGATCAGTGCCTACTGCCTGTTTAGGTTGGAGGAAATCCAAGGAAAGGTTGATGGCATAGTACTTTTGTCCCATGATGTCAGGAAAACAGGTATGATGGCTACCAGTCATTGAACAACACGAGGTCGTTAGTTGAAAGATGGTTATTGATGGTGGGAGGGTAACCTTTCTCCCAGATTGATCCCAATGAAATGATTGAAATCTCCAACAACGGACCCATCAGATGGGAATTTAGCTTAGGCCAGAAGAAAGGTTGCAGAGTTTGTGTAAGAGTTGTCAGTAAATCAAAAACAATTTGTAGGGTTTGTGATTGTTTTTAGGGTTAGGGGGGGTGGGGGGGGGGAGGGAGGGGGGGGGGCGGCCTAGGAAAGTTTGTCTACTTGGGCAGTGAGGCCCAAACTGGCATGTAGGTGGCAGCCCTGGACAATGCAAGAGGCCTTCAGATGAGGCTAGAAAACCGAGGTCCTGAGTGAAAATGCACGCGAACATCTTGCGCACACGATTATCGCCCTGTTCCGCTGTTCGGGAGAGTTGACCCCGTCGTGTGGGTGTGTGTTTGTGTGTGTGTGTGAGAGGAGAGAGAGAGAGAGTGAGAGAACGGAGAGACGAGAGAGAGGAGAGAAGAGATGAGAGACGAGAGATGAGCAAATTCTTTATTTCGAGGTAATGAATTAAGCACACATGTGCCTTTCTATACATCCAGTCCCGCCCGTTAGGGATACATTTTAATCTTAATTCCCCAATTACTTCTACAGTCTCACCCAATACAAAACAAGGGGAAATAACCCTTTTTCAAAAACAGCTCCACACCCCCCCCCCCTCCCCCCCCCCCCCCCCCCCCCCCCCCCCCCCCCAAAAATCAAGCAAAATAAAAGAAAACCCTAAAAATACCCCCCCACCCCACCCACCCAAATCCCTAACCTAAAACAAACACAAACAAGAGAAGAAAAAAACCATAACAACAATAAAGATGATAAAAAAGTGAAAAACAGCAAACAACAACAAGTAAGAAACAAGAACAACAACAGAGCCAGGCAAAAAAAAATAACCAACCCATATTAATAAGTCATAAAGATACACATCTACCCCATTGTCAACTGGTACACATACTGGTTACACATAATTATAAGATATTGAAATAGGGCACTCATTAAAACTTAAGTAAAGAGGCAAGTCAATAAGTCTTTTAAAAAATATAAAATATGACTCCTTCATCAGGCATATATATAACTTAAAGCAAGACGGAAACGGTGCGAGACGGTGCCAGAGTGTGTGTGTGTGTGTTGTGATGTATTTCAGGAGATAATATTCATAATATAATTCCAAAAACAGTATGCCATCCCATCAACATCATGCTTAGCATTATACTATTTCAATTATAGTCATTGATAATGAAAAAAATTTAATACCCTACAATCCACACAATGGAATACAAGAAAACAAAACAAAGACGAAATCTCAAAACCTATACAGTCATTGTGGGACAATGCCAATGGCCACTTCTTTTTATTTCGAGGATAAATGAATAAGCACCCATGTGCTTTTTTTTACATCCCGTCCCCGCCCATAAGGATATATATGATAATATAAAAATAAAGTATAGCCATACACTAACACCGTGATACGGGGGAACATCATCACAAAACTCCCCACAAAAAACACTGAGAGAAAAAAAAAAAAAGTTCTAACAAGAAAGGAAGAAAGCACAAACAGGAAAACACAGAAACAACCGAAAATCTAGCACGATCCAAGCGCCCAAAACAAATGCGGGAAACAACAACAAGGGCGAGGTGAACCCCCTTGTAGTTCCCCCTCAACCAACAACAACAACAAACACCCCAAACCACACCCCAACCCAAAACAGACCCCACACACAGGCCGACCCTCCATAAAATTTAAGGAAGAACAAACCGCCTCCTAAAAGTCATTTTTCAATAACAAATAGCCCTATCCAAGTAAAAACATTCCCAAATTAAGATGCGAGGAGACACTGACAATTTCTTTTTTTCATTTCGAGGCTAATGGAATAAGCACCCATGTGCTTTTTTTACATTCGTCCCCGCCCCCTAAGGATATATATGATAAATAAAATAAAATAAAAGCCCATAGCAATACACTTACACAGCTTACGGAAAAAATATCTACACAAAAATCCCCACAAAAATCACCCAGAGAGAGCGATAGAAAAACACAAGTAGCAAACAAGTAAGAAAGAAAGCAGAGCAAGAAAAACACAGAAGAAACAACCGAAAAAATAGGCAAGAACCAGAGCGAAAACACAAAACCGGCATCAACAAGGGGGAGCGGAACCAACCAAAATAGTCCCCCTCAAATAGCAACAACAACCCCAAACCCCCAAACCAAACAGAACCAACAAGCAAACCACTATAAATAAAGGAGAACATACACGTACATAGTTTCATTTTGGCTAACAGAAAGAAACGGCAAAAGTTCTTTGTGCTTATATGGAGGGCAACAGCAATAGTAAACACATGAAACACATATAGTAGAAAGCAATTTGCATCCCATGCCACACGTAACACCCACAAACACACACACAATACACACACACACTACCCACCCACGCGCGCGCGCGCACGCACGCACGCACACACACACACACACACCACACTCCCACACGCACGAGGCGCACGCACGCACGCACGCGCGGCGCGCGCGCGCACGACACACACACACATTACCACACACGCGGCGCGCGCGCGCGCCACTCCACCATGCATCAATGTCAACCTAAAAATCTTTAGAATATCATGTATAGTCATAGAGAAGGACATCTGCATTTTGGCTTAGCATACATAACTGGTACACTCAAAAATAAGATACAAAATTACAACAACATCTATTAATCTCAAATACAGTCAATTTAGGGATGGTGAACTGAAATATTAAATCTGAATAAAGCATTAACGGGATACTAATGTAAATACGCGATTAAATCTAAAAGAAAAAAATAAACGGAGGAGAGGAGAGAGAGAAGATTGATTGCGAGTGAGAGAGGGAGGAGCGATGAGAGAGATTGAAGTCGAAGAGCGGAGCGAGCGAGAGAGAGAGCGAGACCCAGGCATTTTCAAATCATATGATAATGAATATAGTATTTCAATTCATCACAATATCACATTAGAACTCACTGTGATTTAACATTGTACATGTCAAGATCGTCCTAGAGTCATTTAATGAAGTAGTAGGATGTGGAACAATTATTTTTAGAAGTCATTTTTCAATACACAATAGCAGATATATTTACAAGCAAACATCACACTTAAACAGAGAGAGAGAGAGAGAGAGATGAGAGAGAGAGAGAGAGTGAGGGAGGGAGGGGGGCGGGGGAGAGAGAGAGCGGATAATTTGGTCTAATGCCCAGCGGGAGGATATATTTACTTTGTTTTCAAGAGTTCAATTGTGGATGATTATTTTTGCATGCATCACACGTGGCATGAAAACAAAAGACTTTGCAGATGTTAATGATTGGATTTTTGTCTAAATGCGACAGGAAGGGGTTCCGCCGCACAGGGCGAGTAAAGTAAGCTAGACTTAGAACAAAATCTTATACTTGGGATTGGGACCATGGCTTTCAGTATTTCTGGAATGATTCATTGGGGAACTGTCTTTTACTCGGCCATAACGTCAGCCTGTTTATTGTTTTTTTTTTTTGTCTTTTCCAAAAAGTTTGACTTGTATGCTGTTAAGTTAGTGCTGGTTTGCTTGCGTTTCAGACGTGGATAGGCCTGTGGTAGGGGATCTTCCCCCCCCCAAGCGTGCTGCTTCTGCTGTGCTAACCCAGGCTTTGACAAGAAACTTTACCAAGGTTTGTCTGATGTGAGTTTTCGTCCATGGGTAGGCTTTTGATGCAAGTCTTTATTGATGCACTTGCTGAATTCGTCATACGACGAATAGGATGAAATGTCACTGCTAGCTCTGCTATTCTTTTTATTTGTGATAGAAGAATTGACCTTGTCAGCTTGCTGCTGTGACACAACTGACCCTCTACGGATGTTTCAAACAGTTTTCCCTGTCCGCCTGGGGATGTGGTTGGCATTAGATGGCCAGTGTCCCACTGCAAAATTAGGAGCAGTTTTGCAGGGGAAAAGCCATTAACACTACAATGTTAAGGTGGTGGACTTCCTCTTTCCAGTATGCTGTTCATGTGCACATTTGTATGTACCGTTAACCAGTAGTGGGTGAGCGGAGGGCCGGGTTAGTAGTGTTGGTTTGTAGCAGGTTACCGTAGGGGAAAAGTCTTTGTTGGGTAGTGACGTTTTAATATCGTGGTACTGCTTATGGCTTGTTGTTTAAGTTAATATATGGCGCTTGTTTGTTATCCAGGTTTAATGATTGTTTGTTTATTGTGGGGTGGAGTTTTTCTAGTGTGTGTCGCAGGTTATGTTTTTTGTGTTGTTTTTGGTCCGTTTTTGGGGGTAAATAGGTTTGCGTAGTGAGAATCCGTTAGGTTTCGTTAGATTTTCTGTTTTAGGATTGCAGGTTGGTTGATTCGCTGCTCCGTGGACCTATGTTGGTTGGTCCTTCTGTTATTGAAACTTGGGGACTTGGTTAAGTGGTCTGTTTCGGTGCTGCTTTGTGCTCGCCGTGTTAAAAACTTAGTTCTGTGGGTGTTTTGCCAAAAGAAACAGGAAGTGTGGAAGTAAAACAGAAAATATGACTTAATGTGTTTGTTCTAAGTTTTAGGAAAATACAGGAAACTTGCTATGATTTGTTTGGGTTGTTGGTTTTTTTGCTTGTTTCTGTCTTTTTGTGTGTTTTTATCTTTGAGATGCTTAATATAACAGGGTCTTTTTATAGAATGTGTAGAAGAAGAAACGGAGATACTGTGAGCCTTCATTTGTTACTGATGAGTTTGGTTTGAATTTTAAATTTGGCGTTGTGACAGGGTGATTTTTCACAGAAAGAATTTTAATTGTGTTTTGATCAATTTTATTCATTTACTTATAAAAGAAAAGGAAAATATAAATGGTGCTGCTGTTTGAAAGAAATGTTTTGAGATTATTGAACATTGAGACATTTTTTTCTGACGTTGTTGAATCAGTAAAGTATTTCAAAACTTTGATGGACAAATTTACTGCCAGTAGTTGACTGGATGACAAAACCATGTTGATGTTGCTTTTATATATCTGGAATCTTTCTTCTGATCAGAATTAGTTTTTGTAGACTACAGATGGATATATATCTAGATTTAAACTTCAGTTAGTACATTCTTTATCAGGTTTATGTAAAGACCAAGGTTGTTTCAGCCATGGAGTGAGCTAGTGCCCTCATCGTGAGAGAAAGGACAAATTTGTGTTTGATTTATTGCACCGTGGTATTTATAAATGCTCCATCAGTCATTACATTTTGCTTTCATAGTCAGGCTATGTAACATGATTGAAATCACCCCCCAACCACACACCCCTCTCTCCCAAATTTTTTGCAGAGTTTTGTCCTGCAAGCTCATTCTGGGACATAGGGGTCGAAACTAATAACATTTTGTTTACAAGCTCATGTTAGAAGTTGTACTGGTGAGTTAATCACTCGTAAAGCCTTAAAAATCCATAAATAACTCAGTTTGATATATACTGTTGCCATGGAAATAATCCAATATGGCCACCAACACTCAATAAGAAACATCATTTCACACACATGTTCTATAGCTTAAAAACATAACGGACCAGTGATTCTCGGAAGGCTGTTCATTTGATATATGGCCGACAGTGCATTTGGGTACTGAGTGATGGCTGGGGCATTTTTTCTTTTATTTTGAAATACTAATGAGGATGAGCAGCCTATGATTTTCTAGTGTTTCCTTATATTCAGATAAATTTGTGTTCCGCTCGCGTTATCGTTCAGCGTTGTTAAATAAAAGCTTACAGCTGCCCATTTACAGTGCTCTCCTCCGCCTCTTTTGTTCTTTGTCTATACAAGACTGTGTTGGTGAATTATTGTGCTGCGGCTTGGAAATCTTGTTGTGACGACAAGACACCAGTGTGATAATGCAACCAGCATTTAACAGTACTTAGCATACATTGGGAAATTTTTATTTGTTATGAAAACATTGGAGAGATGTCTCCATCACCAGAAACATGAAGTATTTGTTCGCTTTATCAGGGTTGTTGTTTTTTGATAGCTTTTTTGTGCATTGGTACATCGTTTTGGGGATTAGTTATGTGTTGTTGTCTTGGAGGCTATAATTAATTTCCTATATTGTTGCGTGAGATTTTTTGGTGTTGTTTTTTTTTTAATCCTGTTATGCTGGTTGCAATTTTTTGCTCAAACACTCTACCTTAGCAACTTTTTATTTATAGATTTTTAAATTTTATTTTTTTAGCATTTTCTCTCATCTATTTTTTTGTCATGCTTTTATGTTATGAGGAGGGGGTAAAGTTAAAAGAATGTATTCGGTGCTGATTGTGTAGATTTTGGGTCAGTATTAATGTTCTTTACCCAAAAAATCTTATGAGATTTTTTATGTCAGGTTTTTTTGGGTGTGTTTTGTGCTGTTTTGTTTGTGTTCTGTTTGATTTGTGTTTGCATTTTCGGCAGGAAGCTGAAAGAGCTTGAGAAATAACGGCAGCATCATAAAGGGTTAAAAATTGCAGATCATCAAAAAAAGCAAAGGGTTACATGTAGCGTTGGTAATGTAAGATGTATTTCTTGAGGGTTTTTAATATTTTCTCCAAATACATTTCTTGTAAGTTCAGCAGTAATGTAAGACATATTTTATGAGGGTGTTTATTTTCTCATTGATGAACCCTACAGCGAGCGGTTAAGACCGTTCCACTTCAATCCCATGGGTCCATGAAGTCAGACAGCAGCATCTGGTGAATTAAGGGTGGGGATTTTTACCATCTCCCAGGTCAACTTCAAGTGCAGACCTGCCAGTGCCTTAATTCCCTTTGTGTATATACTTATGCAGAAGATCAAATATGCATGTTAAAGATTCCGTACTTCATATCAGAGTTTGGTGGGTTACGGAAACATGAACATACCCAGCATGCATCCATGAAGTCAGAATGTGGCTACCTTCATGGTGGGCAAAAGTGGTCACGTACACAAAATCTCAGCACTGGTGAACCCAGAAACTCTATCTGAGGAACTAAAAAAAAAGAAGGATGATTTGTCACTGCTGCTGTTTCTTCTTATCTCTTTTATTTATGCGTTTAACAAAATGTGACGCTGCATGCGGAAAATCCTGGATAAGTCGCCCGCTGTTAGTTTCATTCTGCACGCTGTGTTTTTAAAGTGAACACCTCTAAGCCCGGGTCACGATCACCTGGGAGACTCAAACGCATGTATCTCCTCCAAAAACTCATAAGGGCTAATTGTAATCTGTTTGTTTGTGTTTTGTTCGGCGTGATCGCTTTCTTTTGGATAACATTTCAATATTTTCTGGAATTTGCCTTACCTCCCTACCTACGTGCTTGGACGAAAGGAAAGATGGCAAGTTGTCGGGAAATTATGTAAATCCCACTATGAGAGCTGCTGTCTGATATATAAGGCCTGCATCAGACCTGTTCTCCTGTATGGTTCGGGAGCCGTGGGTTTTCACAAAAAACGTTGGAACGTTTGTTGCAGATCGTGAAACAACGCTATGCATACGCTACATGACCCAGAATAAATTGGGAGACCAGGATCACGATGAGCACATGGAGAATGTGCAAGTTGATGATTCGAAGTCTGAAGCTTGTACCAATAGACTGCGCTGGTTTGGGCACGTTCACGGAAAGCAGATCCCCACAACATAAAAAAGGAGCAATGAACTCGCAGTGGTGGAAAGCGACCAAAGGGAAGTCCTGCAAAGACCTTGGCTGCCTGTATTGAGATGATTCTTAGAGAAGGGGCAATAAAAAAAGGATGAGCTCAAAAACAGAAGAGAGATGGAGAAAGCTCATCGATGTCAAACCTCCTGGAGAAAACATTGACAAAAAGGAAGAGAAGAAGAAGATCCATGTGTTTTCACGTTGCCGGTCACATATTGGTTCGTTTTGTTGTAATCACTTGGTTTTTGTGGGTATGTTTCTTGCCTCTGGGCCCCGTTGGGAGGTTGTCAACAGGCTGCTGATGCTTCCAGACCTTTGTTGTAGTTGTGGTTGTGTTTGGTCTTTCAGTGTGGGGGTGTTTTTTTTCTCCCCTTTAGATTGTTAGATTAATCATTTTCAAATCCCATGCATGTAAGAGAATGGAGAAACAAAATGCTGAAAGGTTATTCGTGTTTAGTGTACTCTGCTGTCATTGCTGTTATTGATTTGAGTTGTTTGTTGTTGATGTTGGGTTTTTTGTTCTGTTTTTGGGTTGTTTTTCTTTGTTTGGGTTGTTTTTTCGGGGGGGGGGTGTTGTTGTCTCATTCTCTCATTGGCTGTTTGGTTTAGATGGGGCTTTTGTTGTTGGATAGTTTTTTTCAGTTTTGCTTTTTGATTGTTTGGTTGCATTTTTGTTGTTCTTGTGTGTTGAATTAATATAATTAGTGAATTAAACTGGTGCTACTTACCTCATCCTACCTCAGTCAGATATAGAGACGATGCCAGCAAAAACCAAACTACAGTATCTATCTGAGTAAGATAGTCATTTATGCCTCAAGTCAGATGGAGAATCCTCCAGGCCAAACTTTTCACATCATCTTCAGTTATTCAGTAAATATTTGCTAACGAGTAGCAATGTGCTTTGCAATCTTTTCAGGGAATTTTGTTGAATTTATTGTAAAGGAATGTAGCGGGTTGATCATGTAGAAACCAAGAGTGTTAGTTTAGCTTTTCCTCAAGCGAGTGTGAGGTGTGTCAAACCTTCCTTGTCAAGGACTGCCAAAATTCCACAAAAACGTCATCCGGAACTGGGATGTAAAAAGTCTCACAGGCTCTATTCCATTACCCTTCGAAAAAAGAAGGGAATAAATATAAAAAGAATGACACGGAGTTCATTTTTATTTCCTTTTTCCTTTTCTTCTAAGAAAAGGGTTGGGTATCTTCAGCTTGAATAATTCTTAACAGGGTGGATCATTAAGTTAATGGATGAAAATTTGTGCATTGCTGGAGTAAACTTAGAAACTTGCTGGACTTGTAGTTCACTGAATTATTTCCGTTTCTCCCTTTAACTCAAAACTTGTAGTGCTGTTATGTGTGTGTGTGTGTCTGTATCTGTCGTTTTTGTGGCGGCCAGGGGGTGGGGGGTATTGTCTGTTTCTCTGCTGTATTTCTTTTGTTTGGTTCTTTTTGTTTCTATGTGTTTTGATAAGTTTCAGTATTGATGTTGTTTCGTCACCAAAGAGGGTTCGACTGTCTGTCTAACGTCAGCAGTATGCACACACAGTAGTGGTTGACTATGCAGTGTATTTAAGGGCTAACTTGGGGTACAAAGAGAGAGTGTCGCCCAGAGAATCAAAGTAAGTGTGTGGCGTGTGTGTTACTTTTATTAAATATTTTGTGCTTTAAATGTTGTTGGCTGACAAAATTTTGCTTTATGGTGGTTATTTTCCCCTCATATATATTTTTTATAGAGGTTTATTCAGAGGTTGCTCTGAGCTGTAGTCAGATGAATGAATGAAAAGGGGCTGTGACATTTTTGTATACAAAATGAAGAAAAAAGGGTTACTGTTTTTTTTTTAATGAATTAAATGAATGATAGAACATCCATCTCCTCTGCACAAGTGATTCTCACCACCGAAACAAATCAGAAATATATCCTTTATTTGGTTTTAGCAGTATCCACAGGTGAACTTTTTTTGGGCCAAAAGTATCCACTATTTGGCCAAAGTACCCACTATTTGGCCAAAGTGCCCTCTTGTATGGCCAAAAATTTCCAGAAACATAAACGGTGTAATTAATTTTTTTCTGCCCCAAAAAGTATCCTGACACTGAGATGAGATTGAAATTCCTGTGGTCAAGAGTAACTTAAGCAATAAGATTGTACTTACATAGTAAGGGGGAGGGGTTATTTTCAGGGTGTGTGTAACATATGGATTAAAGTCTATAGCTGGTTCTGATGTTTGGAATAGGAAAGACAACAGAGGACCTGCTTGCAGTTACAGATAATTGATTTCTTGTCCTGACTCCTTGTGATGCAGTTGTGAAGGCCTGAGGCCATAGTGGGGGGTACAGTGTTTGTTGACGATTGACACAAGAATCACAAATTTGGTTTTTACCAGCAGTTGCCAAGTTGAAAGATTTCCTCAACAGAGCCAACATTTTGGGCAGACTCCAATCCCTCCCTTATCCAGGTGTTTGAATAAGTCTTCTTGAATCAAAACTTTCCTGTCCACGAACACACCCACTCATCATCATGTCTCCTTATCCCTGTTGAAAGTAAAGGAGGCCTTCACATGCTGGTCGAACTGCTTTGACTAAAAACGTTGGGGGTGGGGGGGGGGGGGGACCATAAACCTAACCATAGACAAAAAACAGGTCTAGAATACCTGTAGCTAGGATGGAGTGATCTAATTGATTGGGAAAAGATTGGCCTATGTCACAATGACGCTGTATGTAGAAACTGTGGGAGTTGTGTGGAGGCAGATTTAAGGTTGAGCTGGTGGGTATACTGGGTTGAAGAATGTTGTGCAGAAAAGGTACTGCTTTAGTGACTGACAAAAAGGCATAGTAAGGTAAAATCACCATCGTATTGTCATGAAGTGAGTTGCTGAAATATGAGGCTATACAACTGTAAGATAAGTTTGATGGGAGTCTTGATAAGAACGATAGATCTGTGTTGTGTTAGTGCTTGAAAGTACTTTGTTCAGTTCTCTCTGATTGAGTAGATAACGATTTCGAGTGCTATAACAGCGTTCCAGTTATCTCTGATTGAGTTGATGACAGGAAAATACCGTTTCGGAACTTTCACTATCTCAGACCTATATTTCTGGTAAGGACTAAATATTATTGTATTTGGTAAGCGTATATATCATCCATACGCAAGCCATTGGCAGAATTTGTGGTGAGGACTTGGGGCCAGTTTCATTCTTTCAACTACATTTTGGTTATTATTTTTGCATCAGCATCATATCAGACAGATTTTGTCCCAGTAATATTCAGCAAATAGCCAAAGAGCATAGATATGACAGCAGTATACTAACTATTGAGACTGTACATTTGACATATTGTGTATGCTTTTGGAGATACGGATGATATTGTTGTTGTTGTGAATTTCACTGCCAGTGTTTTATTAGGTGGGTTATGCTTTATCATTTTTGTCCAGTATTTCTTTTTTTGATGAAAATTCATGCAGATTCATTTCTTTAATGCATGCATGCTTGCACACGCACTCACGCACACACATACACACTGCACCATTAACCTATTGGAGTATTGTTTGGCAGTGATCAAGGATCAGAATGCAGACTCTGTAACCAGGGTTTGTATATAGTTTACACGGTTGTGGCCAGTTTATATCAATCCTAGCACAAAGACTGTGCACAGTGAGCACAGGGATTGGGAAGTCTTTTCACCTGCTAGTGCCACAGTTGTAGATACCAGGCACAGGAAACAATCTGCAAACAGGGTGCAGCCATTTCGTATTCTCAGTATGCAATTCTCTATACTGCTAAGAACTTTTGACAATGATTTGTGTTGACACCATTTTTCTGTACTGTATACTTGGAGCATGTGTGTGTGTGTGTGTGTGTGTGCATGCATGAGTGCGTGGAACTGGCGTAAGACAAGGGGAACAGTGGGGAGCACTCATTGGCAGCAGTATGCTTCACACATTGGGACTTGGCTTGCCGACTAGACTTGCTTTTGTTCCCTTAAAAATCCTCAGAGGAGTCATGTGGGCACTGCACAAATTTAGAGGCTGTGTACGGGCAAGTTGAACCTGGATGAGTCCATCCCCTGCAGTATATGGATTTCATGTGGGTATCATCCACGCTACCAGCCATAGCTGGCTTCATTCTTACACGAAAAGGTAAGGATAAATTTTTAATGTTTATGGCGCAAGATACACCGTGATTAGGTGCTACTTCTACTAAAAATGTTCTGTGTTCTCTCAAACGCCAAGCAGTATGGTAGCATTTTTGTTCCTAGTCGTGTTGTTGCAAACTCACCTCCATCAATTTGGAAAAACGTTCCTGTTTCATCATTTTTACAACACAGTACTCGTAGTTGGCAACTTTTGTTCTGTCAATGCCTTTGTATCTTGGCCGAAACCTATTAATTCGATTGTTTATGCATACTAAAGCGAGTGTGCCTTTCTCACCTCATAACCAATAATAATGTGATATGATAGTTCAGCTGATATTTTGATTTAAAAGCGAGCAACAGTGTAAAAAATTGTACTGTTTGAAAGATTTGTGGATTGCTAAGGCTTTTTAGTGTGAAGTGGTGAACAGTTGTTGCTGTTTGGAAAATTTTGGATTGGTAGCTAAGCCTTGAGTGTGGTGGAAATCTTGAGAATGGTTTTCTTTGTGGAACAGAATTGGTTTGAGATTTCTGTGTTGGTGGGGAGGAGAGGGCGGGATTAAACATGTGTGTTTTGAGAACTGCTTTTATTTATCAGTTTTAGTTTTTAATTTGGGGAGGCTGTTTAGTGTATGACTGATTGATTGTTGGCGGGCCTTTTTTCTGGGGAGGGTGTGTGTTTGTGTGTGTGTGTAGGGGGGGGTTTGAGAGGACCTTTTATTTGGGGGGTGAGGGTACATGCCACCCCTCCTGCCCCCCCCCCCTCCCAAGACTGATGCATTGGTATTACGAATGTTTTGTATGTGTCTATTTATATTGCGCATTTATTTACTTTTCATGTTTTAAATATTTTTTTTAATTTGACTTTTTTTAAAAACATAAACAATCAAAAAATGGTTGATCGATCACAGGGCAGAACCATTATTAAAAAAAAATCTTTTTTAAATGTCTGGAAGGTCTCTTTACCAGGGTTGTTATGACGGTCAGTTATGTCAAGTTAAGTTAGCTTTTCTGGTTACGCAGTCATGTTGTTTTGGGATTTTTGTGGTTAAGTCATGTCACAATTGTGCTTTTAATATTTTTTGGTTTTTTAAATAAAGTGTTTATGTACATGTGAAAGCATTGTGATAAATTTTAGGTTTAGCTATTTAAATGATTGGGGAACCTGACATATGCATCCAAACTGTTAGTTAACTGCTGTTTTGATTGCTCGTGGCGCCAAAAGTGCTTTTTTGTTTGTTTTGTTTTATGGAATAACATGCAGGTGGTACTTCATATTCTGTAAACCTCCCCCATGTCAACGACCAGGAGAGACTAGGAGCATTGCTTTATTTTAAAGTTTTATTTTCTTTTATTGCATGATTGGTGCTGCACAGAAAATATCGTCGCTTGTTCGATTTTTTTTTTTTCATAAAAATATATACATCTGATTTTTTTTTTTCTTTTGTTTTTCATGATTATTTTGTACCCTACCCAGTGTGGGTGGTCACCAAAAAGAGACATGTGACTGTGCTGTAGTTTTATATCCTGCCCCCCCACCCCCCCTCCCCCACTCCATATGTAGTATCAAGCTATTTGATACAATATGAAGTCGTTGTGGACAGTTCTTTCTTGCTTCTGTACACAATTGGCAATACAATATCTAATAGAAATAAAAAATGGGTTGGATGCGGCTGTGTTTGTTGTGGTGGAAGAAAGGTGTGTGAGTGTGGGAATGAAACCACCTTCTGTCGTTCCCTTGAGAAGTTACAGTTTCTTTGTGTCTCTATCTTCTGTCTGTCTCTCTCTGACTCTCCTTACTCTGTGTCTCCTCTGTCGCCATCTCTCTCTCTCTCTCTCTCTCTCTCTCTCTCTCTCTCTCTCTCTCTCTCTCTCTCTCTCTTTCTCTCTCTCTCTGGATAGCCTGTGGTCAAGAACTATTTGCGCTTGCAATCTGACGCACCTGGGTATCGATTCCGTTCAAGGGGATATTTCCCCGGGGGTAATAATCGTGCCGCCTCCACTCTCCCAAAAGTCTTCGGCTGAGCCTATAAATGAGGCCCGTGTGCGAACACATGCAGAACATACTTTGCGCACACGTTAAACCCTGTTCCGTTTTCGTTTAAGAGTAGGCCATTGTGTTGCGGTGGGAACAGCTGACAGTATTAACAATACCCGCATACACACGGGGACTGGGATGTAAATAAGCACTTAAGTGCGTTATTCGGTCCATTATCCTCGCATATAAAAGAATAAATAAATATTTAAACTTAATCTATCTATCTCTCTCTCTCTCTCTCTCTCTCTTTCTCTCTCTCTCTCTCTCTCTCTCTCTCTCTTTACATGTTTATTTTCAGTCCTGTCATCTCTGGTCAACCCACAAATAAAAGCCGCTGAGGTGTTCAACTTCACACCATGCTGCTTTTGTCATCAGTGGTAGTTCTCTTTTGCGCGCCTTCTCTTGGCCTTGTGAACAACACATATTCCAGCCGGTTGCATGTAAGTATGTATGTCAACTTCCTCAGCCGCAACTACTTCAGGGTTATTGTAGTGCAGTGGGCCAACCAGGGCCAATCCAGTCCAGTACTGTTGTTCATAGCCCCACTGCCACGAGGCCATATCAGGGTGTCCCCTCGTTAAACTTTATAATCTCAGACTTAAACACTAGGCAGCTTATATACAGATTAAACCAGGGTATAAAACCAACTTTTACTGTCGCTCCTTAGTAGCAACGCCCAGGGCCAACATAAGGGTCTCAACCCAATACGGGCACTTCGTTATGGGAAAAACCGCATCCGCCGCCATAAAATGAGTTAAAAACCAAAACCACATTCTTTAAACCCGACCCTTGATCTTAGTGACTAAACTATAATAGTTTCACTCTATCAAGGAAACAAAGCCCCCCGAATCTCTCCAACCACGATGTGTAGCTATTCGGAAGAAATGATGGGGATCACCGGACCTGTCATTCTTTTGTGGTGACATAGCACTTGATAGAGTCAAAGAAGCGCAGCCTCATGGGGGTGGGGGTGGGGGGGGGGGGAGGGCATGGAATGAAATGAAAACATTGGTGTCATTGAGAAGCGGAGGAAGCATACTTGTGTCTTGCTTGGTTGGACGGGTCTTCATGTAGGTATCTCTTCTTGGGAGTCTTTGTTGAGGCGTGGTGAATTGAGACTAACCCTGGACCTCTGAGCGCAAGTTGAGGCAGACAAACTTATCCAGTGTAACTGTAGTAGTGCAGCTATCAATTAGCACATTGGGTTCCTGGCTGGAAGGTCTCAGGTTTCAGGTTTGAATCCCATGAACCCTTCACTGGGCACAGTGTCCAAAAACACCGGGGCCCTGTCCTGGGCAGTCGGGATAGCCTGGTGGTTAGAGTGATGCACATTGCGCTCGTGATCTGCTGACCCAGGTTCGAATCTCGTTCAAGAAAATTTTTCCTCTTGAGTTAACATCAGTGCCAACTCCACTTCTTCCAAAAGTCCTTCGGATGAGACTGTAATCCAAGGTCCCATGTGCGAACACACACAGAGAGCATCTTGCGCACACGTTAAGACCTGTTCTGCTTTTCGTTAAGAGTAGGCCATTGTGTGCATGTGGGAACGGATGACAAAATTGACAAAACCGCATACACCTGGAGACTGGAGGTAAAAAAAAAGCGCATGGATACATGTGCGCTTATTTGATTATCCTCGAAAGAAAAGAATAAAATAAATTTTTTAAAAAAAGAAGAAAATGGCCAATTTAACTCTTTTAGTTCTACTCCATAGGTTCATCCTGAGTTTTCCTAAGACTCCTCCTGCCCAGCTATGCAGCCAGACCACAGGCATTCTGAGAAAATGAGTGCCAACTTCTGAATATTCAGTGGATGGTTTTCAACATTCACAGTGGCAGTGCCATTTGATTTAGATAAAACTACCAATGGTTCAATTTCCATAGCTATTGATTTAAAAATTAGTGTTTGTTTAAATAACAAAAGTGGTAAGCAACTAGAAAAATGCAGCATTTTGCTTTGTTTAAATAACAAAAGTGGTAAGCATCTAGAACAATGCAGCATTTTTTTAACTTATGAATGTAAAACTTTGAAAAAGCCAATGCAAAGAAAAAGTAATAAAAACAGTCTCTGCACAGTTTTAAATAGAGATAAAACTTTATCATGGCTGCAGAAAAAGGGAAACAAAAATGCAAACAAAAGCAAAGAAGTTTGCCATGCACGCCATTTCAAAGCACACGTGCTTCATGTGCGTGTAGCTTTCATGACAAAAACACTGATTGACAAAAACACTGATTGAGTATGAACATGCGACTATTGCTAGTTAATGTTTATTGATATTGATAATGCTTGTCATGCATATATGTATTTGTAACAAAAGGAATAATAAAAAAAAATTACCCCCCCTCCCTCCACTGATGAGTGATGTAATTATCATCTCTGCCTTCACCGCTTAGCCGACATACTTATTTGTCTTTTTTATTGCAATAACTGTTGGAATTCACATTCAGATTTCCAAGATTTGGGGATAAAAGTCATCTGCTTCCAGCTGAGTATCAGCGATCATTAGAAGGTGTGACTGTACTCTGCCCCACCTACATTGATAACTGGGAAGAGAGTTTGATCTGCCAGTCTTCATCACCTCCATTGTCACTCGTGTTTCTAATATTAGCATCATATCCAGCTGAATCCTCATATATATATTCAGTGCTGTTGTAATTCATAATGCTCTTATAAACCCGCTGAGTGGCTTCTTTAGCTAAGAGATCCTGTGAGCATTTACTCATAGTCATATTGATTGATAGGCAATTGATATCGAGTGATAGGCAATACGTGGATGAAGCTTCGCATAGAAGAGAAAGTGCCTGTGTGTCATGTAAACAAACCACTTGACAATGAGTTTTACAAGTTATCAGAATGAGTAATGCTCGGAAATGACTGAATAAGAACACTCCATTCGAGCTTAGTGCTCTGTTACGAGTATACTCGTGATTGGGGTGATGAGGTTGGACGAAGTTTACGAGTATACTTGTAAGTGGTGTAGAAAGAGTTACAGTGCCCACCAGCATGACTGGCACTTAAGAGCAGACTTTATGCAATTGAAGTTCCCTTCTGGTTGCAATCTTGCTTTAAATCTAGCTGTAGGGCTTTTAAAAATTAAAATTAAAAAAAAATTTCTTTTCTTTCTTTCTTTCTTTTTTACTCTGGCCATCTCCTTTATTGCACGTACAGAGTGCGTTTACTATGGGCTCAGTGGGGAGACTGGGACGCCACAGTGAAGTTCAAGAGCTTTGGCTACTTTATGGATGAGATTTGAGAGTGTTCCTCAATTACCCGCTGGTTGACACCAGGATACATTATATAAAATTTATGACAGGAGGCATAGACTAGATAGAGACTGAACTGGCCCCCCCCTGTTAATGTTATTGTCAAGTTATTTTCAGAGCAGGTGTGCACAGTTTCCATAGTCTCACTATGACTTCGTGGAGGAAGGTGGCAGAATGGTTCAGACGCTCGTCTGCCAGTGTTGAAGACGTGAGGTTCGCCTCTCCCTTTCTCCCCAGTCTGATTGGGATAGTGGACTGAGCGTCTAGTCCAGCTGGTGGACAAAAAGCTCCAACAGTCTTAGGTTCAATTCCACCCCAACACACACACACTCTCTCTCTCCTCCTCTCTCTCTCTCTCTCTTCTCTCTCTCTCTTCTCTTTCTTATATATCCCTAAGGGCGGGGACTGATTGTAAAAAAGCACATGGGTGCTTATTCATTATCCTCGAAATAAAAAGAATTTGTCGTTCTTATTTCATCACTAGGCAATATCTCTTGATTGGATGGCCCCAGTTGCTCTGGTCTCTCTTTCTTTGTTTTTGTGTTGTGTTCCTCAGCTAAAGCTTCAGGGTTAACTGATGGTGATATCTTGTGTAAGTGACCATTTTTACCTGCCATGATTTAAGGTAGCTGCATTCTGACTTAAGTTCAGGGATGCCTGGACAGTATCTAAACATGACACCTGTGTGCAGGCATTTTTACTCCCCCAAAATTTGTCATCACTTGAAGACCTAGATTTTGCCGACGATCTGGCACTGCTCTCACATACCCACTATCACATTCAAGAGAAGACATCCCGTCTCAGCACTTTCGCACAGCAAGTAGGCCTGAAAATCAGTCAGAAGAAGACAGAGGTGATGACACTGAACGTTCAGAACCCCTCACCGGTCACAGTGAATGGAGAAGATTTACCAACAACTGAAGAGTTCACGTACCTCGGGAGCACTGTTAGGCATGACGGCGGAGCAGGCAGCGACATCAAGAACCGGATTAGCAAAGCAAGAAATGCCTATAGAAATCTGAACAATGTGTGGAAATCGTCCCAGTACAGCACCAGAACCAAACTAAGACTATACCAGAGCTGTGTACTTTCTACCCTTTTGTACGGCTCGGAGTGCTGGAGGATGACTGAGAGTGACCTTGACAAACTATCCACATTCCACATGAAGAATCTCAGAAGAATCTTGCGCATCTTCTGGCCTGAGACCATCTCCAACCAAGAACTTTTTGCCCGTTGCAACCAAGAAAGCATTGACAACATCATCATGCATAGGCGATGGGGATGGATAGGGCATATCTGCCGTCGGGAACAGGGAAACATCGCCCAAACAGCCCTCCACTGGACACCAGAGGGAAAACGCAAACGAGGACGACCCAAGAACACTTGGCGTCGGACTGTCGAAGCAGAGCTGAAGACCTTCCAACATACCTGGGGAACCATTCAGAAGCTGGCCCAGGACAGACAGGAGTGGAGAACATTTGTTGCTGCCCTACGTGCCAATAAGGCACAAAGGCATTGATGATGATGAAAATTTGTCATCCATTCCTACTGGCACGAAATGGCCTACTCTTCCAAAAGGCAGAACGGGCTTTCAACGTGTGTGCAAGATGTTCTGTGTGCATCATCATATCAAACGAGACTTGAGTTTATAAATATACAATTTATAGTCTCATTGGAAGGGTTTTTTTTTAGGGGAGTGGAGTCAGTACTAATGTTATTGTTAGCTCCTGGGGAAAATTGTCTAAAACAGGCGCTTCTGTACTGGCTCAGTCCTGGGATGTCAGATTCAAAGTTCTAACCACTAGGCTGTCCTGCTCCCCCCATTCCCCCCTCCCATCCCTGAACCCCCCCCAAATGCTCAGATTATATAGTACTTACACAGTTACAGTATATAGTACATTATATAGTACATTATATAGTACTTACAGTGACATTAGTTTCTGTTTTACTTTTGTAAAAATTATTATTTTTTATGGATAGGTGCTGTTGGATGTTTGAACTTAAGGGATTGGGTGGTATTGAAGTGAATGTAGTTACTATAACTGTAATTAGAGTCACTGAAATTGAACGGGGTGACAGCCCTGAAAGTGATACAGTGATAGTGATATGGCCTCTGTGGTCGGTGGAGCTACTTAAAACAACATGAAATGAATTACATCCATCAATGATTCCCCCTCTCTCTTTCTGTTCATCTGTCTGTCTCTCATATCTGTTATCAACTCAAGCCTTTAAAATTTATGGGGAATCTTGGTATTTTAAATCATATTTTTGTGACTCACTAATTGGCATTTTTTGTTTCACATTTTTTTTGTTGCTATTGACTATTGAACATTCTTATTGCTTTTTACAATTTCTTTTTTTTTAATTCACTGAAATATAGTTCAGCAGTCCTCTTTGGCAACACTCCTTCACGTATGGGCCAATGGCCTTATTGTGAATAAATTGTTTAAGTTCTCTCTCTTCCTCTCTCCCTCTCTCTCCCTCTCTCTCTCTTCCTTCTACCATTTTCCACTGCTACAGTGTGGGTGAAATTTATCCTATGCTACCATTTTCCATTGCTATAGTATGTGTGAAATTTATCTTATGCTTTCATTTTTCATTGCTATAATATGTGTGAAATTTATCCCATGCTTTCATTTGTCATAGATACAGTATGTGTGAAATTTATCCTATGCTTTCATTTTTCATTGCTATAGTATGTGTGAAATGTATCCCATGCTTTCATTTGTCATAGATACAGTATGTGTGAAATATTATTTTCCCTTATTGCATTTGAAATTATCCATTCTTTTATTATAGATACAGTATGTGTGAAATTTATCCTATGCTTTCATTTGTCATTGCTATAGTATGTGTGAAATTTATCCCATGCTTTCATTTGTCATAGATATAGTATGTGTGAAATTTATCCTATGCTTTCATTTGTCATTGCTATAGTATGTGTGAAATTTATCCCATTAAACCAGTTCAGAGAGTTCAGAGTTCAGAGTTCTCTCTTCCTTCCCACCCCCTCTCCCTCCTGTCCTCAAAGCTGTCATGATGTAAACAACATATTGTTCAAGTTAGAAAACAAAATGAGAAAAAATATCCTTGCCTTGCACTTTTAAAGGTTAAACAAAAATAACACAGACAAGTGCTGATGACTAATAGAGACTAGAGTACTAGTATTACTACCAACCAGCTTTGATAGAGATTACTGGGCTGTATCAGTGTACGTGTTGTAAGTATAACTGTCTGACACTGATACCATTATCTTACCTAATCTGCCAGTGTAACATTTTTTGGGGGGGGGGGGGGGGGGGGGTGAATTTGGTGACAAATTTCCTGATATATGAATACTGGGTCATGTAAGTTATCAATATTATCAATTGTGACTAAGAAAAAAAAGGATGATCCATTGTCTACAGATTTGATTAAGTCTAGTCATTGATTATCATTTGGCACAACTCTCCTTCACTTCCTTTCCCTTTTCTGTGCCCACACGTTCATGCATATTATTGTGTTCACACAACAGCATGCACTCAACACACTCTATACACACACACAGAGGCATGCACACATGACTTAAAGTGGTATAAATAAATAAAATAAATGCATGCACACAGACACACGCACACCACACAGAAGTACACACCACACACACACACTCATCGATTCACTATGCAACGTACACCACGCACAGACACACAAACACCACACAACCACCCTCCACTCAGCACAGACACACGCATGCTAACACCTCTCTGAGTCTGAGATTATGTACTTATGAAATGCAAATTGTTAGCATTCTCCCTGTTCTACCTCATCCCCACCCACCTGACAATCTTTGGACTTGGAGGATTAAAACTTGTTACGCTCTGAAATTGAGTTTTACTACTAATAAAAATGGATTATGTGACAGCCTTATTATATAATTATAGCCTCATTAGGGTGCATGAGAGGTAATGCAGCGAGGAGTCGGAGAGGGATGGGTGCCGCCTCAAATGCTTGGAGTGAGTCTCTGACGCCTCGGTCCCTTATGACAATAGGTTATGGGCACCCTTATACCTTTAGACGGTCATGGACGTTTGTGTGTGTTGCAGAGTGGGAGAGTTCATGTCAGCCGAGAGTAAGAGGCGGGAGCAAGGTGCGGAAGGCGAACAACCCCGCCTTGGAGGCAGTAGCAGAAAGAGCAAGTTCTTGAGGAGGCTTGGAGGTCAGTCCTGGAATGAGAACAGAGAGAGAGAGAGAGAGGAGAGAGAGAGGAGGAGAGAGAGAGGAGGAGAGAGAGAGGAGAGGGGGAGGAGAGAGGGAGAGAGGGAGAGAGAGAGAGAGGTAGAGAGAGAGGGAGAGAGAGAGAGAGTGAGGGAGAGAGAGAACTCGGAACTCGGAACATTTAATGTACCAGGCCATATGCCCATGACATGAGATTCAGAACATCTTGAAGCAAAACAAACTAAAGCAAAACACTTGACATTAAATTTGTCAACAATTTCAAGGTTGCATGTAAAGATCAGTCTAATGTGCACTCTCTCTCTCTCCTCTCTCTCTCCCTCGCGCACACACATACTCACACACATACTCACACACACGCATGCATGCACACACACGCTCGCACACACACACACTCTCACACCTATAATTATACACAAACACATGTGCATGCATGCACACACACCATACACACATGCCCTTACAAATGCAAATAAGCTAATTCTCATTAATATACAAATGGCATACCAAAAATGAATAATCAAGATCTTCCACGTTTTCAAAACAATAAACATGTTGGTTGATTTAAGAAGTCTGTCATGGTTTTTCTGTTTCATTTCGCCTCTTTTGAAAAGCTTCGAATATATACCATGCAAGTGCTTTAGAATGTTTTTCACTGGCCATCAGAAGTGTCGCTGCAAACCCTGATGGTTGTGAGAAAAATTTATGAGGTAAGTATTTTTCCCTAATTTCACAATATACTGGACACACCAACAAAAAGTGAACTTCCGATTCAAGAGCATCTTTACAAAATGGACAAAATAAACTTTCTACTGACTGAGCAACATGTCGATACCTATGAGTTTTTAATGGTGAGACACCTAATCTAAAACGTAACAACTGTTTTCTTACAGCATAATTCTTCACTTCAAACACGGCTTGTGGTAGACCAGGAACAGATTTAAAGGATGTATAAAATGAAAATCGTTCTCCAGAGACATCACTATGCCAAAAAAAAAAGAAGAAAGTATGTTCTTTCGAGCCAGAAGGCCCATAGAGCCGGAGCTTATCCCGGTTTCTGTAGCGTTAAGCGAACTGATGGTTTTTTCACCACCCCTGTGACAGGACGCTAGTCTGTCGCCAGATACTTCCCCAGCAGAGCTGGTACCCACTTGTACACCTGGGTGGAGTGAGGAAAATAGGAATAAAGTGTCTTTCCCAAGGACACAACACAGAGCCGAGCGGGGATCGAACCCGCGACCTCTGGATCACGAGTTGACCCCCTAAACCACTCAACCACGGTGCCTCCTATCACTATGCCAGTCCTGATGAAAACAATCTATAAGTCTCTGTCTGAATTCACGCAAAAAGACATTAATATATGTGACCCCTTGGTTTTCCCACACATGACCAAACCCATAACAATACAATGTGAAACATATTTTGGAGACCCAATTATTCTTATTGTTGCAATGAAGGTTGTACAACATTTTGTAAGCTTTTAGCGGAAATCTGTGTTCAGGCATTGTCATCATCTTCAGCCAATATTTTATACATCTAGTGTGAGTAATTACATAGAGTGGATATCTTCCAGTCTCTGCATAAATTAAAGCATTAGGTGTTCTGATACTGACATTGAGCAACCTTTTCAACGCAAATGTATGAACACGTTCAATAGTCTTGTGGTCTGCCATTAGCGCCCAAACTTCAGAGCCATATGTCAACATTGGCTGAATTTGACAGTCAAACAACTTGAAAAATAATGATGGGGAATGGTCACCAACTGTCCATAACAGTTTCAAAATACAAACAGTTGCTTTTCTTGCTCTAAGAGCCATATCATCTAATGCATATGAAAAAGTTAAGCCAGTGGAAAAGATAACTCCAAAATATTTGTAACAATTGACTATCTCCAATTTTGTGTTACCGTATAGCCATTTTTCTTTTGATGAAATGTATCCACCTTTCCTGAATACTATAACCTTCGACTTGTCAAAATTCACACTGAGGCCAAGTCTGTTAGAAGTACCTTTTAAAATGTTCAATTGTTGCTGAAGACCTGTTACTGAATGAGGATAGCAGAAGAACGTCATCAGCAAATAACAAGATAAAAATTTCAGAAACGTCCTCTGGGGACAGCCTAATGCCATGTTTGCCTGAAGCTTGAATGTCGATGGCCAGCTCATTTATTAGAAAAGAAAACAAAATTGGGCTGCATACTTCTCCTTGTTTTACACCAAGAGGGCAGAAAAACATATCTGTTAAATCTCTACCAACCCTTACTCTTGCTTTAACGACCTTATACATACTTTTAATGGCTCTATACATCCTACCTTTGATACCGTTTTTTCTAAGAACAGCCCAGAGGTGGTGTCTATCTGCTAAATCGAAAGCTTTTCTAAAATCGATAAATGCTACATATAGTTTACAGTGATTGAGAAGCTGCCTCTGTACCAAAGCAAAAAGAGTAAATATGTGATCAATAGTACTGTTGTTCTGACGAAAACCTGCTTGAGATTCGTTTATAATCTTATTTTCCTCTGCCCATGTGGTAAGACGTTTGTTCAAGATGTAGCTATATATTTTACTACAAACATTCAACAAAGATATTCCTCTGTAATTATCAGGACAATTAATATCTCCTTTCTTATGTAGAGTATGTATTACTGACTCTGACCATTCATCTGGATATGTTCCTAGTTCAAAGAGCTGATTGAAATATTTTACAGGGAATGAAGCAATATATGTGAATTGGAATACTTATAAAACTCATTAATTAAGCCATCTGGTCCTGGCGCCTTGTTATCTTTTAATACTTTTAGAGCATCATATACCTCATTTTCTGTTATGCTGCAATCAAGATCACTACATATATCAGTGTTGCTGTCATAAGGTACCGGTTCTATTTCATTTTCACCAATACAGGTGTACTCATATGAGCTTGGAGAAAACAGATCCTTGAAATGATTATACCATACATTCAAGGTAATATCACTTTGTACAGTTTGCTTTCTAGTCAATGTTTTAACAGTTCTCCAAAACTTCTTGGGATCTTTGAAACTTTAATGTAGTGTATTAAGAACTTGTTCTTGGTGTTTGTTCTTTTTCTCTAGAAGCAAATTTTTATATTCTTTCCTTTTTTCTGTGTAATATTTTCTGCTGTCATCTGCCTTGTCAAGCTTGTGTTTTAACACTTTGTATTTCCTTAAAGCTTGCCTCAAGAGGCGTCGCTTTTCTCTGCATTCACCATCAAACCAGACATGTTTAGATTTATCGCCAATTGTGATTCGTTTTTTCATACGTAAACCTGCTATATGCATTGCTTCATTAAATTTAGCCAAGGCATTATTTATATCACTTTCTATTAACTCGTGTGCATTTGAGGGAGGAGAGAGAGAGAGAGAGAGAGAGAGAGAGAGAGAGAGAGAGAGAGAGAGAGAGAGAGAGAGAGAGAGAGAGAGAGAGGAGAAGAGAGAGAGAGAGAGAGAGAGAGAAGAGAAAGAAAGAGGACGAGAGAGTTAGAGAGAGGGAGAGAGAGAGAGAGAGAGAGAGAGAGAGAAAAAAGAGAAAGAGAAAAGAGAGCGAGCAAGGAGAGAGAGAAGATAGAGAAGATAGATAGATAGATAGATCTATAGTCTATAGATAGATAGATAGATAGATAGATAGATAAAGAGAGAGAGAGAGAGAGAGAGAGAGAGAGAGAGAGTTGGTGCTAGGAAATTTTGTCTTGTCTAGTGGTAGTGGAAGCATCCTTGGTTTTTTTTGTTTTGCTTTTAATATTTCTTGGCTAGAGCTCTGAGGTTCACCAATGGTGAGATTTTTGCGTGTGCAGCCGTTTTTGTAGAACCCTACCGTTTAGGTAGATCTGCTTTTCAACTTTGGGGATGGTGTCTAAACATGACACCTGTTTGCGTGCATGTGTGTGTGTGTGTGTGTGTTAAAAAAAAAGTCATCCGTTCCTGCTGGCAGAAAATGAGGGTCTACTCTTCTGAAAGGTGGAGAGGGTTTTTAACGTGTGTGAAACTAAGATGTTCTGCGTGCATTCACACACAGGGCCTTGGTTTATAGTCTCATCTGAAGCACTTTGATATTCAGTTTGACTTTTGCCAAACCATTCCCCCCCCCCCCCCTCCATCCCCTCGACCTTCAGTGGTGATCTGGGTGCTAGTCTTTTGGATGAGATGATAAACTGAGATCCTGTGTAAAACATACATTAGCGCATTATGAAAGAACCCTCAGTAGTAAGAAGAGAGTTGTTCCTGGCAAAATTCTGTAGAAGAAAGCCACTCTCGGACGGAAACAGTATGTACACACACAGACAGGAAAATTAATTCAAAAATAAAAAGGTGGCACTGTTATTGTGGTGACACCCTGACCCTGGGAGAGCAGCCTGAATTTCTCACTTGAGAAATCTGCCGTGACTGAAAGTAACATCCTCTACAATGAAATGTATGTCAGTACATGTCTTCTTCTTCTTCTTCTTCTTCTTCTTCGTGGAACACTCAGACAGCAACTTATTGTTGTCTATCATGTGAGCGAAAATGCGTTGCACTGCTGTTAAGCGCCTGGCAAGTCAGGCCCAGCGCATCCGACTTTGGCGTGGGAGAGAATTCTCTTTTAAATATTTCAGGGAAAAAAAAGGCAGGAGAATGGACTAAGAAAATAAACAAGAAGGCGGTGACAGGAAGAAAAAAAACAAGGCAGAAACAAAGAGAGTGATAGAAGAGAGGGAATTTCTAGCACAAAATTTCCCAGAAGGTAGGAATGCTGTTTATACTGACAGGTCCCCGGCATTCCTCCAGGGGGAAGTGTTAGCACGTGTGTAGATCTGGACAGTGTATGTATGTACCTGAATGCAGTTGTTAGAGCTGAATGGTAGATCTATTCACGTTCATTTTTTTTAACAGTGCAGTGGCACCAACATCATTTTATCGCTGGAAAACTGGAAAGTACTAGTGATGAGGAGGTACTTACTTCCTAACTTGGCAGTCGACTGATTCTGGTTGAGTGCCATCTGGTGAAGGCTGTTACTGACATGCAATGTTTCTTTCAGTATTAAGTTTCCTTGGGGGTAGTGGACCACATAACTTGCCAGCTGTTACAACAAAATTGTTGCAGAACCTTGCAGTTGATCAACATTGTGAAAAGTGTGTAGTGTGAAAGTAGCAGATTCGGAGAGAAAGTAGGATAAAAATTAATGATGGCTATGTGGGGTGCTGTTTCACAGTTCATGCCCCTGAAGCCTGTTGTCATTGATTTTTGTCTAGGCAGAAACAGTAAAAGGATTGGATTCCCTGAAGTCGGAATGTGGCTACCTTATGGTGGGCAAAAATGGTCACATATGTAGAATCTCACCACTGGTGAACCTTGGAAGCTCTAGCTGAGGAATGAAAGACAACCCAGTAAAAGGATTTGAAAGTTAAAGAAAGAAGAAAAGAAAGACCCCCCCAAAAAAACAAAAAAAACCCCCAAACCAAAAAACAACAACAACCCAACAACAACCCCAAAACAAAACCAAAAAAACCCCAACCCCAAAACCAACAACCAAACCGGTTGTTTTAGTCAAAGTCTTTCCATACAACTGCATTTTTTGGGGGGGGGGGTTGGTGTGATTTTTGTAGGGCTGAAGGTATAATGAGTGGTTTGTCAGTATATAAAACCAGGAGAAAGGGAGAGAGGGAGGGGGTGGGAAAGAGTGTGTGTGTTTGCCTCAGTGTTTGTGTGCATGCATGCATGCATGCGTGAGTGTGTGCGTGAGAGAGAGAGGGTGGACCGAGTGAGTTTTAAATGAATCTAAACGAACTTTCAAATTTCATGGTTTTGGTTCCATTTTCAGACTGACTAACAAAAGACTCTGAGTAGAAACTTTTGTCAGTGCATTGGCATAAGGCTCTACAACCAACTATGTCTTTATTTAAGTCTGTTTTTCTGTTATTGCTCTTACTTGTTATTTTACGATGGTAAATGTTTGATTCCAGGCCTTATCGAAGCAAACGGATCTTCAGGTTCGACAGATAGAGCGTTGGTTTCGGATTCGTCGCAATCAGGACAGAACCCCAGTGATGAAGAAATTCTGTGAATCGAGGTAGAGGGACGGTGTGTGTGTGTGTGTGTGTGTGTTGTGTGTGTGTGTGTTGTATGTGGACGCGCGTACGCGAGCGCGCATTCATACTCATACATGAAGGGGGGGTCATAGAATTGCTGATGACAAAACTTGTGATATAAAATGTCTCTGTCAATACAGTGTTAGGCTCTGAAACATTTTGTTATGATATATTTTCAGTGCTGATTGCATGTTTTTAAAGTCCCAAGAGTATGTTTCATTTTCTGTGTGTTATTTTCACATTATGTATTTGTTATTACTCTAATGGAATATCCTTTAACAAGGCCTTATAAACTCTGGTCGGGTGTTCCCCAGCCTAATATCCTTGGGGTCACCCTGAATAGATATGTGCTCTGCCTCAACCACTCATCTCACATCAGAATTAACCGTTAGACCATATATATATATTATAGTTTATGCACTCTGGACGAGGTTGCGTGTATAGGTAGGTAGTCATAGTCTGACTGCAGAGATGTTTGTTCTTTAATGGAGAGCACATGTTTTCAAAGAGTTTGTCACAGATGGAGAGAATATCAGCATAGCATTTCAGTCTTCTCCTTTTTTGAACGCTCACACAGTAACTATTGACAGCTGTCATATGTGCGAAAAAGCGTTGCGTTGCCGTAAAGCGCATCTGATTTCGGCGTGGGAGAGATAGCATTTCGCAGAGATAGCATTTCAGTGTGCATAAAAGCATTTAACGTAGGCCTTGGCATTTTGCCTACATCAATAACTGACAAAGTGTTTGGCTTTGGCCACTTTCTTGTATAATAATTATAGTCATTTACAATTATTTTGCTTGGTTTTTTTGTTTTACAGGGCATTAGGAAGTAAGCTTTGTGAGCATGTTTTGTAACATCAGCTTGTGAACATGTAACATCCTTTTTAAAAAAAAAATTATTTGCAAAAACATTATTTTCTTGATGGATCAGGATCAGGAAAGGTTTATTATGTTATTTTTTTCTTTCAGGGTATTATGTTAATATTCTTTGCACTTGAGAGTTGTTTCATGAAGGTGTTTTTGATTGTATTAGTTTTGGGGAGGGAGGGAGGGAGTGAGGGAAGGAGGGAGGGAGAGAAAGAGGGGGGAGAAAGAGATGAGAGAGGGAGGGAGGGAGGGAGAGCAAGAGAGGGGGAGGGAGAAAAGGGAGGGAGAGAGAGAGAGAGAGAGAGAGAGAGATTTTGGTCATGTAATATTACAAGCATTTAGATACCAAAGCCACCTACTTTAACCACTTAATAAAGGTACTTGAAACATGTAATGTTGGAGCTATGCTATAGGTTCTTTGAATATATAACGCACCACAGATGCGTAAACCACATGCGTGGTGAATATATAACGCACCACAGATGCGTAAACCACATGCGTGGTGAATATATAACGCACCACAGATACTTAAACCACATGCGCGGTGAATATATAACGCACTACAGATACTTTAACCACATGCGCGGTGAATATATAACGCACTACAGATACGTAAACCACATACGCGGTGAATATATAACGCACCACAGATACGTAAACCACATACGTGGTGAATATATAACGCACCACAGATACGTAAACCGCATACGTGGTGAATATATAACGCACCACAGATACGTAAACCGCATACGTGGTGAATATATAACGCACCACAGATACTTTAACCACATACGCGGTGAATATATAACGCACCACAGATACTTTAACCACATGCGCGGTGAATATATAACGCACCACAGATACTTTAACCACATATGTGGTGGTGGGTGTTACAGCTGGAGATGCACATACTACGCAGTGATATTCTGCTACGGTCTGCACACACTGTGGGATGTAAGTATCTCTCTTTTTTGTTTTTGTTTGTGGTCTTTTTTGTTGTTTTTGTTGTTGTTGGCCTGACGCATATTTTGTATGATCGATAAAATCCAGGATTTCAGCAAAGTTTACAGGTCTGTGTTGGTGTGGATCTGGCAAAAACTGTCCACAGCTCACCTGGTTATCTTTTGTTGTCAGTGGTTTGGTGTTCACTGCTGTACTTTTTGAATTGAGATGTGTTTGTATGTATGTAGTGCACATGCACTGCCTGATTCAGCCATTCACTCTATAGGTATATATATATGTAAGCTCTTCAAAATGTGGTGACTCACTGATGGGAGGTGTGTGTGTGTGTGTGTGTGGTGTATGTGTATGTGTATGTGTGTGTGTGTGTGTTGTGTGTGTGTGTGTCTGTCTGTGTTTTGTGCTGTGTTGTGTTGTGTTGTGGTGTGGTGTGTGTGTGTGTGTGTGTGTGTGTGTCTGTGTTTTGTGCTGTGTTTGTGTTGTGTTGTGGTGTGTGTGTGTGTGTTTAAAAATTAAAAAAAAAATCTATTTTGAGGATAATGGAATAAGCAATTGTGTGCGTCATCCTTTCCCCATGTGCATGCTGTTATGTACATTTTATCATCCATTCCCACCGGCACATAAATGGCCTACTCTTTTAAAAAGTGGAACAGGTTTTAATGTGTGCAATAAGTTTTGAGTGCGTTTGCACATGGGACCTTGGTTTATAGTCTCATGTGAAGGACTTTTGGGTCAGTGGAGTCAGCACTGATGTTAACTCCAGTGGGGGAAAAAAAACCTTGAATGGGATTTGAATAACAAAAAAAGATAACATTTTTTTTAGTGTGGTAGAATTAAGAAATCCTAAAATCGCTCTTGTATACAGGTGGTATATTTCTGGTGATTTAGAGAACTTCACCCTTTCTCGAACTAGAAGATTGCAAGAATGCCTATTTTAGTTGTCTGAAGTCAAAAACGGTTACATACACACATAAATCTCACCATTGGTGAACCTTGGAGCTCTAGCTGAAGAAGAAGAAGAACAACAACAAAAGTCTAAAGTGAATTCAACTGGATGCAAACATGAACACAGTGTTGACAGACAAGTGTGAGAAGAGTATGGTGCAACAAGTATGGTGTTCAACCTTAGGTCACTGGCGTAATTGCTTTGCTTATAGATATTTGTTTGTGTGTAGTGATTTCTTTTTTATATATTTCTTTTTAGATGCTTTGTTGTTGTTTTACATGCATTTTTGTATTGATTGTGTATACAGAAGCCATGGCTTTGGGACACCATGCACTGTTGGAAGGGCTGGCCTGAACATGTGAGTATTGTAAGCAGAAGAGACATGGATACATTTTGGCAATGTTATCAAGCGAACATGGAGTGTGACACCTGCATGCATACATGTCTCTGTGCGAGTGCATATGATTTGGGCAGTGAGGGATGGTATCTGTGTGCATCCTTCGTCTTTGTCGAACGCTCGGACACCAACCATTGTTGTGTGTCATATGAGCGATAATGTGTCGTGCTGCCGTTAAGTGCCTGACAAGTCAGGCCCAATCCATCCAGCTTCGGAGAGAAATGTCATATTTTAAGTCTTTATGGGTAAAAAAGGCTGGGGAATGGACCAAAAAAGGCCAAATATAGACAAGAAGGAGGTGACAGGAAGAAAAGGAACAAGGGCAGAAACAAAGAGAGGGATAGAAAAGAGGGAACTTCTAGCACAGAATTTCCAGAAGGTGGGGGTGCTATTTGTACTGACAGGCCCCTGGCATCCCCACAGGTGAATACATGTGTATGGTTAAGTCATTAAGTCCTTCAGAGTAAAGGGAAAGTACAAAAGTTTATTATTACTGATATATATATATGTGTGTGCTTTTTTTCTCTTTTTTTTCATTAAAGTTTTTCTGGAGTTGTCATAAAAAATATGACTGTGGGTGTGAGTCTCTAGGGTTTTTTTCATCCTCTCATACTGAGTATTTGAAGTCTTTGCCTAATGAAAGGGTAAGTGCTGAGTCCTTCAGTGTCTTACATCCCATACTTTTGTTGTCATGTAACTGGCATACCACTTAACTGAAGTGAATAACCATTCACTGTAGATTGAAAATCAGATACATTGCACATGCATATATCGATTATGTGTGTGTGTGTGTGTGTGTGTGTGTGTGTGTAAATTTGAATTATTTAAAAACTGTTTGTGATTGATTGCTTGCGTAAGAATAGGTTGAATGCAAGTGCTTTGATTTTTTTAAAACAAGTTATAGGGCTTTATAATTCCTTGTATTATTATTGTTGTTGTTATTATCATCACCATCGCCACCACCACCACCATGATCATGATCATCATCATCATCATGATCATCATGATCATCATCATCATCATCATCATCATCCATCATTCTTAGTCCTCCTCTTCCTCATCATCTTTGGATGAATTGTTTGGGATTTTTTAAAAACAGTTTTTTAATTTTTTGAATGAGACCTTGAACCTACCCATCAGCCAATGATTTGTTATAATAAGTAAATACATGCGTTTGTCTGTACAGCACGTGACCGATGATGTGTACTGGTATTACAACATCCAGGCTGGCTTCTACTTGGCGTTGTCCGTGTCTCTCTTCACTGACCACAAGCGCAAGGTATGGACGGTGTGGGTTTCCAGTCCACCGCCCTGTTTGTTCAGAATTTTGAATTTGTGTGGGTTTTACTTCTTTGAGCGTTTTTTTTGTGTCATGGGGGATGCTGGAGTCTCTTTAGTGGAAGTTAGTAGTATATATTCCCACTTTTTTAAAAATTCAGTTCTCTGTCTCTGTCTCTCAGAGGGCTGGGTGTAAAAAGGTCTTGCACTTATTCTATTACCCTCAGAAAATAAAATGTCGTTATCGTTATCGTAATTTCGTTATCTCTCTTGCTCTCACTCTCTTTCTTTCTCTTTCTGTTTGTCTGGTTCTGTTTTCTTCTCGAATTTAAAAAAACACAACATTTATGTAAGTGCTTTTTCTTTCTGTGTATGAAGTAAGCCTTTCCTACATGTTTTCCAGACTTGTGTATCCTTTGTATTTTTCTGTATTTGTTTTTAAAAAAAACCCAAATGAAATACTACCTAAAACTGATTTTGCACATACATTTTTAAAAAAAAAACAACACAGAAAATCCCAATAATTTGCTATCATTCCGCTACTTTTACTTAACATAATTGCACTTACAAATGCATGTGTCGTAACTTTTAACTGCGTCATTTCTGCATCCATAAAAAAGTGTCAGAAACTATTGAAGAATTATCAGCAGTAATCTTAGAGCAGGTGAAGGAAGGGGAGAGAGAGTAAATGCGAAGCAGAATGGAAGGAAATGTGACCCTCCACCGCATCATGAATCCCATTACACCACAGGTCAGGTTTATTTATTTATTTTTTATTTATTTTATTCTTTTATATCGAGGATAATGGAATAAGCACTTATGTGCTTTTTTTTTTTATACATCCAGTCCCCGTGTGTATGCAGTTTTGTAAAATCTGTCATCTGTTCCCACCGGCACACAATGGCCTACTCTTACGAAAAGCGGAACAGGATTTAACGTGTGCGCAAGATGTTGTGCGTGCGTTCACACACGGGGCCTCGGTTTATAGTCTCAATCGAAGGACTTTTGGGGAGAGTAGAGTCTGCACTGATGTTAACTCCAGGGGAAAATATCCCCTTGAACGGGAATCGAACCCGGATCATCAGATTGCCAGCGCAATGTTTTAATCACTAGGCTATCCCGTCCCCCCTGAGTTATTTGTATGTTATCAATCTGCAATAAAAGGGCTATTCAATAACCCCCCCCCCCCCCCCCTCCCAAAAAACAACAACCCCCCCCCCAAAAAAAAAAAAACAAACAAAAAAAAACAGGCAAAAAACCAAGGTTGAAAATTGGACAATTCTATGAAAAGTTATGAGAAATTGAAATGATAGACTGCGGGAAGTGACAAAATGAGAATCTGACAAGTTTAGCATTGCAATAGGTAGTTCAGAATGAGGGGCTTGGGTATTTTCAAAAACATGTTGAAAAGAAAAAGGAAGGAAAATTATGCCTGGATATTTCATTAAAGGGTAGAATAATGGCTATAGTTTTATAATCCATTGAAACATCAAAATCGACAACCTGACCCCCCCCACCACCTGCCTAAAATGGCTCCTAGCGGAAAAGTGTGTCAGGTGTAAAGTGGCTCATTTCATGGTGGAGCGTCACATATTTTATTTCGTGAGGGTAACTTAGTAAGTACACAGACTTATTAAACATCTAGCTCACCCAAACAGCAAACATAAACATGAACAAATGTTCGTACGTAATTGTACAAACAAACCCATAATGATAGGCCATGATGATAGACCGGCATGTGCTAAAAAGAGTTATGTAATGAGAAGCATCTTATTACACGTTAGTATGAGCATAACTTGGCTGTTTGTTCATTCTGTCACATATAGCACAACACAACAGGGTCTGATAACGCATCTCATTGAACTCAATTATGAAAATTGTCATTTCTATTCATACTCATGGGTGAATAAATGCATTACATGGCATATTATTCATGCATAATGCATGCATTGTATGGCACATTACATCTTTACCACATACTGTCTTTGGTAAAATCATAAATTCCTTCGGATGATAATTATAAACTGATTTCCCGTGCGCAAACGCACGCAGGAAATCCTGCGCGCACGTTAAAATCTGTTGGAATGAAAAGCACATAAGTGAAATATGAAAAAAAAAAGCAAATGTGTTGTTTATTCAGTCCACTGTCTGGAAATAGAACTGACTTAGACTTTTACACACACACACACACACACACACCCCACACACACACACACACACACACACACACACACACACACAGAGGGACCCCCCCCCCCCCCCACACACACACACACACGGTGACCCCCTCCTCCCCCCACACACACACGCAAGCACACCCACACACACACCACACCACAGCACACCACACTTGTAATTGCCCTTCATGGGATGATTAAAGTGTTTTTGACTTGACTCGACCTCACTCACTCACTCACTCACTCACTCACTCACACACACACACACACACACACTCACACTCACACTCACACACACACTCTCTCTCTCTCTCTGTGTCTAATTTTCTTACTTTTTGTTTTGTTTTTTGAAACCCTGAAAAGAGAAAAAGTAGAATGTACTAAGTCGGAACAATATTTCATTGTCTGTCAAAATGGTGTAAGTCACCATCTAGAAAATTTACTCATGTGGAGTGAAATGAAAGTTTGTCTTAGAACATCTGTGTTCCTTGTTTCCTTTTACATCATAGAAATCTTAAGATATTAGATGAATTATGCTTCCTCTAGGGGATGCCGGGGGCCTGTCAGCATAAATAGCATTCCCACCTTCTGGAAATTCTGTGCTAGAAATTTCCTCTTTTCTATCCCTCTCTTCATTTCTGCCTTGTTCCTTTTCTTCTTGTCACCTCCTTGTCTATTTTCTGACATCTTGATCCATTCTCCAACCTTTTTTTCCGGAAAGACTTAAAAGATTTTCTCTAACTTAAACTTGTACAGCATCAATGCAAACCTGATCAGAGTCATCAAACAGCTGTACAGCGAGGCCACCAGTGCAGTGTACTACAACAACAACATTGGAGAATGGTTTCGAACAACAGTTGGAGTAAGGCAGTGCTGTCTACTCTCACCCACTCTTTTCAACATCATCCTTGAGAGAATCATGGCTGATGCACTGGAACATCATGAAGGATCATCAGCATTGGTGGCAGAACGATCACAAACCTCCGCTTCGCAGATGACATTGATGGAATAGCAATCAGAAAAAGAGCTTGCCAGCCTGACAGAACACTTGGATAAGGCCTCCAAAACATACGGCATGGAAATCAGTGCAGAGAAGACCAAACTGATGACTAATAACACCAACGGCATTAGCACTGATATCAGGGTTAATGACCAGAAGCTGGAAACAGTTCAAAGCTTCAAGTACCTGGGAGCCATTGTATCCGACCAGGGATCCAAGCCAGAAGTAGTATGCAGGACTGCACAGACAATAACAGCTTTGTCAAAACTAAACGCCATCTGGAGAGATAAGAATATCTCACTTATCTCCAAGATCAACTAATGCGCTCCCTTGTCATATCCATATTTCTGTATGCCTGTGAATCATGGACCCTGACTGCAGATTTGGAGAGAAGAGTACAGGCAATGGAGATGAGATGCTTTCGGAGACTCCTTGGCATCTCCTACAAAGACCACATAAGCAACGAAAGCGTGCATAACAGAATCCAGCAAACCATTGGACCCTATGAGAACCTTCTAAACGTTCGTGAAAAAGCGTAAACTTAAGTGGTATGGGCATGTCACAAGATCCCAAGGAATTACAAAGACAGTTTTGCAAGGCACTGTCCAAGGAGGAAGAAGAAGAGGCAGACCAAGGAAGAGCTGGGAGGATAACATCAGTGAATGGACAGGCCTAGAACTCAACAAAACCCTGAGAAAGGCAGAACAGAGAGAAGAATGGAGGGAACTGGTTGCTGAGTCTTTGAGGGTGCCCCCACGGTCGTCAGACTACGGGACAGATAGATAGATAGATAGATCTTATGACACGTGAGTATGAGCATAACTTGGCTGTTTGTTCATTCTGTCACATATAGCACAACACAACAAGGTCTGATAACGCATCTCATTGAACTCAATTATGAAAATTGTCATTTGTATTCACACTCATGGGTGAATAAATGCATTACATGGCATATTATTCATGCACAATGCATGCATTGTATGGCACATTACATCTTTACAACATACTGTCTTTGGTAAAATCAGAAAGTCCTTCGGATGATAATTATAAACTGATTTCCCGTGTGCAAACGCACGCAGGAAATCCTGCGTGCATGTTAAAATCTGTTGGAATGAAAAGCACATGAGTGAAATATGAAAAAAAAAAGCAAATGTGTTGCTTATTCAGTCCACTGTCTGGAAATAGAACTGACTTGGACTTTTGCACACACTCACAGTGACACAACCCAACCCTCCTCCCCCCCTCCCCCCCACGCACACCACACACACACCACACCACAACCACACCACACCACACCACACCACACCACACCACAAACCCCACTTGTAATTGCCCTTCATGGATGATTAAAGTGTTTTTTGACTTGACACACCACACACACACACACACACACACTCACACTCACACACACACACACACACACTCACACTCACTCACTCACTCACTCACTCACACACACACTCACTCACTCACTCACTCACTCACTCACCCACCCACCCAACCCACCACAGCACCCACCCACCATGAAGGTAACCACATTCCTTCTTCAGAATGTATGCTGGCATGTTCCATTTTCCCTAAACTCACGCTGACTAACGCTGACATGAGTTACAGGATCTTTAACGTGCATATTTGATTTTCTGCATGTGTATATACATGAAGGGAATTAAGGCACTGGCAGGTCTGAACTTGGAAGATGACCTGGGAGATCGTCAAAATCCCCAGCCTTAATTCACTAGAAGCTTCCAAGATTTGAACCCATGACTTCAAGACCCTAGGCATTGAAGATGAATGGTCTTAACCACTCGGCTATGGCATCTGTCCGGTCCAGTCTAGTCATGTTATTTGTAGTCCCGCCAACCACAGAGGCCACATTAGGGCTGGTCATTACAAAACCTGATCATTTAGATGTATTGAAGATGAGCCAAAGCTTTTGGGTTATCGGACAGTTTAAAATGTTGGGTTATTGAAAGCGTCTACCAAAAAAGAAAGTTTTTCAAACAAAGACTAATTATATCATACTGATTTCCACTTTAATGTAGATTAAGAGAATACTGTAGCCGCTTCCTTATAATACAAAGACTATTCCTTATAATACAAAGACTAATTATATCATACTGAGTTCCACACTAATGTAGATTAAGAAAACTGTAGTCGCTTCCTTATAATACAAAGACTAATTATATCATACTAAGTTCCACTTTAATGTAGATTAAGAATACTGTAGTCGCTTCCTTATAATCATAATTGTTTTCATGTTTTCAGGACTTAAAGTACAGAGTTCCACTTTACATAGATAAGGAAATGCCAAAGTTGGAATGTAGCCACTTGTCCAGACTTAATACGCACGCATGCTTGAACGCTCATACACACAGCAAACTTTAGCACATTTTTTCACCTAAAACAAGTGATACATTAATTTTTGGCACATATGTGCATAATGATGTATTTACAATATTATAGAGAGAATTTTCAAAAAATTAATTCTTAATTTTTTATAATTTTTTTTTCAAACATGGACATTTTATATACGCGTATTATGTAATCTGCTCTTATAACAAAAAAAATACTCAATATATGAACAAAAACTCTCTATAATAATGTCAGGAAGACAATAATGTGTAAGTGTGCCAAGTTTCATTAATTTCTGATAGACAGGTTTTGAGAATTTTGATTCCAAAATGCATGCCAGAAAAAAACACAAAACTGAGGAAAACGGGAGAAAAAAACACAAACATGTTCAGCCCAACCCTTATTACTCACAGCCTTGCGGGAAGGCTTAAATACACACAGCAAACCTTTCAGCAACAAAATACACAGTCAAAAACACCCTGTAGCAAAGGCAGGGCCACTTTCCAGCTCCATCAGCTCCTCCTACCTCTTCAGTTTACAGCTCACAGAGTGTCGCGCCTCTGGATCACACTGTCTGTCTGGTATCTGAGGCTGTTCTTCTCCCTCTTCTGCTGTCTGGATGCTACCAGCCTCTTCATGTCCCACTCTTTTATCAAATCCAAAGCAACTGGCAGTTCCTTGGGTACAATCAGGACCAAAATTGAACTCATGGAGGGCTGTCAGAGTGCGAAGAGAATTTGCCGGCATGATGTGAACTTGTCCTTGGAATGACAAATTCCATGAGACTGTTGAGTCTGAAAGCACCACATTTTTGAAGCAGCTTCATATTTGTCATCTCCATAGACAGGCATAAGGTAAAATATGCTGCTTCTCACAGTTCAGGGGTGTTGTCAGCTAACTGAAGTCTTGGCACCACCACTGACAGCAGCTCGTGTATCGCAGCTTGTTGCGCTCCATGGAGCACACTACAGGACTGCTTCAAATTCCATGTGTGCTCATAAAGGGGATCAAGATACAGATCTAGTTAATTTTTCTTATTTAGGAGCTCTGTGTGTGTGTATGTTATTTATTTATTTATTTAAAAAAAAAATTCTTTTATATCGGGATCATGTGTGTGTGTGTGCATGCATGTGTGTGTTTAGGTATGCATGTGCAAGTATCAGTGTGTGTGGGTTCGTTAGTGTGTACAAGCATGGAGAGTATGCTGAAAAACTATAATGATTTGTTCAAACAAGTCACTTGAAAGCGGGCTTCCACTCCATTTGAACATATTCATTTCAGCCTGAATCCTTTTGTAAAAACTGTTCATTTCATTCCAGCAGTTTTACCCCAGTACTTATGTCCAACCACAGTAATGTTGTTTCTTTTTTTGGGGTCTTATTAGTATAATGACAGGTAGAAAAAAGAAAACTCACACACACACACACACACACACACAAGAATTAAACAAAACACACACACACACACACTCCTCTCTTCTCCTCACACACACACTTTATAATTTAAAATGCTACAGAAATATATATAAAAAAAACACCCCAACTTACCAGTAAAATATATTAGCCTGATTTTTCCACCCCCTCCTCAGTCGGGAAACATTCTATGCCCTCTACAGCTTACTTACGTGAAACACTACACACATGAATACACAGAATAGCTAGTCCACGTGGTTTCTTTTCCTCTGTTCTGACCTAAAAGTGTGTTTACACTGGGAGTAACTTCAGCTCGTGACAGTAACCAGCTGGCTCTGCACGGCCGTTTCCAACTTTTTTTCACACACTGCCTGATAGGGTTTCAGGTTTGGGCCGAGTACGAGTTTTCCCTTAGACACCAAAAACCCTCAGTAGTTTCCCCGGATGTTGACAGCAAAGCAGACGAACGGATTCATTTTTTGAACGATTGCTGCTGGGTCAGACTCGGCACTGATTCTCAGCAATTCGTCCGTTTCCTTCAATGCTGTGCATTGTCGAGTAAATGCAAGGTGTTTTTCTCACCTTGGCTTGCTTTTAGGAGCCATTCGAAGTGTTTATTTTTTCAAACGAGTAAATTTTTCTGCTTGAAGCGGAGGCATAAGCACGATGAAAAACAACGGCCATTTGCAATGACATAAGCGTCACGTGAACCTGATACAGCTAACCGGTTTAGTTTGTTTTTGAATCGCTCTCTATATATGGAATTGCCGGGATATGCAATCGTCAAAAAATGACGTATAGTTCGTTGTGAATGATTTTTTAGCAGCCCGAAGCTCTTCGGAATAGTGTAGGGGAGATAATCTAGTTTCGTTTGGTGTGCGACCGCCCGTAGTTTGTGAACGAGAAATGTGGGTTGCTAGGGCAAAAAGATCGTATTTTCACGCATTTTTCGGAACAAATGAAAGCAAACTCGGTTGGGTTAGGTTAGTAAAACCTCTTTTTTTGCAAAAATACACCATTTTAATGAAATTTAAGTATGGAATATGGATATAGACATATTTTAGAGTGTAAATTTGGAAAAATCTAAAAATAGCCAAATTGACCCAAATTTAGCAAAATCTACTGCCGCACATTGCCTTAACTGCAGCGCAGCGCATTTTTACTCATATAACAGATAACAATAGTTGCTGTCTGAGCGTTCAGTGAAGAAGAAGATGAATTATGCTAAAACTGTCTGCTTAAATCAAAGTGTCATGTTAGGTAGACTTGTACCGAATTCCACTGTGTGTAGACTAGGAATACTAGAGTCATTTTCTTATAGTCATGATTTCAAGACTAATTATATCATACTGATTTCTTTAATGTAGATTAAGAATACTAAAGTCGCTTCATTATGTAATCATAATTGTTTTCATGTTTTCAGGACTCAAAGTACAGAGTTCCACTTCACATAGATTAGGAACATGCCAAAGTTGGATGCGCTAGGCCTGACTTGTCACAGACTTAACAGCAACACAATGCATTTTCGCTCATATGACAGACAGCAATAGTTGGTGTCTGACGGTTTGATGAAGAAGAAGGAGTACTAAAGTCACTTCCTTAAATCAGTAGTATTTTCATCGTTTTTAACCTGATTATACGGAATTTTGTTTGAGATGCCCGTTGAGGGATTTTTTTCCCTGGAGTTAACCTCAGTACCGACTCTACTCCCCTGAAAGTCCTTCGGATGAAACTGTAAACAGAGGTGTTGTGTGTGAATGCATGCCAAACATCTTACGCACACATTAAAAACCAGTTTTGCCTTTCAGAAGAATAGGCCTTTGTGTGGCAGTAGTCACCTCCTTAAATCTGTGTTATTATCATGTTGGCAAGACTCCATACAACAAAGTTCCACTTTATGTAGTTGAGGAATATAAAGTTTACTTCATTTATATTATCATGTTTTCAAGACTGATTATACAGAGTTCCATTTTATCACATGTGTGTGTATATGTATCAAATCTGTGCCTCATGTTTTCAAGGCTGATTATACAGAGTTCCATTTTATCACATGTGTGTGTATATGTATCAAATCTGTGTCTCATGTTTTCAAGACTGATTATACAGAATTCAATTTTATCACATGTGTGTGTATATGTATGAAATGTGAGTCTCATGTTTTCAAGACTGATTATACAGAGTTCCATTTTATCACATGTGTGTGTATATGTATCAAATCTGCGTCTCTCCAACCCCCCCCTCCCTCCACTCCCAAACCATCTAGATAAAGGGACTGAAGATGATGATAATGATGATGATGATGTTGATGATGAAAGTGATTATTTTTTTAATTAAACCTGTTTTTCAAGTTCAGTAATTGTGATAGGGTCTATCAGTATATCTGACTGTGCCTTATTTTCATCCCCTTTACCCGTCCTCTTTCTTCACTTCTTTCTTTCTTATCTAGGCCTCAGGTAGATGTTATCAGGTGTGTGTGTGGTGTGTGTGTGTGTGTGTGTGTGTGTGTGTGTGTGTGTGTGTGTGTGTGAGTGAGTGTTTTTATAAACAATATTGGTCGCAGTTTGTTTCTCTCTCTGTTTCTTTTTTCTCTCTCTTTTTGGCAGTCTTTCTATCCTGTTTGTTTTTTGTGTGCCTGTCTGTCTGGTTGTCTGTCTGTCTGGGGGGTTGTACATTTTATGCGAATGAATGTACATGAATAGTAACTGAGTTGTGTTAGTTTGTAGGGTTCATGTAGTTTTTGTTGTTGTTGTGCCTGTTATTCTTATGTTGTGATGGTGAGTTTTGATAACAAGATGTGCTTCACTCACACACACACACACGCACATACACACGCACATGCACACACGCAAGCACACAAGCACACACGCAAGCACACACGCAAGCATGCACGCACACACATGCGCGCGCATACACACACATACACACGCAAGCTCGTCTAATATCACTGAGAGTCAACAGACAAGACAACAACAACACACGCAAACAAGCAAGCACACTTGTGCACATGCAAGTATACAAGCACAAATATATATACACACATTCATGCCTAAATGCACACATACATAGACATACAGACACACACACATGTACAACAGGAAACATCAACAGTCAAACATCAAAAGTCAGCTAACTTGTACAATAACACCCCCTGCCCTCACCCAAAAAACCCCCAATGAAACCCCCCCCCCCCCCCCCCAAAAAAAAAAAAAACACCACCTCAAAAACAAACCAACAAAACAAACCCAAAGAAAAAATCCCATAAAAACCAAAATCTCCCCAAACCAACAACAAAAACAACAACCCCAAACCCCACATCAAAACCAAACCAAACAAAGCAAAACAAACAACAAGCAAACAAAAACAACCACCCTCACCCCACCCTCACCCCCAAGTAATTCCCCTCCTTTCCTCCCCAAAAAGAGCAAACTAACCAAAACCAAATAAATCCCCCCCCCCCCCCCACCTTAAAACTTAACAAACCATAACCCCCCCCCCCCCCCCCCCACACACACACACACACACACACACATACACAATACAAACCAAATAAACAAACTAACCAACCGGCCAATCAATCACCCCAAAACCAAACCACCACCACCACCACCACCAACCCCCCCCCCCCCCCCCCCCCCCCACCGCCAGCAACAAGAAACAGCAACAAATCATGGTAAGAAAGGTACTAAAAGGTAAAGGTAAAGGAGTCCCATAACCTATAAGGTCGTAGGGGAGCGAGGCGTCAGAGACCTCACTTCTCTAGGGGGCCAGCATATTGAGGGCAGTGGCGCCCATCTCCTCTCCCTCCTCGCTGCTTTACCTTCCCTGACCCTTAAAAAGAGGGCAGGAGGTACCCATTTACAGCTGGGTGAACTGTGGGGAACCATACTAGAAGCCAAGGAGCGGCGCAAACGGTCACCCATCCAAGTGGTAACCACGCTCGACGCTGCTTAACTTGGGCTGGGGGGAAAGCGAGTGCTCGGACCACTGAGCTATCCCGTCCCCAGAAAGGTACTTACTAGGCTGAAACGTTGGGTCTGATGGCAGGATTTCACGGAGATGATTGTCCACCACGCGGCCACGCTGGGCCTGATGTTCCTGTCCTGGATGATCAACTTCACCCGCATGGGCACCCTGGTCTTGCTGCTGCACGACTGTGTGGACCCCATCATGGAGGTCAGTCCGTCCGTCCCTCGCGCCTTTTTTCGCTCCTTTAACCGGGCGGGAGAGATAGCCGGGTGGGGGTTTTAGAGGGAGGTATTACGCGCTTTGATTTGTTTGGCTTTACAAGATTCGGCGCTGTATAAATTCCATACATTATTATTATTATTATGTTGTATTCGTGATCTGCTGACCCCCGGGGTTTGATTCTCGTTCAAGAGGATTTTTTTCCTCTGGAGTTAAAACATCAGTGCTGACTCCACTCTCCCCAAAAAGTCTTTTGGGTGAGGCTAGAAACCGAGGTCCTGTGTGCGAATTACACGCAGAACATCTTGCGCACATGTTAAAAACCCCGTTCCGCTTTTTTGAAAAAGTAGGCCATTGTGGCGGTGGGAACGGAAGGAAGACAAAAGTGACAAAACTGCGTACACACACAGGGACTGGATGAAAAAAGCACACGAGTGCTTATTCCATTATCCTCGAAATAAAAGAATAAAATGAATAAATAAATAAACGAGTCACTTTTTTTTTTCACGGCGCGCAAATCCAGCATAACTGGGTCGAGGGATCCAGGGCCCAGTGGTAAAATTAAGTCGGCCCCTTTTCCTTTTACCAAGGTTCATGTTCAAGTTGTGGTCAGTTCCTGCTGTGATTAGCACCAGCTGGGCTGGTGTGGGGAGAGATGGAATGGATAGCAGCTGGGAGCAGCTGAAAGTAGGGGCAAACTTGACAGCTGTGCAGGGTGTGGTTTTTTTTTGTTTTTTTGTTGTTTTGTTCTTGGGTTAGAGTTCCGAGGTTCACCAATGGTGAGATTTTTGTGTATGTGACCGTTTTTGTTGGTTGTCCATTATGAAGGTAACGGCATTCTGACATCGGGGATAGATGCCAGGTATGTTTGTGTTTCCGTAACCCACCGAGTGCTGATATGAATTATTATGGGAGCTTGTACGTGCATATTTCTTTTTCTGCCTGTGTATGTTGTTGTTGTGCGTTCTTCAGCTTTACACCAGGGAGGGGGGGGGGGAGGGAGGGGTGTGTGTGTCACCCAGAACATGCACTCTGACTCGCTCATCCCACCTGGGAATCACTGTGAGATAGGAAGTACACCGGATGAGAAGTTTGTGTGTATGACCGTTTTCAAGCACCTCGCCACATAGGCAGCCATACTCCGACTTAAGAGGATTTTTTTCTCCATTAATGGAGAGTGCAGGTTGTTATATTAAGAGCTTGTCATGGCTGAAGGCAATCTCAACACAACAGTTTACAACATAACAACATTTTAGTGTAGGCCTTGGCAGTTAGCTGACATCAATAAGTAACTGAAACAGCTTTTGGCCTGGGCCAGTTGCGTGTGTATATAATGCATGAAGGGAATTAAGACACTGGCAGGTCTGCACTGTAAAGTTGACCTGGAAAATAATAATAATAATAATAATAAATGGAACTTATATAGCACTATATCTTGCAAAGACAAATTAAAGCGCATGCATTCAACCTAATCTTACACAGTCATGCAATCAATGATAAACAATCAATAGTTTAAACAAGCAGATATTACAAACATGGGGTGCTACAGACAAAATCTTTGAAATAGAATTTCAATAGTCAAATGTTTTTCAAAAGCACACCCACACACACTCACACAGGTCGTATACTTTAGCAGGGTGATAGGACATGGGTTAGTGAAGGTGGGATAGTTCTGATATGAAACAGGAGGGGGGGAAATCTTAGGTTTGAAATAAATATGTCTTGAGGCTGGATTTAAAACTGTCATAGCTAGGCTTCTGGCGAAGAGAGAGAGAGGGAGCTCATTCCAGGTCGATGGACCCGAAATAGAGAAAGAGCGGCGGCCAACGGTGGATCGGTTGAATCTAGGTATTTATAGGCACAAGGTATCTGCAGCAGAGCGGAGGGAACGTGAAGGAGTGTACAGGTTAAGACATTCACAGAGGTAGGAGGGTGCAGTTTTGTGGAGACATTTGTAACAGAAGGTACTGATCTTATAATTCACTCTCTGTGGCACAGGCAGCCAGTGGAGATATCGCAAGAGAGGGGTAATGTGCTCAGATTTGTTCTTTCTGAGAACTAGTCGAGCTGCAGAGTTTTGTATATGTTGAAGGGAGTGGATAGATGATGCTGGCAGGCCAGACAAAAGAGGATTGCAATAGTCCAGACGTGAAAGAATGAGAGAAGTGACAAGTTTGGCTGTTGCATCAGTGGACAGGTACTTTCGAATTGCACTAATACGCCGTAATTAATAGTTGCACGACTGACAGGTCTGGGTGATGAATTTTTGCATAGAGAGTGTGTTGTCGATAATAACACCTAGATACTTCACAGCAGTGGATAGAGGGATTGATGTATTGCCAAGTTCTATTGAAGCTGTTGTAATGGAAGAGAGTTTGTGTTTGATCCCTATGAGCATGGCTTCGGTTTTATCTGCATTTAGCTGTAATTTGTTCTGTGTCATCCAGTTTTGAATATCTTCAAAGCAGTTTGTCATATTTGTCAGGAGAGAAGGCAGATTTTCAGGAGTGTCACTGCTTTGAATCTGAGAGTCGTCTGTGTAAAAATGATGGTTGATTTGATGACGGTTTATTATATGTGACAGTGGGGCAGTGTAAAGAGTGAAAAGAACAGGGCCTAGCTGCAAAGTGACAAAAAAACCCACCCTTAGTTCACCAGACACCGCCAAGATTTGAACCTGTGACTTCATTGACTTTTGGGATTGAAGTCAAATGGCCTTAACCACTTAGGCTAGAAGTTTTATTGACTTGTCCCAACGGAAAAGCCCCTGGCATCAGGAATTCTTTACCATCTGTGTGTGGTGTGTGTGTGGCGCATGCGCATGTGCATGTGTGTGTGTGTGTGTGTGTGATGGTCTTTAGTTTTTTGTCTTGTCTTAAAAGAAAAACCCAATTCCTCAGTAGTATTAGATGAGAAGTAAAACTGTGTGTGTGTGTGTGTGTGTGTGTGCGTGCGCGGCGTCTGCTGTGTGGTGTGTGTGTGCGTTTTGTTTATCATTTTGTCACTTAACGATGGTGATGGACTAAGGTATGTGTGTGTACGTTGTTTAGTTTATTATTATTTTTTTTACTTACAGTAATGATGGAGGGAGGGAGGGAGGAGAGGGAGAGTGAGAGAGAGAGGAGGGAGGGATGAGGGAGGAAGGGAGGGAGGAGTGTGTGTGTGTGTCTGCATGTGAGTGTGTATGTGTGTGTGTGTGTGTGTCTTTGTGTGTGTTTGTGTATGTATGTATATATGTAGCCACAACATCTGTTGTTTGTAATGTAAGTCTTGCAAAGACTATCCCTTTTTAAAGTTAAGTTTTGAAAAATCAATTTCTTCTTTAAACGCAGTTTTAACTATTGATGCAATTGTGACAGACACAACCATTAAAAAAAGAAACCCAAACCCCCCCCTGAACTCTGTGTGTGTGTGTGTGTGTGTGTGTTGTTGTTGTTGTTGTTCTTGTATTTAACATCTGTTCACTTTAAGTGATATTAGACTGAGTGTTAAAAAAAACATGAAAAAGGAGGGGTGGGGGTGGAACCTGTAGCAAAAATAATGAAGATATCTAAAAAGAGAATTATGTAACAGATTGGTAATAAAACATCAATCTAACTCCTAACGTGTGTGTGTGTGTGTGTGTGTGTGATGTGTGTGTGTGTGTGCGTTGTATGTGTGTGATGTGTGTGTGTGCGCCATGTGTTGCATGCCGTATGTGTGTGTGTGCATGTGTGTGTGCACACACGCTTGTGTTTGTGTTGTGTGTGTGATGTGTGTATGTGTGTGTGTTGTATGTGGTGTGTGTGTGTGTGTGTGTGCGCATGTGCGTGTGTGCGTGTGCGCGCGTGTGCTCACGTGTGTGTTGTGTGCGCATGCATGTGTGTGCGTGTGTGTGTGTGCTTTTGTGTGTTTGTTTTTTTTGTGTCTTTCTTTACTACAGGGAGCTAAGATGGCCAAGTACTTGAAGAAGGAATCGCTGTGTACCTGCCCTGTTTGTCTGCTTCCTCATCGTCTGGATCATCACACGGATGTTGCTCTACCCGTTCAGGTAGGAGGCTTTGGCATTGTATGTGTGTGGTATGTGTGTGTGGTGGTGTAGACCTTTTGATGGTGTCCTTCCTCTAGCCTAACTACCCCTACCTCCCCCCCCCCCCCCCCCCCCCCCCCCCCCAATTGAAATTTTTTTGTAAAAATATAGTTTTTCCTTCTGTGAAAACCCCAGCATGCATGTGGTCCAGTCCTTGACCCCTCCCCCCCCCCCCCAATTTTTGTTGCAGATTTTGCTTTGCTGTACTGTGTGGGTGTGTGTGTAGTGAGGGGGTGGGTGGGGTGGGAGGTTGGGTGCGTGTGGGGGTGGGGTGGGTGGGGGTCAGGTGTGTGTGTGGGTGTCTGTGTGTGTTTCGAGTGTGTGTGTTTGAGTGTCTGTGTGTGTTTGAGTGTGTGGGTGTGGGTGGGTGTGGGTGGGGGGGGAATGTGTGTGTTTGAGTGTGTGTGTGTGTGTGTGTAAGCGTGTGCGCGCGTGCATATGGGCATGCATGTGGCTTAATGCATGAACCTTTGCATAATTAAGTTTTTTTTTTACAATAACATTGCTTTGCATACTAGGTTTAAAACATTGTAATGGTCATAGCGAAAAAACACACGCAATAGTGTTGCCTTTTCTGTAGATATGTGTTATGTTTGGATGTTATTGGCATCAGTTGGACTGTGTCTGTAGGATGTGTTGGTCTGTTTGGTGGAATACTTCTGTCTACAGTAGGTGCATTTTAGGCTGGAAATTTGCAATGATCAGTATCTATAAATGGTGTGTGTGTGTATGTATGTATGTTTGTGTGTGTTGTGTGTGTGTGTGTGTGTGTGTGTGTGTGCGTTTGTGTGCATGCGGCATGGGGTTGCATGTGTGTGCACATGAGAGTGCGTGCGTGCGTGTGTGAGAGAGAGAGTGTGCATGCATGGCTGCATGTTTGCGCACATGAGTGATGTGCGTGCATGGTTGCATGTGTGCGCACATGAGTCTGCGTGTGTGTATGTGTTTGTGTGGTTGCATGTGTGCGCACATGAGTGTGTGTGTGTGCGTGCTTGTGTGCGTTTATACAGATGTAGCTCACTGTGTATATAAGTGTTCAATAGTTTTTGCTCAAGTTGTGTACAGTTTTTTTTTTTTTTAATGAGGCATATCTGATCATTTGGGGCTTTTCAGTAGAATAGAAATACACATTTATAAGCAGAGTGGGTATGTATGACTAGTTCTAGATGGAATCGGAGAAAAAGCAATGGTTGCAAATCATTTCCTTTCCAGTCTTGCAGAAGAAGAGTTTTGATTCAGTGTTTAGGAGACGGTGGACACAGGAAACCCAAGGGAGGAGGAAATGACCAGATGTGTGAAGCATCTTCAGAGAAAGAAAAAAAAAAGATTGTGTGAGATGTCAGTGATCTGCAGCTAGATCAATAAAACCATCACCTATTTGGTTTTCAGTTTTCTCATTTAGTCACTTGTAGCTTGGATGCAGGTAGTACATGATTTTTGAAACTTAAAAATCAAAATTTTTTTTTAATTGCTCATGTGGTATAGCTTATACTGCAATGTCCAATAACACAGAATTAAAAAAAAAAATGTTCACAGTCTTTTAAAGCTCAAAAGAACATATTGAGGTATTTTTCTTTTTTGGGTTTTTGTAATGAGGTTCACGTTGTTGATGGGGTCCGTTGATGTTGTGCCGTTAATGTCTCTCTCTCTTTCAGTCTTCAAGAGCAGAAGAAAAGATTTGATAGGATTGAGGGGGCGCCAAGACAGAATTGATGACCTTGTCTGCATGAGTAGTAAAGATGCCTGCTTGGTAAAGGGCTTGCTGTTGTGTCTATATACTATATATATCTCTTTTTGGTTTTTTTGTGTGCAGTGTAAACAAATTGTGTGGATTTTTTGTTCTTTCATACTTACTCACGTGCGTGTCTTTATTGTATATATGTATGTGTGTGTGTGTGTGTGTAGTTGGTGTCAGAGAGCTCGCTGGCTACTGGGGAGTGCTGTAATATACGTGTATCGAAATCTTTTAGTCTCCGGAGCAAAGCATCAGATCAGGAGAAGAGACTTGCCATGGTTTTTTTCCCCCCCTATTTTTTGTGGAATTTATTCCTGAAACTTGAATCCCTGCCTGGCTCTTCCACTGAGGAATTTATTCCTGAAACTTTTAAGTACTGTTTGCTTTGCCACACAGGAATTCATTCCTTATTAAGTACCGTTTGCTCTTTCACTCAGGAGTTTTTGCCTAAAACTTTAATCACCGCCTGCTCTTCCACCCGGCCAACATTTGCTCCGATCAGATGACAGCGGCAGGTCTATGTCACCAGTGACTGCATGCGTCATAATTACTGATTAAAATCGGGATACAGCTACCTAAATGGTGGGGAAAAAAGGTGGCATGCACAAAATCTCACCATTGGTGAACTCAAAGCTCTAGCTGAGGAGCAAAAGAAAAATGTGCTGAGTAGTCCACCTTTTGTTTGCATTATTTTGTTTTGTGCCATATATTTTCTCCTCAGCCAATCGGCATTCTGGTTGTTGCTGTGTCTGAAAGAAACCCACCAATCAATCACTCTGTTTTACTTCTTACAAGGTAGTCATTATTCCAATTCTAAATACTCTATTATCTCAAAGAGAGAGAGAGAGAGTCATTAAAACAGAGAGAATCGTTTTGTCAAAACAGAAGGGAGATACAACATTGCATAATATAGAAGAATATGAAAAACAGCAAATCAGTGTCAAGGTTTCTTGACGAGCACCGTCAAAACTTGACAGTACATTGTGTGAACACTCGTCAACCAGTACCATGCATGCTGTAGTGTGTGCTGTATATTTCAAAGATTTCATTTTCTCTGATGAATCTTCAGCATCGCTCAAAATACTACTGACCATTGCCACAATTGGGGATTGAGCAACAACAACAAAAAATGACTCTCAGGTGTGTTATAAACAGTGTGATTTTTCTAGATTTTTTTTCCCCCATTTAAAATATAAAACATACACTTCTTTCAAAGTTAACTTGAGGTATGGGCAGGTTTGGAAGAATGATGCATCCCATTGTGTTAAGAAAGAAAAAAAAAGAACGTTGATGCTGGAACATAGAATTGTGGATAAACAGAGGCAGGAAACATTCAAGATGTTAACATTCTGCTCAAGAGCTGATGCTTTGACTTTGGAACTGCTGCAAACAGATAAACTATCTTTTTCTTGTCTTTTTTTCTTCTTCTTCTTTAATCTTCATAATTCCTGTCGCTGGCCTTTGTGGTTACTAACCTTGAGGTCGAAGTTGCAAGTATTGGGTGTTCACCTAAGTAAATGGCAATGTCTCTTTTTCAGTGCTGTGTAAAACAAAAACACAAAAAACCGAAACAAATAAAAAAAACATTTTAAAATGATTATGACATTACTGCTGCTACCACTATAATTTTTTTATTAAAACAACTGTGATCTCTAAAACGACTATTGTCACTGCAGCTACTACTGCTACTGCTACCATTACTATTACTTATTGCTTTGCACTGCTATTCATGACCACTGTACTACCACCAACCTCTGAAGCTACATAAGCAAAACTGACATCATAATCTTTCATTGTAGTTTGTATCGTGTAACATTTGCAGTTGTGGTGGATACATGTCTCTGTGAAATGTGGGCTGTTGTCCTCTCCCCCCCCTCCTCCCCCCCCTCCCTGGAAGAGAGAGCACATTGCCATGATACGAAGCCACCCATTTAGTAAAAAAAAACACCCACCCAATATATTGCTGGTGTGAATGTGAATATTAGTTTCTTCATCATCTCAGATACCCCCATTCCTCCTTGTTCCAATCTTGACCCTAGCCATACCAGTCCTCGTCATGTCGTATCCTAGGGCATCCTCAAAGGTCTGAATGCGGCTACCTTAATGGTGGGTAAAAACGGTTGGATGCACAGAATCTCACCCTTGGTGAACCTAGGAGCTCAAGCTGAGGAACCAAAAATAAAAGAAAAAAAAAAATGCCCCAGGGTCAGAAGTTTGTAGGGAACATATCAGTGTTAGGCCTTTGCGAGTCAACCCACTGGAAGGGCCCTTCAATTCAATTTAACGTCTGTTCACTCTTGGTGATATTGGAAGGGCCCTGTATCGCTGCCGAGTCACTTTGGTGTCTTCCCAAAAGTGTTTCAAAGTTTTCCCAGACAACCCAGAGCAGACTCACTCTGGGTAAGAGCCAGCCAAAGTCTAAAAGAAGCCCTGTGATTCTTTTTTGGGATTTGAACCTGAGACGGTCCAGCCTAGAATCCGGTGCCCAAATCACTGTGCTGCTTGGCTGCAAACTGCGAAAGCATTTTTGGTCCAGAAACTTACAAACAATCAAATAACGGAAGAGAAAAAAAAGGATGGAGTTGTATGGTGGTGACTCCCTTCACTTCCCCTTGAGCAGAGTAGCCCAAATTCAGGTAAAGGTGTTCCTATAATCTGTAAAGGTGTTCCTATAATCTATGTGGTAGTTGGGGAGTGAGGTGTTCTAGACTTCAGCTTCTCCAGGGACCAGGATATTGAGGGCGGTGCCCATCTCCTCTCCCTCGCTGCTTCACCTTCCCTGACCCTAAAGAGTGCAGGTACCCATTTACAGCTGGGTGAACTAGGGGACTGTACTGAAGCCAAGGCTTGCAAATGGTCACCCATCATCTTGGTAACCATGCTCAACGCTGCTTAACTTAAGCTTGGGGAAAGCGAGTGCTCTGGCCACTGAACTATCCCGTCACTAAATTGAAGCACAGGATAAAAATATGTGGTGACTCTGAATGCCACGCAGCGCAATGTAATGCAGTGCAGTATAATATAAAACACCACCACATAATGCGGTGCAGTACAGTATACCACAATACAGCATAATGCTTAGGCCATTCATATAGCTTTACATACATATCGATATCAAACAGCCTTGCAAGTGTGACAGATGCTTGTAGAAAGTGCAAGAAAAAGCACAGAAACAGACCAACAAAAGACAAAGACAAAGACAGAGAGATTTATTTCTTTAATTCTTTATTTCTTTCTTTTATTTACTATTCTTTTACTTTGAGGATAATGGAATAAGCACTCATGTGCTTTTTTTCCCATCCAGTCCCCTTGTGTATGCAGTTTTGTGAAAAGAGAGAGAGAGAGGGTGTGTGTGTGTGTGTGTGTGTGCATGCGTGTGTGTGACAGACAGAGAGAGAGAAGAAAAGAAAACTGTGTTTCGACAAGGACTTCTCTCCTACAGTTACTATAATGAGAGACACCAATTATTTATTTATTTATTTATTTATTTTTATGTCTGAAGTGCTGTACGTGTGCTGAGCATTCTTCGCATAACCTGAAAAGCTTTTTTCTTTTATGACAGATTCTTTCTGACAATGCTGTGTTTAACAAACTTTCGGTTTTTCCTCCGTTAACTGCCAGCTGTGTGTGCTTCACGTGTGATTAATACTTTTTGGGGGGATGTATTGTTCCTCTTCTTTTTTTTATTTTTATGCAGGACGCACATCAAGTCTTATGTTTTGATACAGATGTTTATCATTTTTGGTAGTGAATGTTTGGAAGAAGGACTAAACGTGATACTCTGTACAATTTTTTTTTCAAAAGTAGAAGTAATTTTGAAAGTATTCCTGCAATGTGTAGTTTTAATGAGATATTATGATCTAACTGCTGCTAAAACTCTTTTCGTAAAATTGTTTTGAAAAAAATTACTTTTGAAAGTGTTGCTGGGGGAAGTGGGTGTTGGTTGAATAGATATAATAGATCAACTTGCTTGCAGAATCCCACTTTTCTATCGTACCTATAAGATTTCGCCTGTTTGGTATTGCTTGCGCACGACGGGGGGGGTCAGTTGCGGAGCGTGGGGATCGCGTTGCCAAAGACTTTAAAGAACATCCTCCCACTTCTAGTGAGAATCCCTGCTGACTTTCCTCGTTGATCTCGCCACTGCTTTTTTCTCTGTCAACCCATTCTGTCTGAGTTTGCCACTGGTCCAAGTTAAAGCCATTTTGCAAGAAGACTTCAGGGTTAACAAATTCTCTTCCTGCTTGAAAGTTGGAATGCTGTAGGCTGATTGTCAAGGCGCTCGTGCCTAGCGCTAAGGATTTGTAGCATGGGAGGGATAATGTTGCATGTCCTGAGCGTTTGACGACACGAAAAAAGAAACCATACAGAATGAACTGTACTCTGATTTTAAAAAGACTCTGCAAATTGAAAGAAAAGTTTGATATTCATAATAACGTCGATGCGCGCTTTTTGGGTGAGTTTGGTTGGTGGGGGTTTTTAGCATCATGATCAGGTGTGTCGATAAAGACAGCCTCTTGATGAATTTGATAATATATATGATATATATTATATAATAATAAGAGTGAATCTATGTAAAAGAAATCACATTGAGAAAGGACCTATTGAAAGGGTTTCACCGTACTGAGATAACGTTAACGAACGAGGTTTTAATGGTGAGTCGTGGTGTGCGTAGATTTGCCAGTCATGCTGAACGGCCTTGGTTCCGAGTCCAGACAGAAAAGGCTCTGAAATGGATTTTCTAAGGAAAAATATAATAGGGATTAACCGTACTTAGTATAAGTATTACTCCTATATACATCATACTAGTACTATACTATATATATATATTATTAAAAATATGCCCTGAATTAACACTACACTGATATTTCTCCCTTGCAACCTATTGTATTAACATAAACTAGGCTTGTCCCTTAAGTAAGCTTTACGATCCGTTGATTTGTCACGAAAGGTTTAGTAAGGCCTTAGATACATGGTTTTTCAAAAGTGTTTGCCTCTTGAATTATGGCCAGCATGCTTTCAAAATTTGGCCCGCTCTTAAGGTGACTTTGGTCGTAATGTGCACAGGAGGTTCTGCAGTGGCCAGGTTTTTTTTTTTCTTGGTTGATTTTGTGTAGTGCTAGGTGTTGGTAATGGGGGGTGTTTCGTCTGATGTTGTAACGGGACGGGATAGCCTAGTGGTCAGAACATTGCGTTCGCGATCTGACGACCCGGGTTCGATTCCCGTTCAAGGGGATATTTTCCCCTGGAGTTAACATCAGTGCAGACTCCACTCTCCCCAAAAGTCCTTCGGATGAGACTATAAACCGAGGCCCCGTGTGTGTGCGAACGCACGCAGAACATCTTGCGCACAGTTAAATCCGTGTTTGCTTTCGATAAGAGTAGGCCATTGTGTGCCGTGGAAGATGACCAATTTTACAAGCACATACCACGAGGACTGGATGTAAAAAAGCACGTAAGTGCTTATTCCATTTATCCTCGAATTAAAGAATGAGATAGATTAAATTAAAAAACTGAAAGCAAAATGAAAAAGCAAACTGCATGCACACACACATACATGCAAGTACACACCAAGCAACGTACGTGCTCCAATGCGTGCGTGCACACTGGCACTCACGCACGCACGCACACCACACAACACACACACAGACATGAAAAATTAGTTTCATGGTTCAAACTGTTATAAATGTTTTTCAGTGGTCAAAAGGTAATTCATATAAAATCAGGCAAAGATTAGATCATAAACAAATCTATAATGTTAATTCGCACAAACACACACACAAAAACACATTCACGCTTACACACACACAACACACACACACACACAACACACACACACACACACACACACACACACACACAACCATTTAAACACACACACACACACCCATCTACCCACTCACGGGTGTGCATACATCCTTGAACAAAGAAGCAGAGTAAGATTTCCAAACCATGTGCCAACAATACAGGTGTCACATGAGGACATTCATAAGGATCTGTAAAACCATAGGGCACACACAGGTGACTCTCTTCACATCACTGTAGAAAGGACTTGTAACATGTCAGGAAGCTTCTGGAACAAACAACGCCAGATGGGAGACGATATCTGAGTGTAATGTTAAATGCTCAATTGAAAAAACCCCCAGCCCCAATTCAACAATGGTGATTCTATTATTTACTCATGTAGATGCCAACACAACACACACACACACATGCACACACACACACACACACACACTTGCACACATGCATGCATGAAAGTATGCACACATTATGCACACACACGCACCCTGCCTGGCGCATACACCACATCAGCAACCACACATCCATGCACAAAACCATTCACACACAAAACACCATTCACACACAACCACACTTGGCACAACACACCTACCACATCACCACCACACACACACACACACCACACGCACACACAACACAGCACGCAACACACGCGCACGCACACACACACACACACACACACTAAAACAATCTTTTTGATGCCAGTGTGCCAGTGTCATGTTTGTGATTTTAGGATAATAACTAAATAAAGCAGAAGGGCTCTTAAGCCCTGGATCAAGTCACTTCTTTTCCTTGATTTTTGATAGTTGATGATCGATTGATGGATAAAAAGTGGTCTCACAAGTATTGAAAAAAGAGTATTTTATTATGAAAGTTCTATTTTTGTTGTTGTTATGTACATACTGGCTTCTTATGCAAGAACTTTGGTCTGTACTTGTATATCTTATATTTATTTATTAAAAATGTTAAACATAGTGCTGCATGGTGAGTTTCTAAAAAAAAAAGTGGAATATATTCTTTGAGAACGAAGGAACCCAATGTTAACCACGACTGTCCATGAACCAGTGTACTCTTGCAGGCATGCAAGATGCAGGTTTGTACATTTGGCAAGATTGTTTTATTGTAGTATGGCGGACTTTGTTTTATCATGAAATGACAGACTTTGTTTTATTACAGTATGGCGGACTTTGTTTTATCGTAAAATGACAGACTTTGCTTTATTATAGTATGGCAGACTTTGTTTTATCATAGTATGGTGGACTTTGTTTTATCATGAAATGACAGACTTTGTTTTATTACAGTATGGCGGACTTTGTTTTATCGTAAAATGACAGACTTTGTTTTATTACAGTATGGCGGACTTTGTTTTATCATAGTATGGTGGACTTTGTTTTATCATGAAATGACAGACTTTGTTTTATCATAGTATGGCGGACTGTGTTTTATCATAAAATGACAGACTTTGTTTTATCATAAATGAGCAGACTTTGTTTTATCATAAAATGACAGACTTTGTTTTATCATAAAATGACAGACTTTGTTTTATCATAAAATGACAGACTTTGTTTTATCAAAAGTAATGGACAGACTTTGTTTTATCATGAAATGACAGACTTTGTTTTATCATGAAATGACAGACTTTGTTTTATTGGAATGACAGACTTTGTTTTATCAGAGACAGTGGACTTTATCATGGGGATAAATCCTTAAAATCGAGCATGATAAAGAACCTGAAGTCAGTCAGCGTGGTTGTGAACCCCAAAGGGCCTGAGTGACGGTGAACGGATGACTGTTGTGTCCACAGGCTGGTGCGCAGCACGCTGTATGAGGCGGTGCCTGTGGTGGGGATGTGCGACATCTACTACGCCTTCAACGGCCTGCTCATCACGCTGCAGGTCCTGCACATCATCTGGTTCATCTTCATCCTCATCGTCGCCAAGGAGGTGCTCTCCGAAGGACAGGTATGTCAGTAACAAATACACCCCTCCCTCCCTAAAAAAAAAAAAGCCCCAACAAACAACCCCCCCAATGAAACCCAATGCATCTCCTCTCCCAAAACTTCACTTCTTCATCTCTCTTCTTCTTCTTCTCTTCTCTTCTTCCTTCTTTCTTCATTCTTCCTCTTTTATCCCCTTCTCTCTAACTCATTGCATACATCTCACCCCATGCATCTCCTCTCCCAAAACTTCTTCTTGTCTCTTCTTCTTCTTCTTCTTCTTCTTCTTCTTTTCATCCTTTTTGTCATGTTTCTCCGGGGATTGACATTGATGAGCCTTCTCCATCTCTCTCTGTTTGAGCTTCCTCCTTATTTATGCCCCTTCTCTAAGACAATTGCAATACAGGCAGCCCAGTTTTGCTAGATCTTCCCTTTGTCTCTTCCATCCATTACGAAGTTCATTGCTCTTTTTATGATTGGTGGTCTGCTTTCGTTGAAACTGTCCCTAACCAGCGCAGTCTATTGGTACTAGCTACAGACTTCAGATCATCAACTTTGCACATTCTCCATAGTTCTTATTCGATGATCTGTCTTCCTATTTGATCTTTGTCATGTAGCGTAGCCATCGGTTTTCACAGCTCTTCAACAAACGTTCGACGGGTTTTGTGAAAACCCATGTCTCTGAGCCATACAGCAGAACAGGTCTGATGCAGGCCTTATATATCAGACAGCGTCTCTCCAGTGGAGTTTTCTGATTTCCGAGCAGACTTGCCAATTCTTTCCATTTCTTCCAAGCACTCGTAATCCTGGTTCTGACAGCTCCTCTCCCAAACCAAACAAGCAAAACCCCCAACTAACATCAAAGATGTGATATTTAAGCTATGATCGTCGTACTGGGATTAGCTCTCTCTGAAGGGCAGGTTTGTCATTACAGGTTAATGCAGTTCTCATGTGTTCGCAACACGAGACCTCAGGTTTAGAGTCTCAAGCCAAAACTTGTGTACATACAGCATTACCCACAAGCACACGCACATGTGCACGCATGCACGCACACACACACAACACCACACCACACCACACACATACACACACCACACACACACACACCACACCACACACACACCACACACCACACCACACCACACCACACCACACACACACCACACACACCACACACACACCACACACACCACACACACACACACACACCACACACACCACACCACCACACACACCACACACACACACACCACAACCACACCACACCACACTACACTACACCACACACCACACACACACACACAACACACCACAACCACAACCACAAACACATCACACCACACACACATTCATTTTCACCAACAGGTGGACAAAAAGCACGAACAGTCTTAGGTTCAATTCCACCCACCCCCCCTACACACACACTCTCTCTCTTATATATCCGTAAGGGCGGGGACTGGCCGTAAAAAAGCACATGGGTGCTTATTCATTTTCCTCGAAATAAAAGAATTTGTGTCATTGTCATCGTCACCATGCTAATCAAGGGACTGCATTTTGCACTGGGTGGGCAGCTCAAGAAAGACTCGCGGAGCAGCGACGAAAGCGTGTCAGAGGGAGAGAACTCAGGTCCCCTCAAAGACGGCAAAGTGGAAATGCTGATGGATAAGAATGGCCTCACCCAGATGGACCAAAACGGACTGTCGGCGCACAGACCTGCCGTGAAATGAGAGAAAAAGGGGAGAGGAGGGGGGGAACCATGCTTCGTCTGGGAGACCCTGTCATGATGATTGCTTCCCCTCAGGACATAGACTTGGAGTTATCTATCTTCTCTTTGTTCTCTGCTTTCATTTAAAAGCTTTTATACCGGCTTATCAATGCCTTTTTTTTTCTTTTTTTAAAAATTCGCTGTATCTCGTATTGGCTGTAAAAAAAAAAAAAAGAGAAAAAAAGTTGTGTAGATGGATTTATTACTTTTAGACATCATATCTATGGCTGTTTTTTTTGGTGTTTTTTTTTTTCTTTTTCTTCTTCTTCCAAGTTTTCTGTGCAACACAAATGTTAACTTTCAGTTTGTCTCATTGTTGACATTTTTGGGTTTTTTTGGTTGTTTGTTTTTGTGTGTGTGTGTGTGGTTTTTTTTGGTTTTCTTTACAGAAAGGGCAAATGTGAATAATTCTTGCAATCTTAAATGGTGCTGCAAAGATTTAAACTTTTTTTTTTGCTATTAAGCAGGATGGATTTCAAGTGCTTCCCTTTTTTGTTTATTTATTTATTTTTTTAAAAATGAGGTTGATGTTAAATGATATTGCAGACAATTTACTGAACCAGCATGGAAGTTAAAAACTAAAGTCTTATTGAATGTTTTTTCTGTTTTTTTTGGTGGGTTTGTTTGTTTGGGTTTGTGTGTGGTGTGTGGTGCGTGTGTTTCTTTTACTATGGACTAAACTAAAAACTTGCTTGTGACTTTTTTTCATTAGAACTTTTTGTGTTTAAGTTAATTTTGTTTTGTTTTGGTGTGTGTTTTGTTTGATCATTATTTTTTTATACACTCTTTTTTTCCCTCCTCCTTCTCCCCAAAGAGAGCATAGCAGTGTGGTTTTTGCACACGTGTGTGATGTGTATGTATGTATGTATGTGCTTGTTGTACTGCTGCTGCACACAAAGGGTTTTATATGGCTGTACGTAACATTGAATTTTTTTTTTTTATAGTTTAATTCTTTTTTTGTGTTCCCATGTTGTGTGAGTCAGTGTATGTATGTATGTGTGTTTCCTTTTGACTTCAAGTCCATTCTCAGATATGATCTTAAGGTAATGCTCTTCTTCCTATATTTGTAAAGAAGAGAGAGAGAGAGAGAGAGAGAGAGGAGAGAGAGAGAGAGAGAGAGAGAAGAGGAGAGAGAGAGTGATGGAGAAGAGAGAAGGAGAGAGGGGTGTTTTTGGTGTGTGTGGTTGTGTGGTTGTGTGTGTGTGTGTTTTGTGTGTGTGTGTGGTTGTGTGTGTGTTTGTGTGTGTGTGGTTTGTGTGTGTTTGTGTGTGTGTGTTTGTGTGGTTGTGTGTGTGTGTGTTGTGTGTGAGTGTAAGAAGAGATCAAAAGGTGTGCAGGTATTGTATGTTGCAAGAAGTTTTAGGGTGTTTTGAATGCGTTTGACCTCTGTGTGTGTGCATGCATGTACGTGTGTGCGTGCGTATGCGTGCGTGCATGTGTGTGTGTGTGTATGTTGATACAAATGCATTGGTTTACACAGCAATGCCGAATTTTGCAATATGCATTCAAGAACATATGTCACGTATGTGATGGCTCTTTTGTCTAATTTGAACCGCCCCCCTCCCCCCAATCTTTTTGTTTTTGGTCTTTGATCTGTCTTGTCTTCGGATTATCTATGCACTAGACGAACGTCCGAAACGTGTTTTGATTACTGTGATTTTTCTCAAGCTATGACACACACACACAAAACATAGGCAACCAGGACAACAACTAAATATTATGCAAAGTTATGTACTTGGTTGAATGAAAGGGGCAGAAAGTCTGATATGAATGGCAAGGCACTGTTTGTTTAGGGTGATGGCTGGGATATATGCCATTACTGAAGGAGGGTGTGTGTGTGTGTTTGTGAAGCGAATTTATATTTAAAAAAATAGAAGAGTGTGTGTCGCTTTTTGGAATGTGTGCGATAACAATAACCACAATGACACAAAAAAGCTGCTGTTTTTTATTTTATTTTTTGAGATATGTATATATATATATATAATATATGTAATGCTTTGTGCAATCGACAGTGTCCCATCGTTTGTATTGAAGTTGCAGGTATGTGGAATTGTAGGCTTGGCCTGTTCAGTGTTTGACGTGAAGTTCAGCTTCTTCTTTTTGTGAGGTCAAGCATTTTAATTTAACACTGACGGATGTGAACATGGTCATGGTGATGGGAAGAGAGGGAGAGAAGGAAGGAGGGGAGAGGGGAGAAAGAGAGAGAGAAAGAAATGTGGTTTGTTTTTTTAATGCTTTTTCACCTCTTTGTATTCTGTTTTCTTCTCTCCATATCTTTGTCTTCTTTTCCTTTTTCGTCTTCTTTTAAAAAAAAATCTCTTTCCCAACTTGTTGTTTCCCAAGCCTTTTATAGCGACCGAAAAGTAAAATTTGACTCACGTTTTCAATATTGAAGAGAGGAAACCCCTTGCAGAATAGTTTGTATAATCTTACCACTCTAAATGGTATATTTCTTTTTTCCAGTTGTGTTTATTTTGCCCTTTGCTTACAAACGAACGAATAAATGAATGTATGATTCATAAAATAATACAGCTATAAAAACCTTCACTTCTGTTGGCTTTAAAATATGAGATCAAACACTAAAGAAAGATCAGTTCTTTTATTAAGAGCTTTCTGGTTGAATTTTGTGTGTGCAGTGGGTGATGAAAGCTAGCAAGGGTGACACATTCTGCTTCCTAGCCTTGCAGTATTTTAAAAATAGTTTTTGAGGTTTTGTCAGGTTCTCTTCACTCAGGTTGCTATCCCTGTCTATGCTGGATGCATGAACAAAGTTCTGGTTTTGAGTGGTTTCATATTTTTTTTAAAGGATTTACCTGCCTGCTCTTAAAAGGTCCTGAAAAAGAACAGGGTATGGGACATCTCAGTTGGTCAGAACACTAGCTTTTCCCAAGCTAAGGTTGAGTGTGGTTACCAAGTGGGTGGGTGACCGTTTGTGCGTTTTGACTTCATCAGCACAGTCCCCCAGTTCACCCAGCAGTAAAATGAGTACCTGCCCTCTTTAAGGTCAGGAAAGTAAAGCAGCAAGATGGGCGCCACATGCCCTCGATATGTTGGCCCCTAGAGATTCTGAGGTCTCTGACACCTTGCTCACCAACGACCGCATAGGTTATGGGAACACCTTTACATCTAAAAGCCCTGTCCTGGACATGTATACTAAGACTGTTATTGTGCTCTGTGCATGCAGCGTTAGTTACAGTGGTGTCTATTCTAACTTCTCTGCTGGCTAGTTTTGTGCATTACACTGACAAACGCTTAAGTCCTGCTGGTTTTTTCTTGTTGGTTTTTTTTCCGTGTGTGTGTCTGACTAAAATTCTTTTTTTTTTTATTAAGAGCATGATGTTACCGTAACTGTTATTCATTCTTTGGATTAGACTTTCACGTCCTATCAGGTTTTGACTGTGTCTTTCCACCAGCTTCTTCCTGTTGAAAGATCTCTGTCCAATTTTTTTTCTTGGGCTAGTTATGGCATTTCTCTGTCTACTGCACAACTGATGTATGGTTTGGTTTTTTGGGGGTTGGGGGGGTGGGGGGGGGGGGGGGGGGGGGGGTTGGTTTTTAAAACATTTTTTAGGTAAATATCATTGAATAGACTTGGAATCACCTTTTATGTCTTTAACTAAGTTCTAAAATGCTTTTGGGGGGAGGGTTGGATGCAGAAAATTGTTGTTGACCATGCTGACAAAATGATTGTTAAATTTCTGAAACTGTCCAGAGGAAATGTTTTGTTGGCAAAAGAAAAAAACCCCACACAATTATTCCATCATTATTTGAGGATATGTTCTACGAAGAAAAAAACAAAGGTTTCCCGTTGTGCAGAGAAAGTGGAAAGACAAAAAAAAAAAAAAAAAAAAGAAAAAAAAAGTCTGAATTGAAAAAGCATAGTCTGAGCTTTGTCAAGGCAGAGAAAGATGTCTCAGGCAGAAGAGAAGCTAGAAATTTACCGTAAACAAGGACCTTGGGAAGGTGGCATCCGTCATCCTTGGAAAATGTTAACTGTCAAAATCTTTGCTGGTGCTATCAGTTGACTTGTTTTTCTGGTGCCAGACTTCAAGGAGAGCCGCCGCAGAGTGTTCAGAAATATTTGGGTATTTCTTTTTTCTTCCATTGCCTTGTACACCAGTTGATGCATACCAAAAAAAAATTGTTGTTTTGAGGACTTGCTTCCAAAGTGGCACTGTCTGTAGCAGATATCGTGCAGAAAATGCCTACTGTCGGTGACAAACTGTTTGCGCACACACACACAGACACACAGACAGAGACAGGCGGACAGACACACACACACACAGACACACAGACAGAGACAGGCGGACAGACACACACACACACACAAAGAAGAAAAGACAAACAGTTTACACACACACACACACACACACACACACACACACACAACACACACACACACACACACCACACACACACACACACACACACAGAGGAAAGCAAAAATATGGTGGTATGTTACTTTATGGTGATGCATTCTTCTAGTCATTTAAAACTCACTTGTTGTGCAGAAGAAAGGGTTTGGACTTTCGCTTCAATATATATTATATATAATACAGTGCAATACAAAGCAGTCTTAGAGCTGTGCAGTGCAGTGCTGTGCAATGAGTACAATATAATAACATTAAAAAAAGATGATAACAGAAGCTGCAGGAGGTACTGATTGTGCATTATTGGCTTTTCTGTTTGAACATTGGTTGTTGAAAAAACATATTTGTTAGTTTATCTATTCTTTTTATTTCAAGGATAATGGAATAAACACTTGCATGCTTTATTTTACATCCAGTCCCCGCATGCATTTGGTTTTGTAAATTTTATCATCCGTTCCTACCAGTGCACCATCGCCTCCAGCCCACAATGACCTTCTGAAAGACAGAGCAGGGTTTAATTAATGTGTGCGCAAGATGTTCTGCGTGTGTTTGCATCTGGGACCTTCGTTTATAGTCTCATCCGGAAGACTTTTTGGAGAACGGAGTCGGCATTGGGGTTAATAACTCCCGGGGGAAAAAATCCCCTTGAATGGGTGTCTTGGTGATGGCCTGAACCTGGGCTCGAACCCAGGCCATCAGATTGCATGTGTAACACTCTTAACCACCAGGCTGTATGTTCTTTCATTTGTAGCGGGGATCAGAAAAATGCACCAAATTACTATATATTTGAACTATATGTCACCTTTTTTATTATTTCTGAGAAACTGTGTTGTATGTTCATTGTTGTGTCTTTTGAGTTAAAGAAGTTATAAATCTTACTATTCTATCATATGAATTATTCATGGGAATCGTGCGTATGTTTATGTAAAATAAACATCTGACAAACTCAAAGGGTTGAAATTTTAGAATATAAATAAATGTCTAAATTCGTTTTATTCACAGATGCCAAGCGTAACTTCAGGAATTATTATATATTTCTGATTCGATTTATCAGATCAAATTTATTATTCTTGATTTCAGGGTGAGAGTTATTCATACATTCAGGGTTAACCTATTTGAAGCCTCTCTGGCAATGCTGTCCCTGTTGCTTGCAAGAAACAGTTATGGTTCCTGTCTTAGTTAAGTAAAGGATTTATTATTATTATTATTTTTATGGAATCGGTGTTCAAGGTTGTCATTTTTGTCGTTTGTTTATCTGTTATACTGCATGTGCCTTAATATTTTAACAAGTTTTCATAGTGTGTTAAAAAGATGTGACAGGATTTAGACACGCAGCCCTGGAATCGCTGTGCTGTTTGGTTGCTCCTCCTCAGGCTTTTGTGGGTTAATGTAATATTGTGTGGCATGCAGGGATTCCACTATACAGTTTTGAAATTCTGCAACGTTGTAAAACATTTTAAAAAATAAAAGTCAGTGAAAAGCATGATTCAACTTTGAAGTAGACATAGAGAATGATTTCATTTACCTGGTCAGTGAACTATGCTGTCTGTTTGTAGATAGTCAAGTCTCACAGTTACGCACATTTATCCGTGTGTTTATTTAGGTTTGCACGCATGTGTGTGTGTTGTTCGCGTTTATATTTTTATGTGATATGGTAGAACACAGCTTTTTTTCTTTCTTCTGGAGATATTGTTTCTGATGTCATTTTGATGTGCAAATGTGTGCTTTCTCTCCTGTTTGAAAAAAGAAAATGGTGTTATAGTGTGTTTAGAAAGTGAATATGATGAGTTTTGGCGGTCAGTTTTGGGGTTGAAGTGAAAACTTTATTTCATTTTTTTTTTAAATTGAGAGGAAAAGATGAAACAAATGCAAGTAGTTTTGTAGCGATTTACCACATGATTGCACCCACACCTCCCTGTTATTTTTTCCCTTTCTTTTGACATTTCTGTGTTTTGTAAATGTGTGTGCAGTATTCTTGTCCTAATGTTCAAACCATTGTAAACAATTTTTTGTATTGTTTTCAGTACATTTTGAGAAGTGGCATTTTCTAAAGGTGCTTCAGTTTTTCTTTTTTCTTTTCCCTTTTGTGTGTGTGTGTGTGTGTAAATGATGTCTGTATCCTTGATATATTTTCAGTAACTAAGAATGATTATCTTCCAAGTGCACTGTTAACAATGTCTGCATTCTGTATGTCTTTTTATGCAGTGTCAAGCAGAATGCATCACCAAAACTTACTTTTATTATGGTGCTTATTCATTTATATATATATATTTTTTGGTTGCTTCCAACTTTCTTAGAAAGAATTGTTCTCATTCTAAGGAAAATTTTTGGGAAAAAAAATCTGTAAGCTCATGACTTCTTTCTTCTGTTGTGTGTGCACAGTTGGTCTTCTATGATTTCAGTTGCCTGGGCTGTTATTGTGTGCGTAGTGCCATTGTTTTTGTTTTTTAAAAACTAGCGATGTGTACACTTTTGCATTCCAGCTGTAGTCTCTTCATTCCACTCCAAAAAAAAAGAAGAAGATACAAGCGTTTTCTGTTAGTGTTGATTTCAAAGTCCAGGTACCTTCCTTCACTTGCATGTAAAAAAGCCTCTCGAATTGCAGTTTAAGATTTTCATGCTGTTTTTCTCGTTTTTGGTCAGAGCTGGTTCTCTATAGAAGCAGACAACGTTTCCTCTTTCCCTCCTCACTGGGGGGCTAGGAATAGGAAAAGCAAAGAAGTTCTACCTCATTCACCAGTTGATTTTGTTCGTTTCTTTTAGAAGCATGGGCATTGCTAGTCAGATTTGGGAGAAGTATCGGTATTGGCTTTATTGGGGTATGGGGAGAGTCATGTGGTTAGAGATGTGGTAGGAATTCATGATGTGGTGGTAACTCGAGGTGCAGGGTAAGGTTCTGCTGAGGTGTCTGTCTGTCTGAAAGGATTTGTTGTCCCCCTCCCCAGGTGCAGCTGTGGTTCTGACTGTAGTCCTCTCAGTGTTCTTTGGATGAGGCTGTAAAATGAAATGTAGTGTGCAAGACACACAGAGAATATCTTGCACATGCATTTAAACATGCATCATCCACTTTCCATGGAAGTGTAGGTAGAATGAAGTGCAGTTTTCAGACACACAGAGAATATCTTGCACATGCGCTAATGCTCTCTTTTCCACTTTTCCATGCAAGTGTAGGCAGAGTGAAGTGCAGTTTTCAGACACACAGAGAATATCTTGCACATGCGCTAATGCTCTCTTTTCCACTTTTCCATGCACGTGTAGGTAGATTGAAGTGCAGTTTTCAGACACACAGAGATGTTGCACATGCATTAACTCAATGGAGTCAAAGTGAAATGGAACCCGCCGTTTTGTGGTGACGCATAATTTTGGCTGTATTTGAAAAATTCAGCAGATTTACCCAACAAAATAAAGACATACAAATTATACATCATTGAAAAGTGTATTACGTTTACTTTTGAGATAGTTATACAGTTTTTCAATAGATGACTGTAGTTATTTTTTTAATACAAATTTTCAAAATATGTCACTGAATGCTGAAAAATAAAAAGTTTTGAAAATTAGGGCTGCTTATCTTTTTGGCTTGAACTGTTCATCAACAAGTCTCCTTGAAGCAATGTGATGATTTTTCACCAAAGTAAAGTTCCCTGAAGTTGGCTGAATCCATCTGATGTCACTTTTTGCACTATACAACTTTTGTTTTAAAATCATAACACTGGAGAGCCTGAAGTCCCAAAGAATATACTTGTTGACATGTCAAAGAAAAATAGCCAACACATACAAACTAGGCAAGCTTATGGTCAAGGAAGGCAACTGTGTTTAGAAAAATGATTGCACTACAGGCCAGGTACTTTCCCTTCAATTGAACATCTCTTAGTGTATTAAAAAAAATCGTAATTCTGCTGAATCTTGTAAGCTTCGGCACATCACAGTGAAGGAGAGGAGTGCCGGATCTTTAGATTTGGCACAACCTCATTGAGTTAAATCTTGTACATGCATTAAATTAAACACTCATGCACTTTCCATGAAAGTGTAGATAACGTGAAGTGCATTGTCAGACACACAGAGAAGATCTTGCCCATGTGTTAAACACTCATAATCCACTTTCCCTGAAAGTTCAGATGAAATGAAGTGCAGTGTATGGACACACAGAATATCTTGTACATGCATTAAAAACACTCGCCCACTTTCCCTGAGAGTGTAAATATAATGAAGTGTGCGTGCGTGCACACATGCACACACACACACACACAAAGAATATCTTGCACATGTGTTAAAAACTCCTCCACTTTCTTGCAAATAAATTGAAGTGCAGACACTCTCTCTCACACACACTCAGATAAAATATCTCGCACATGCAAACATTCAACACTCCTCCTCCACTTTCCCAGGAAAGCGTCGACCAGCTACAGTCAAGTCAAGTCGGTGGTATGGATGACACCACACACACACCCTACCCTAACCCAGCATGCTTCCTCTAACCTGGAGAAGGATGAGCTGCTCCGGCAGTTCAGATCAACCTGCCCAATGCACACTGTCTGAAAAATGCTCAGGGGTAATCTTGCAACTCCTAGGCTAGTTGAGTCAAGTCATTGTCACTGCCTGTTGAGTTGAGCCACTAGTGAATGAAAGCATTCTCAGACCCCTTGTTCATCTCTTTTGAAGAATGGCTGGCGTCACAGCTGTCAGTTTGCCCCCACCACTTTGAGAGCTCTTCTCAGCTGCTATCCATTCCACATCCCAGCTGGTGCTGATTAGACAGCAGGAACTTGACTGCACTTGGACTTGGTCAAAAGGAAAGGGGCTAATCTTAGCACTGGGACCTGGAACTTTGGGCTGACGTGTGCTGTGGTGTCCTCAGCACAGCCTGGTTGATTAGCCTTACTTAATTAAGGAATGAAATGATTCAGGTATTATTGTGTCAGTTAAAGTTGGGTTTTTTTTTCCAGATGGGTGGTGGTTAGATATTCAAAGGTGTTAGGAAGGAGGTGTTGGGTTTTGAACTTGGAAGTGAAAGTGACTGGAGCCATTGAAAGTGAATGAGGTGACAGACAGCCCTGATATGGCTTTTGTGGTCGGTAGGGCTGTAAACAATATGGAATGAATGAATTTTGTGGTCAGTAGGGCTGTCTATAAACAATATCATAGAACGGAACGGATCGACAACTAAATTGGTGGTATTGCCAAAAGATTAGATCTTGTGGCCCCAAAACAGGCTCAAAGTTTGTGGGCTTCTTTTAAAAAATTTTTTTTTTCAAATTGCCTTTCTTTTCTTTTTTCCTTTAGTTTGTGTTTTAAAGGCAGAAAAGTTTGATCAAAGTTTGGTTTGTATGGTCCAGAGTCAAATCATGGGTTGTCTTGTCCCTCCCCCTCGATAATTTATTGACAAAAGTCGTTTTTTTGAGCCATACTGCAATGAGCAGATTGAGGTCATGATTATGTTGTTGGTCTCTGGTTTTGGGTATGAAGGGTGCATATACTGTGTTGGCAATATCTTTTTATTATTCTGTCGTATTTGATTGCATGTTAAAAGAGTTCAAAAGAGGTTTTCTGTGTTTGTTTCTTGCGATGTGTGCGTTTTTTGCGATGGATTTGTGTGTGCATGTGTGTGTGTGTCTTATATTTGATTTATCATTTCTTATTGGTTGAAAGGTTTGTGGGTTATGTATATGTGTGTTAAAAAAAAAAATGCTCTGTGAAAACTTTTGCTTGAAAATGTGCAACATATCTATCTATCTATCTATCTATCTATCTATCTATCTATCTATCTATCTATCTATCTATCTATCTATCTATCTATCTCTCTCTCTCTCTCTATCTCTCTCTCTCTCTCTATATATATATATTTTTTTTTAAAAATTGTCTTTCTTTTCTTTTCTTTTTTCCTTTAGTTTGTGTTTTAAAGGAAGAAAAGTTTGATCAAAGTTTGGTTTGTATGGTCCAGAGTCAAATCATGGGTTGCCTTGTTCCCTTCCCCCCCCCCCCCTTCCCTATATCTATGTAATTGCTGTCTGTTACTGTCATCATCATCATAACGATGACGTATTCTCCCACTGGTTCTCAAGATGCCTGTCTGGGTTGTTGTCTGCCACGGAGGTGTTCCTTCAGTCTGGAGCTGAGCGCCTTGTGTTGTTGGTTGCCCCGAGGCCGAAGATTGAATTCAAGAATCACCTCGCTCAGCAATTAACGATCCTCCCAACCCTCTTCTGAACCCCGGGACACAAACAGTCTCTCCCTCACACAGCGCAAACAGCTTAGCCTTGAACTCAACTGCAGTCGCAGTCTTATTTCGCATCTTTGCAAAACCTGTAACGAGCTAGTGTGGCCACGTTTGAATCTCTCCTGCTATAGGGTTATAACCAACCATCTACTAACCCTTCCCTCCGTATCACCCGCTACTGGGTTACGGTAGTGTACTAATGCGCACGGTGCAGGTGTACTGGGAAAAGGGGTTTTCTCCCTTTAACGTAGGGATAGCGTTAAGTGATTGGAGTTGCAGTCTTTTTCTCATCTTGACAAAAATGTGACACGCTAGTTTGGTCATATTAAAAAACTTATCACTCTCAAATTGATAAAAACTAAATGTGTATACATCAGAGTGAAGTTTTTTTTAAAGTACTTTTAGGATTTACAAAGATATTTGTCCACAGATGTATCAATTTTGTGTGTGTGTGTGTGTTTTGCCTTAAAGTAAGTCAGTGAATGTTAAAAAAAACACCACCCAAAAAAACCAAAAAATGACAGACACACACAGGCTTACCTCAACAAGATGTAAGTATCCATCAGCCAATCGACAAGAAAGAATCATACTGATTTCACACACAGTGATGTTTCCTTAGGCTCAGGAGTAACTTTGAAGTAAAAATTTGCCAATACTGCCTCTTTCAGCATGTCCCTCTTCTTTGTCACCATTTTCATCATGAAAAAATTAATTGTCATCTCATGTTGATGTAAGAAAAAAGCCTAAAACACAAGTGAAAGTTAAAGGGAAAAAACTCACGTGAAAGGAGGCTAATTTCAGCTAGCAGTAAGGGTAATTTCCCTTGGATTGAACATCATTAAACCTTTCCCTAGGATAACCTGCTACAGGGTAACCAACCATCTACTAACCCTTCCCCCCATATCACCCACTACTGGGTTACAGAAGCATACTAATGCGCACAGTGCACGTTACTGGGAATGAGGGGTTCTCTCCCTTAACATAGGGATAGTGTTAAACATTTGAAATTTAAATTTTTTTAATATATGTTGTATGAACAGTTACAAAACGGCGTTTTGAGGTGAAGTAAGTGTTGTATAAATAGCTACAACACACCGCCAATGCGTGAAAAGTAAGAACTTTTGGATGAAGATCAGTCAAGGGTGTTGTATAGAACATTTGTTTTAACCTTACCCCTAAGGGTAACCTGCAATAGGGTAACAAACCATCTACTAACCCTTCCCTCCGTATCACCCACTACTGGGTTAGGGTAGCATACAAATACGCAGAGTTCACATGTACTGGGAAAGAGGGGATCTCTCCCTTAATGTAGGGATAGTGTTAAAGTGAGACCGAGGTTATGAGCTTCTAGAGTTCTCTTATTGGAGGAGTGTAAGTACAGAAGCTTTGTGAAGTGTGATGGGGTTATAGGTAAACTCCCAAGATTGGAAGATTATGGAGTCTAATCTTCGTGCAGTGGAGCAGAGCTAAAGGCAGGCATGTGGATGCAAACCTGTGGATATGACGACTCCTCCGCCTGTTAGTGCACTTAGCAATGATGCCTGCATAAGAGGGATCACAAACTCATCACCCATATAGCTTACTTAATGCTGGTACATAGAAGTTTTATGTCAAAATATGTTAAGGTTCTCTCTCTGTGTCTCTGTCTGTCTCTTGTCTGTTTATGTTGCTTTGTCTGTCTGTCTGTTTCTCGCCCTCTCTCTGACTCTCTCTCTCTCTCCCCCTCTTCCCCCTCCCCCTCTCTCTCAAACTTTTTGAACAAATACTTTTTGTGAAACAAAAGAGTAAGTCATTTTAATTTTAGCATAAAATGTTCCTACGAATCCCTTCATAGGACAGTAGGGGGTCAAGTGACCAAAGGGTTTTGCAAGGCACCACATTTAAAAAAAAGAAAACCCCAACTTATACTCACTTGGGATTCTTGTCCGAGTTTCTGTTTGTAAGGAACTTCACTCAACAATAGGTTGTGGCCAGAGAACTCACCAGTACCTCTCTCCCAATGCCCACACTTATTGTCTGTTAAGAGCCACAACCGTACATCTCCGGCTCTATACATAAAGATGTATGGTGGTGTATAGTTGTGGCTTGTAATAGATGTTATATTCATTGCCAAAACAGCACATGACTATCATTAATAAAATCTGGAAAAATTAGCATAAAACAGACAATATCAAAATGAAACTGACTATGAAATTAATATTTTAAAAAGCAAACTTGTCAGAAATTTAAAAAGAAAAAGTAAACCTCTTAATTCTGTTTGTATTACAGATTGCAGAATTAACTAGGAGACAACACTATCTCCCTTTAGAAATTGTGTCAGAGCCTATTATAAGAAAGTGTAGTATAAAAGTAGACTGTAGGTCAACCTGAAAGAGCTAAAGCATACAAGGGAACACCACCTCCCAGAATCTGACTCTCAGACTGTGGACAACTCTAAAAGGTTGTTAGTGTCTGGAATAAGTCAGGACTGTCACCTGACAGAGGCTTATGCTTGTATGGGTTTTTCAATAGTTAGATTATAAAAAAAAAATTGTTGTTGTTGGTCAATATTACCTAGTCTTTCAGTTAACTTTCTATTAGATTTTTTATTTGCAATGGCTACTTTTCAACCACCTCCCAAGGAAACAGAGTGCTGCACAATTTGCTGGTGTGTCCCAAAATAGTACCACGTTGCTCTGATCGCATAGGGAGGTAATCTACTCACCACACCATCACACTTATATTTGTTTTGTTTTAATTTGTCATGATCTGCATACTGGATAGTCTTTAAATTCAAAGTCTCCCGACTTCCTTCAGTGTTCATATCCTCACTTATTTTACAGGCACACACTTCTGCACATCAAACCAAAAATAGGCCTGTCTGTTTTGACAGTCGTTAATCTTTCCCCTGTAAACTCCTGAGATTGTAAGAGCAAAAACAGTAGGAACATATTATCCAAATGTTTAATAGCAGAACACATTTTTGGATTATCTAAAATCTTTTTTCAGGCTTAAGGATTGGGCAAGTCAAGAGATATCACAGATACTGCATTTTAAATAATCATGACATGCAAATATCTGTTTCCATACATTGTCCCCCCCAAGGCCAAAAGTTCTCAGAACCTTTGTCAGTTGTAAAGTAACATATGAACGACTTGTTGTAAGCTTGGACTTATGTAACAGGTTTGTAGTACACACCTCTTTTTTTATTTACGTGGTATGATTTATATTCTTTTCGGTTTCATTCTTTGTGAGGAAACTAGCCTATTGTACCTATCTCTGGCTTGTAGTCTTATCTGACATATGCACATCTCTTGTCCAAACTAGCCTATTGTATTGTACCCATCTCTTTGGCTTGTAGTAGTATCTGACATATGCACATCTCTTGTCCAAACTAGCCTATTGTATTGTACCCATCTCTGGCTTGTAGTCGTATCTGACATAATGTCGTAGACATTTCTTGTCCAGACCTTTTTTACCAGCAGATTTTCTAGCTCCATTGTGTGACAGGCATGCTTGATGTTCCATCATATTATTATTATTACCACTGCTCTTGAGAGTTCTTGCTGTGCCAGTGCAATGACCTATTGATATTTTTGCTATTCTTCTGGCTTTGTGCACGTTTTATGATAGTAATCATAATGTATTACACAGCATGGTTGTGATCGTAACTGATTGAAAATAGATCAGTTTGTGTTTAGATTATAATGTATTACTTCGTGTGTGTGTGTGTGTGTCTGTGTGTGACTGTGTGTGTGTGTGTGTGTCTGTGTGTGTGTGTGTATATGTGAGAGAGAGAGAGAGTGTGTGTGTGTGTGTGTGTGTGTGTGTGTGTGTGTGTGTGTGTGTGTGAGCATGATGGCATGCTTATGCCCACAAATAGAATCAATCTTTAAAAATAAAAGAAAGGTTTCTCTTTAAAAGGTTTAATCAGATAATAAGAAAAATGAAGTGGTATATATATATATATAATATATATATATAATATATATATATATATATAATATATAATATATATGTATGTATATAACCACATATATATTTATAACACCAGTTTCTAATATGTAACAAAGGCCAAAAATACCCCCTCCCCTCCCCCCCCCCCCAAAAAAAAAAGAGAAAACCTGACATATTCAGGAAAAAAACCTGGATAAAAAGTGAACTGTCTGTTTACATGTAAAAAAAATAGAATGAAAAATAACAAGCTTTCCTTCAAAGTCTACTGAGGCCGTTCTCGTCTGTCTGCTTTACAACAGTCAGCGCTATTTTGTCAATTCCATACATTATTGTTGTTGTTATCATTATCTGCTGTTGTCCCCTAATCTATGAGTCTTCCTACCTTCAGCTTCAGTTCTGTTCAAGCTGATTTTAAACCTGAAGTGGAGATGATTACAACCCGGCCTTATAAAGCTCTTCACTTTGTCATTTGTTTAAATTCTTTGCATCTTTAGCATTAATCATATTGATCGCACAGGTAACATAATAAAATTAGAATAATGACTGCAGATGCATGTGTACACATAATATGCATACTTGCATGTGTGCCTATGTGCACACATACGCACACATGCATGTAGGCACGCATGCTTGTACACATGCACGCACACACACACACACACACACACACTCACATTTCAAGCAAAGAACTCTGCTTTGACTGAAAGTGGTATACAATACAATAAACACACACACACACACACACACACACACACACACACACACACACACACACACACACACACACACCACACACACACACTCTCTCTCTCTCGCTCTCTTTCTCTTTTACTTGAACAGAATTTGAACAAAGTGTTTAAAGTCCAGTGGAAAAAGTCAGGCAAGTCAGCAAGTCAAGTCTTGGAAACCCTTGTCGGATTAACCTTTTCCCTACAGCTAACCCGGCTATGGGTTAACCAACCATCTACTAATCCTTCCCTCCATATCACCCACTTCTGGGTTACTGTAGTGTACAAATGCGCACAGTGCTTGTGTACTGGGAAAGAGGGTTCTTTCTCTAAATGTAGGGATAGTGTTAAGGGAATGCATTCTGATGATCTTCTACCAGCTTCCTCCACTTGCAGACTTAGGGTCTGTTTATTTATTGACATAGTGTGTGAGTGTGTGTGTGCGTGCGTGTGTGCGTGCGTGTGTGTGTGCGTGTGTGTGCTGTAGGCCTACAAGAGAAAGACAGAAATGATATCTTGAGTATTTCTGAATTCATGTCACTCTGATTATATCACTGTCATTCTCTGTGTGTGTGTGTGTGTGTGTGTGTGTGGGTAGGCTTACAAGCAAAAGATGGAAATGACACCTTGAGTATCTCTGAATTCATGACACCATGCTTATATCACTGTCATTGTGTGTGTGTGTGTGTGTGTGTGCGTGTGTGTGTTTGTGTGTGTGTGTGTAGGCCTACAAGTGAAAGATGGAAATGACGTCTTGAGTATCTCTGAATTCATGTCACTGTGATTATATCACTGTCATTGTGTGTGTGTGTGTGTGTGTATGCATGTATATGTGTTATTGCATGTACAAGCGAAAGACAGGAAGGATATCTTGATAGATCTCTGAATTCATATCACTGTTCAGTTCATTGAGTTAATTAAGAAACACAATCATACAATACCTACATACCTAGCTAGAGTTATTTACAGAGCTATGCTGAGCCTCTTTACCACAGTATGGAGCTATGTGTTATACCTATTACCACAGTAGGGAGCTATGTGTAACATGCTTTAAAAGGGTATGGAGTTATGTGTAACTATCACAGTATGAGATTAGTGTTTAATCTCTTACCACATTGAGTGATGGGCTATGGTGAGTGACATGCTTACCACAGTAGAGACATGAAACATGCTTATACCATAATTGCAGCTATTGATACATCCAGTATGGATGTTATGTGTAACATGCTTACACACTATGGAGTATGTGTAACAGCTACCAACAGTATGGAACTAACTGTAACATCTTCACAGTATGGAGCCTATGTTAACATCTTACCACATGTAGTGGAGCTATGTGTAACATCCTTAGTTACTACAGTTGGCTATGTGTAACCTATCCTTACAAGATGGAAGACTGTGTACATGCTACACATAATGGACTATGTTAACATTTATTAAGTAGTGGATGCTATGTGTGAACATCGTAGGTTGTGGTGTATGTGCTACGTGAAATGACAGCATTGGAGCTATGTTAACATCACAGTATGGACTATTTAACACTCACATGTATGGAGCTATGTGTAACATCACAGTATGGAGCTATATGTATGATAGTTGAGTTATGTGTAATATACAGTAATGGAGCGAATTGTAAGCATAGCAGTTATAGACTATATTACATCCTGTTTATTAGGTTGTTAAAACACGTATTGACAATGTTAACATCACAGTATTGAGCTATATGTAACATCACAGTATGGAGCTATGTGTAACATGCTTTCCACAGTATGGAGCTATGTGTAACATGCTTACCACAGTATGGAGCTATGTGTAACACTATCCTTACCACAGTATGGAGCTATGTGTAACATGCTTACCACATTATGGAGCTATGTGTAACATGCTTACCACAGTATGGAGCTATGTGTAACATGTTTACTACAGTATGGAGCTATGTGTAACATGTTTACTACAGTATGGAGCTATATGTAACATCACAGTATGGAGCTATGTGTAACATCACAGTATGGAGCTATATGTAACATCACAGTATGGAGCTATATGTAACATCACAGTATGGAGCTATATGTAACATCACAGTATGGAGCTATGTGTAACATCACAGTATGGAGCTATGTGTAACATCACAGTGTGGAGCTATGTGTAACAGCCTCCTTACCACAGTAGGTCTGTTATTGTAGAAGCCAAAGGAAGAAGAAGAGATTATTAGGGATAAAATAGTAACCCCCCCCCCCCCTTCCCCTCTGTTCTTTCTTCTCAAACTTGCATGTGAAGGCTGCACAAAATTCAAAATTCATAGCTGATATCTGTCGACAAGATTAATGAAATACTGCTCAAGGTAATAAAGGTATTGCTGTGCTCTCACTCTCTCTCTCTGTCTCTCTCTCTGTCTACCTCAGTCTCTCTGTCTACCTCTCTCTCTCACACACACACACACTGTTAGCCACCATGTGGTTCAATAAACAAGAGACAGGTCAGATAGAGTTTGTTAAAGGTGTTGTGAATGAATATTATAAACTGCATGATTTTTTTTGGGGGTGGGGGTGGGGAGTAGGGGGGTAGGAGAGTGGGGAGAGGAGAGGCTATGCCACTGGTAGCAGTACGGTTAGTTTTCAGTTTGCACTTGCGCTCACAAGTTTTGAAAACTGGTATCGACACTCGAGTCAAAAAACCCCTCTCTTAGTAGGTAGTGTCCCGCGTAGATTCAGATTCAGAATAGTTTATCGCCATTTAAGTCATGTAGACTTATTGGACACAACAAACAAAACAGAACAGAACAGAACAGGCACCACCGAACGCCACCAAAGCGACCCAGCAGCAGTGCAGGGCTCACTCTGGCTGGTGGCCCCAAAGCGGCCTAATGTTGATGGGCTTCCTGCGTGGACTTTCAACCCTGAGGGATGCGACATAACGAATCTGGGTGTGGCTGAAGTAGGGGGGATTGATGAGATGAACGGCGTGGGAACAAGGGGACAGGAACGTTGCGGAAAATGAGGCAGGAAAAAAATAAAGCTCTCTTTGTGATGTTGCTGTAGTCTCTGTTTTTTGGCCTCTTTTTTCTGATCAGAAATACTCGTAGCAGTTGCATTTTTGACCACACAGAGTATGGGTACCTTTGGTAGATGTTTCCTGTGTGTTTGTGATTGTCTGTTTCATTTATAAATTTGTTTATTTTTCCTTTTTTTTGTGGATAGTCTGTTTTGCCTCTTTTTTGTTGCCCACAGTTAAAGATAGCAGTTACATTTTAAAACCAGACAGGAGTTTGAGAAACCTCTGGAAGATGCTTCTTGTATATTTGTGAGCATCTGTTTCATTTAAAGATATATTCTTTTTTTGTAGTCTGTTTTGTCTCTTCTTGTTGCCCACAGTTATAGATAGCAGTTGCATTTTTGACCAGACAAGAGTTTGAGAAACCTCTGGAAGATGTTGCCTGTGTGTTTGTGATTGTCTGTTTCATTTATAAATTAGTTTATTTGTCCTTTGGTTTTTTTGTAGTCTGTTTTGCCTCTTCTTGTTGACCACAGTTATAGATAGCAGTCGCATTTTTGACCAGACAGAATTTTGAAAAACCTCTGGAAGATGCTGCATGTTGCCTGTATATTTTGTGATTGTCGGGTTTCATTGATAACATTTTTTTGGGGGTAAATTTTTTTCTTCTTTTTCCCCCCTTTTTTTCTCATGGGTGCTGCTTGTTTTTGCATTGTGATCTTCTATCATTTGTTTTGTTTATTCATTTAAAATATTTTATTTTTGTTGTTGTTCTTCTTCTTTCCCTCAGGTGCTTCTTTGTAATAATGCCTTTGTGATCTTCAAATTTTTTTGGTTTTTTATTGAAAATTTTTTTGTTTATCTTAGTCTTGGCTTTTTTACATACTCATTTTGAATACTGATGATAACGTATTACATAGCGTGTGTATTGAGCTGTTTTTATGGCTTTGGAATAACATTGGAAAATGTAGTGATATGTACACTTTTTCGGTATTCTTGTTGTTTTAGTTTGTTGATAAAAAAAAAAATGCTGATGTATCAAGTATTAGTATTGTTGTGTTACATGTAGACAGAATACATATGGTATTTTCTTCTTTCTTTTTTTGGTCTTTGATGATAAACAATGTAGAAATGTAGATAATACGAGTCTGTGTGTCTGACTTTTTCTCCTTGCCCCCTCTAACCTCTTGCTTACTCAGAATGAGTCCCTCTCTTTGTTTTTCTCTGTCTGTTTGTCTGTCTCTGTCTGTTGGTCTGCCTGCCTGTCTGTCTGTCTGTGTCTGTCTGTGTCTGTCTGTCTGTCTGTCTCTCTGTGTCTGTCTGTCTGTCTTACAAGAATGTGCATTGTATGACAACACACACACAAACTACACACACACACACACACACACACACACACACACACACACACACACACACACACACACACACACACACACACTACACACACACACACACACACACACACACACACACACACACACACACACACACACACACACTCACTCACACACAGTCTGTTTATATGTGTCTAGCTGTCTTTTTCTGCTGTTTGTTTAAAAAAAAATCTTATTACCAAAGAATACTTTAATTAGCAAAGTGCTGAACCGAATTGCAAGTCCCTGTCATAGTCATTTACACTGAGTCGTAATTTCCCACTTAACATATTATGTGTTACAAGGTTATACTTGTCATATTGATTCATACACACTATAGTAAAGCATGTGATGTAAAAACAACAAGCAAAATATTCAACACGGCAGTAATGCACTCCTCAGTTGTAAGAAACATTCAACATAGCAGTGATGCATGAATATGTTGGAAAAAAACAAAACAGGACAGTGATACACTCCAGTGTTGTAAAATAGATTTAATAGGGCAGTGATGCACTCTAATGATGTAAGAAATATTCAATAGGGCAGTGATGCACTCTCACGTTGTAAGAAATATTCAATAGGGCAGTGATGCACTCTTATATTGTAAGAAATATTCAATAGGGCAGAGATGCACTCTTATGTTGTAAGAAATATTCAATAGGGCAGTGATACACTCTCATGTTGTAAGAAATATTCAATAGGGCAGTGATGCACTCTTATGTTGTAAGAAATATTCAATAGGGCAGAGATGCACTCTTATGTTGTAAGAAATATTCAATAGGGCAGTGATGCACTCTTACGTTGTAAGAAATATTCAATAGGGCAGTGATGCACTCATATGTTGTAAGAAATTATCAACAGGGCAGAGATGCATCCAGTGTTTTAAAAAAAGTCAACATAGCGGATATGCACTCATATGTTGTAAAACACATGCAACACGGCAGTGATGCACTTAAATGTTAGAAATATTCAACACGGCAGTGATGCACTCAAATGTTAGAATTATTCAACACGGCAGTAATGTACTCAAATGTTAGAAATATTCAACATGGTAGTGATGCACTCAAATGTTAGAATTATTCAACACGGCAGTAATGTACTCCTATGTTGTAAGAAACTTTCAACAGTGATGCACTCCTATGTTGTAAGAAACTTTCAACAGTGATGCACTCCTATGTTGTAAGAAACGTTCAACAATGATGCACTCCTATGTTGTAAGAAATATTCAACAGGGCAGTGATGCACTCCTGTATTGTAAGACTTATTCAACATAGCTATATGCACTTACATGTTGTCAGAAACATTCAACAGGGCAGTTAACGCACTCCTGGGTTGTAACACGTTAGAAATATGCATCATAGCAGTAAATCACTCGTGTGTTTTTTTTTATAAAAAAAACCAACAACCCACGTTCAGCTACTAGCAATAATGCACTCCTGTAAAAAAACCCCATTCATTCATTAGTGGCGATGCACTCTGTATATTCTTGACTTGATTTGACTTGACTTGACTTGATTTGACTTGACTTGACTTGACTTCTTTTTCCTTCTGTTCATTCCCGTATCGTTACTGTGCCTTTCAGTTGCCTGTAAAACAACAAATCTGAGAATGAGCGTAAAAGGAATGAGAATCCACTTTGTGAAGGTTAACCTTGAACCTAAAAGAGGCTTTTAGCTATGGCTGAATTGGTTGGTGATGCATTGGTTGGTGAGTGGCATTGGTGAAACTGCTGATGGGAAGCATTTTTGTTTGTTTCTTTCTTTCTTTGTTTTTTTCTTTTCTTTTCTAACTCTTTTTGTAAACCAAATGAAGCCTTGTTTTATCTGCCATTAGCACACCAGTGCATCATCCGATATCAGTGTGATGTGTTACAGATTTTTTGGTTTTTACCCTTTTGAAAACTGAAACTCGGGTTCTGTCCCCCCCCCCCCCTCATCCTGCCCCCCCCTCCCCCATCCCCTGCGCCCCCCATCCCCCCCCCCCCTTGTCAAATACTTGTGCATGGTTGCCACAGAAGAAGACAAGAACCACATAACAAAGACTGACCCAGTCTTTTGGATTTTGGAGTTTTTTATTATTATTATTTTTTTTTAACCCTGTTTTGTGTTACAGTAGCACCACCAAAGGAAAGAGATTTAATGGAAGGTTATTCTTTAATGCCGCTTGTAGACATGTAAGAAAAACATTTTTGTGGGAGAGTTGTGATATTATCATGTTGACAGCTGATAAATGTGATTTACCACAAGAATTTGTTGAACAGTATTTTTTTTTTGGGTGTGGTGGATTATGTCAAATTGCGTTTTTTTTTTTTTTTTTTTTTTTTTTTTTTTTTTTGTTCCTCGGCTAGAGCTCCAAGGTTCACCAGTGGTGAGATTTTTTGCGTGTGCAACCCTCCCACAAGTTAGGTAGCCTCATTCAGTCTGTGGGATAAAAGAAAAAATTTGCTTTCTGATTTGTTGAGGAGAGATTGTGTGTTTTATGGCAACGTGAAACGCGTGGTATTCTTCAGCTTTTTCGTGGTGAAGCAATGTAGGTCTTTTGTTGTTGTTGTTGCGTGTATGCTGGGTATGTCAGATTTCTAAAGCCTGAATTCTTGTGTGTAATCCGTGTAACTATAACCCATGTAGGCTGAGTTATTCGCTTCTTCTGGAAAGAGATGTACTGGAAGCTTTGTTAAGTGTTTTTGAGGAAGTTGGAATATATTTTGCGGATTAATGTGAAGTATCTATAACAAAGGTTGTTTTTTTTTCCTTCTTGGGTAATAAAATGATGTTGGCTTTTTTCGGTTGTTATTGTTGGTTTTGTTTGGGGGGGTGGGGGTGGGGGGGGGGGGGAGGGGGGTTGTCTGGGTTTTTTTCTT
>CM054136.1:83288657-83293657 GCA_028751875.1 Rapana venosa | reverse complement strand
GATCTGTCAACCTGGGAAAAAAATAAATCTATATTTACAGCTGAGCTAACTGCTATACTGTTGGCATTGTACTATGTTCTTGACTTTCCAAAAGACATATTCAACATACTTATGTGTGTTGATTCTAAATCCGGTTTACATGCTTAAAAAAAATGTACCTGTAAAGTAAGAAAAGATCTTATCATTGAAATCTGGCCTCTGGTACACATTTTGATTTTAAGAGGTAGTACAGTTACTTTGTGTTGGTCTCCCTCACGCACTGGTATATATTTTAATGAAAAAGTAGACAGCCTTGCAAAATATGGAGCTAGGTATAAAGACGGTTCTTGTGAAATAAATGTTGCCTTATCTCTGCACGAGGGATACAAATTGTTACAAAACGGTTGCTGGAAGCATTCCAGAAAGAAGATGAATGAGTCTGGCAATGGATGTACAAACAATGTGATTGATTTTCAAAATGCTTTCATTTCTAACAAAGTATGTGGTTGGTATAATCGCAGAAATATATTATCCCTCATGTACTGGTTTAAGCTAAATGCTTTCAGGAAAAAATACGTGAAAGATGTAAACTGCATTTGTGGGGAGAAAATTACAAATAGTCATGTTATTGTTGATTGTGGACATTTAAAAACATTTTTACCTGCTGTACCAAGCTTGTCACTGGATCAGATTCTGTCTGGACCATCGTTACTGTTGGACATTGTGTTAGGGTTGATAAGAAGTCCGATAACTCCGTGTTTGTAGTATGGTAAAGTTGGTTTTTATTCAGTACTGTTATGTAACATTTTTCGATTATCGTTTGCTTTTTTCTTGTTAGAATTTTCCCGGTCTAAACTCACTAAATGTGCACGGACATTAGGCTGAAGATGACATTCAGCTGGTGTGAATTTTCCCGCCAGTTCCCAGCTCTGAGGTTCACAGTGGATCGGTGGTCTAGAGGTTACGCGCCTGTCTAGAAAGCGAAAAGTCCGGGTCGGAAGTGTGCCGTGGTTCGAATCCCCGTTTGCACCCGAAACTTTCCCCCCATCCATTAAACCACGAGTGGTGGTCTGGGCGCTAGTCTTTCGGATGAGACGATCAACCGAGGTCCCGTGTGTTACGCATAATTATTTAACGCACGTAAAAGAACCCCACGGCAACAAGAGAGTTGTCCCTGGCAAAATTCTGTAGAAAAAAGCCACTCTGATAGGGAAACAAATACAGTTGCAGACAGGAACATTTTTTTAAAAAAAGGGTGGCGCTGCTCTTGTGGCGACCCCGCTCTCCCCGGGGAGAGCAGCCCGAATTTCACGCAGAGAAATCTGCGTGACTTAAAGTGGTATAAATAAATATAAATAAAAAATAATAAAAAAACCAACGGTGAGATTTTACATATGCAACCGTTTTTGCCCACCAACCATGCAACCATGAAGGTAGCCGCTTTCCGACTTCAGGGATGAACTGGAGTGTATGGATACAAGTCAGGGGTGGCCGTGTATGTGCGTGCGCTCAACTCTGTGTAATGCTATTTACGATGTAAAAGAAATCTCTTCTCCCTTCCTCTTAGTCTGTTTTTTCCCGTCGAACGCTCAGACAGCAACTATTGTTGTCTGTTATATGAGCGAAAATGCGTCAAGCGCCTGACAAGTCAGGCCCAGCGCATCCGACTTTGGCACGAGAGAGAATAGTTACCTTTTAAGTTCTTTCTGGGAAAAAAAGGCAGGAGAATGGACCAAGTAGGCAGAAAATAGACAAGAAGGAGGTGACAGGAAGACAAGGAACAAGGCAGAAACAAAGAGAGGGATAGAAAAGATGAAATTTCTAGCACAGAATTTCCAGAATGTGGGGATGTTGTTTATACTGATAGGCCCCCGGCATACCCTCGGGGAAGTCTTAGTTTGTGTTGGCTGCACTGTTGGTCTTTCTCAACACACTTCTTAGGGTGATTGATTTGGGTCATCTATATTTCAACGTAAACTTTCCTTCCTATCAAGGATCTAATGAGACTAAAGATCCATAGGAGAATGCGACTGCTTTTGCACTTATTCAGGAACGTGCTACGACGCGCGAGCGCGCGCGCGTGTGTGCACGCACACACATATATCATGGCGCACTGGTGCGCACACTCTTTTTTTCTCTCTCTCTCTCAAACACACATGCACACACAAGATTCAAGATTTAGATTTAATTCCTTTCACTCCTTTTGGGGTATGGAGGATTACAAACAAATTGAACAGGAGAAGAAACCTAACAGCGATACACCCAAAATAATATGAATACTAACTAACAGGAACCGAAAAGCAAGAATTCATCGCAAAATGATAACAAACAGTATTAATGACTCAAGACTATTTTTTCAAGTATACACATTTCTTTAAAAGACATAATATACACCTGTGAAAGACAATCGAAATTTCAAGAAATACCTGCAAATCTGAGGAATTTAGAGAGCGACAGGAGAACTTTCTCGAGATTTGCATTTCATTAGCCTACAAAAATTATAACTAGACATGGGTTGAAGAAAATGTCGGGGAATAAAATCTTGTCGTAAATGTTTGAAGTGGGGACATTTCATGATCAAATGAAAATCATCCCCTAAAACAGACATATTGCATTATGAACATATTTTTTCTTGCCTTGGTATATTATGGAAACGTCCAACCTCAATAGCAAGCTTGTGACAGCTACAACGAAACTTCATAAGAGCGTAAACATATACATCTGGTAGACAAGTACATAGACATCTGGGACACAAACACACACACACACACACACACACACACACACACACACACACACACACACACACACACACACACACACACACACACACAGGATAGCCTAGTGGTTAGAACATTGCGCTCGCAATCTGACAACCCGGGTTGATTCCCGTTCAAGGGGATATTTTCTCCTGGAGTTAACATCAGTGCAGACTCCACTCTCCCCAAAAGTCCTTCGGATGAGACCATAAACCGAGGCCCCGTGTGCGAACGCACGCAGAACATCTTGCGCACACGTTAAAATCCTGATCCGCTTGTCGTAAGAGTAGGCCATTGTGTGCCAGTGGGAACAGATGACAATTTACAAAACCGCATACACACGGGGACTGGAAGTAAAAAAAGCGCATACGTGCTTATTCCATTATCCTCGATATAAATAAAATAAAACAAAATAAATACTAAATAGAAAAAAAACGCACGCGCACACACTTACATAGTAGCGCGTGTGTGCGCTCTCTTTGTCTCTCTCTCACACACACACACACACACACACGTTCGCGCGTGCACGCACACACAGAGGAGACATACAGAGAGACACACGACAACCCCCCCTCCTCCCCCACCCCAACATGTTTGGTTCAAATTAATGGGCATGGGTGACATAATGTAGGCTTGGTCTAAGATTTCGTCACCGAGTAACCTTCAATCCCTCCCCCTCTCCTCCCCCAGCCGCCCTCCACCCCCACCCCCCTTACACACACACACACACACACACACACACACACACCCTCTCGACACCATAATGAAAGAGTTTCTGGACGGATTGAGATTGATAGTAATCAGAGCAGACATGAACCTTTTGTCATTAAGGACATTCATTTTGTATACTAAGCCCTACTTCTACATGTGAGGCGTTTATTCTTTTCTTCTTTCTTTTCTTTTCTGTTTTCTTCTTTCTTTCTGTCTTTGGTTTCGTTCCTGGGCTAGAGTTCCGAGGTCACCAATGTTAAGATTTTGCTAATAAGTATGCCACCGGACGGGACGGGATAGCTCAGTGGTCGGAGCACTCGCTTTCCCCCAGCCAAGTTAAGCAGCGTCCGAGCGTGGTTACCAGTTGGATGGGTGACCGTTTGCGCTGCGCCTTGGCTTCAGTACAGTTCCCCCAGTTCACCCAGCTGTAAATGGGTACCTGCCCTCTTTTTAGGGTCAGGGAAGGTAAAGCAGCGAGGGAGAGGAGATGGGCGCCGCTCTCAATATGCTGGCCCCTAGAGAAGTTGAGGTCTCTGACGCCTCGCTCCCCTACGACCTTATAGGTTATGGGACACCTTTACCTTTACCTTTCCCTATGCCCCCGTGTCTTGTCCCACCATGAATTGAGGAAGTTGCATTCCAACTTCAGGGGATTATTTTATTTTATTTTTTAAATTTTATTTTATACCACTTTAAGTCACGAGATTTCTCTGCGTGAAATTCGGGCTGCTCTCCCCCAGGGAGAGCGAGTCGCCACAAGAGCAGCGCCACCCTTTTTTTTTTTTTCTCTTTTGGTCTGCAACTGTATTTGTTTCCCTATCAGAGTGGCTTTTTTCTAAGAATTTTGCCAGGCACAACTCTCTTGTTGCCGTGGGTTCTTTTACGTGCGTTGAAAATTTTGTGTAACACACGGGACCTCGGTTGATCGTCTCACCCGAAAGACTAGCGCCCAGACCACCACTCATGGTCTAATGGATGGGGGAAAAAATTTCGGGCCCAAACGGGATACAAACCACGCACACACCCGACCCGGACTTTTCGCATTCTAGACAGGCGCGTTACCTCTAGACCACCGATCCACCCATGTGTGTGTGCTTGGTATGTTCGTATTTCGGTAACCCACAGAAAGCTGACATGAAGTTCGGGGATCTCTAATGTGCATATTTGATCTTTTCCCTGTGTGTATATAATATACCCACAAGCGCCCGGGGTTTATCACAGTTCTTGATTAAACCATTGACGCTGAGGGCAACAGAGAGGCTGTATGACCAGTGGCTTTCTTTCCCACTCATGGAATTCCACTTTACAGCTTAGTCTTTAGTGGTCGACTATGACTCTCTGACTAGGAGGCTTGACTCGCACAGTCTTTATGTGCTGCAGCCCTGGGGGCTGGTTGGCCTTTAGAGAACATCTCCAACGCTGACTGTCCTTATGCCCACTTGGCCGAGAGAGTGGGGATGTACTGTGGGCAAGGCATCTCCACTCTAATCAAATTTCTGCCCAATTTCCGAAACAGCAGCTGCCTCCTCTGCTGTTTTGGAGGTCATCGTC
>CM054136.1:83271157-83283657 GCA_028751875.1 Rapana venosa | reverse complement strand
GTCACCTCCTTCTTGTCTATTTTCTGTCTTCTTGGTCCATTCTTCTGCCTTTTTTTACCCCCAGAAAGACTACCCCCCCCCCCCCCAATTCTCTCCCATGCCGAAGTCGGATGCGCTGGGCCTGACTTGTCAGGCGCTTAACGGCAACGCAATACATTTTTTTTTATTTCGCTCGTATGACAGAGGATCTTTACTGTCTGAGCAATCGACGAAGACAAAGAAGAAGAAGAAGAAGAAGAAGAAGAAGAAGAAGAAGAAGAAGAAGAAGAAGAAGAAGAAGAAGAAGAAGAAGAAGAAGAAGAAGAAGTAGCAGAGAAGAAGAAGAAGAAGAAGAGAAGAAGAAGAAGGAGAAGAAGAAGAAGAAGAAGAAGAAGAAGAAGAAGAAGAAGTAGCAGAAGAAGAAGAAGAAGAAGAAGAAGAAGAAGAAGTAGCAGAAGAAGAAGAAGAAGAAGAAGAAGAAGAAGAAGAAGAAGAAGAAGAAGAAGAAGAAGAAGAAGAAGAAGAAGAAGAAGAAGAAGAAGAAGTAGCAGAAGAAGAAGTAGAAGAAGAAGTAGAAGAAGAAGAAGAAGAAGAAGAAGAAGAAGTAGAAGAAGAAGTAGCAGAAGAAGAAGAAGAAGAAGAAGAAGAAGAAGAAGAAGAAGAAGAAGAAGAAGAAGAAGACGACACAAAAGAAAAAGAAGAGGAAGAAAGATTGTAACAAAATGTTATTTCCACTATGGTGGTTCATGGAATATAACAGTTTTTGTTGTTGTTTTGTTTGTTATTGTTTTTCGTTCCTCGGCTAGAGCTCCGAGAGGTTCACCAATTCAGTATCCTTCAGTGTCACCGTGTCCGTTTTTTAACGCATCCCTCCATCCCTCCCACCCACCCATCCTCCATCCCATCCTCCACCCACCCTCCCTCCTCCCTCCCCCCTCCCCATCCTCCCTCCCTCCATCCCTCCCTCCCTCCCTCCTCCATCCATCCATCCATCCATCCCTCCACCCCCATCCATCCCTCCATCCTCCCTCCCTCCATCCCTCCACCCTCCATCCTCCCTCCCTCCCCCATCCATCCATCCCTCCATCTCCCCATCCATCCACCCATCCATCCATCCATCCATCCATCCCTCCATCCCTCCTCCATCCCTCTCTCAATCCCTCCCTCCCTCAATCCCTCCCTCCCTCCCTCCCTCCCTCCATCCTCCATCCATCCTCCATCCCCTCCCTCCCTCCATCCATCATCCATCCACCCCTCCATTCCTCCTCTCATCCCTCCCTCACATCCCTCCCTCCCATCCACTCCTCCCTCCAGATCCTTCTCTCCCTCCTCTTTTAGTCTGTTGCCACCTCACCTGGCCACTCAGTCCCTGCCCTCTCTCCAAGTCCACTACAGATTATCATCTCCACTCTCCAGAATCATCTTCATCAGTCCTCATCATCATCCTCTCCTCTCTCATCCCTCCCTCTCTCCCCTCTCTCTCTCCTCTCCATCTCATCCCTCTCTCCCTCTACATCCTCTCTTCTCCTCCTCCTCCTAACTCTCTCTCCAATCAGGAGTTTTTTTTTTTTTGCGTTCTTCAGTTCCTCATTCTTCTTCGTCAACTCACATAAGTACACCACTCTGGTCTATACACTCATAAGTCAAAGGACGAGCACGGATGGTCCTGGTTGGTTAAGTGTTGCGTCATTGCGTTCGTGATCTGCTGATCCGGGTTCGAATCTCGTTCAGAGGATTTTTTTTCTTCCTTTTGGAGTTAACATCAGTGCTTACCCCACTCTCTCCAAAAAGTCCTTCAGATGAGATTATAAACGTATGTAAGTGGTGAGGTAAGGTAATGTGGGTAAGGTTAGTAGGTAGGTAGTAGGTAGTTCTTATCTAAGTTAGGTAAGGAGGTAGTAAGGTAGTAAGGTAGGAAGGTAAGGTAGGTAGGTAGAAAGGTAGTAGGTAGTAGGTAGGTAGTGGTAGTAGGTAGGTAGGTAAGGTAGGTAGGTAGGTAGGTAAGGTAGGTAGGTAAGGTAGGTAGGTAGGTAAGTAGGTAAGGTAGGTAGGTAAGGTAGGTAGGTAAGGTAGGTAGGTAGGTAGGTAGATAGTAGGTAAGGTAGGTAGGTAGGTAGGTAAGGTAGGTAAGGTAGGTATAGAAGGTAAGGTAGGTAAGGTAGATAGGTAAGGTAGGTAAGTAGTAGGTAAGGTATGTGGGTAAGGTAGGTAAGATTAGGTAGGTAGGTGGGTAGGTAGGTAAGGTAGGTAGGTATGTAGGTAGGTAAGGTAGGTATGAAGGTAGGTGGGAGTAAGGGTAGGTAGGTAGGTAGGTAGTAGGTTAGGTAGGTAGGGTAGGTATGAAGGTCGGTATGGTAAGGTAGGTAAGGTAGTAGGTGTGTAGGTAAGGTAGGTAGGTAGGTAGGTAGGTAGGTAGGTAAAGAAGGTAAGTATGTAGGTAAGGAAGGTAGGTAAGGTAGGTAAGGTAGTAGGTATGTAGGTAAGGTAGGTAGGTAAAGTATGTAGGTAAGGTAGATAGGTAAGGTTAAGTATGTAGGTAAGGTAGGCAGGTCGGGTAGGTAGGTAAGGTGGGTAAGTATGTAGGTAAGTAAGGTAAAATAGATAGGTAAGGTAGGTAAGTATGTAGGTAAGGTAGGTAAGGTAGGTAGGTAAGGTAGGTAGGTAAGTAGGTAAGTCGGAGACATACAAGGTCAGCTAGCCCTATTCTATCTCCCTTTACCACACAAGCACTCATGAACAAGCCACAACTCGATCAAGCCAACCCCCCCTCCCCCACCCCACCCCTCCCCCACCCCTTGCATGCCTGCTAGCCACAATAGCCTGCTTGTATGCGTGCCAGCCTGTCAGCCTGCGAGCCTGCCAGCCTGCTAGCCCATACTATCTGTTTCGGGCTCTCTCTCTCTCTATATATATACCTTCGCCAGAACGACACGTGAGAAACCTACATATATTATCATATACCCCACCCACCCGTACATACATACATGTACATACGTGCGACCCAGCGAGCCATTCAAGCACACGGTGACATTTTCTGTGCCAGCTCCCAGACGACTTAATGTCTAAGTCACTCAGTTCTTTCCTGGATATAGTACCCGGCAGTGCGCGTGTGCGGGCGGGTAGTTTAGTTTGGTTGGGTTGGTCGGTCTGTCGGTCTGTCATCGACCCAGTTGGCTCGTGAGAGTGTGTGTACCTGGTTTTGTAGCGATTAAAAGATTTGGGTGGTTGTAGAAGTAGTAGCACAAGTAGTAGTAGAAGAAGAAGAAGAAGGAGTTGCGAGCCAAAAAGAAAAAGAAAAGAAAAGAAAAAGGAAAAACCAAAATCCTAGTGCCGTATTTGGGATTCTCTAACGTAAACAGACCCTAACAAAAGCTTAAGTCAAGGTGTTGAAATATTGAAGAGGAGAGAGGAAAAACAACAAACAACCCACCAACGGGGTTTTTGAGACGTGTAGGAAGAGAGAGAGAGAGAGAGAGAGAGAGAGAGAGAGAGAGAGAGAGAGAGAGAGAGAGAGAGAGAGAGAGAGTGGTGAAGGTGGCGGACAGTTATTATTTTGTTTGAGTTAGTTGTGTCAATGACTTAATGTTGTTTAGTTAATTAACGAAGTGATGGGATGTTGATTTAAAAAAAAAGTTGTTATAGATATCTTTTGTAAGAATGTAACAAAAAAAAAGAAACTGAAAGTGTTTTAAATCTAGCTTTAAAGTGTTGCTGATACAATTATATATCTATATTTATTATTATTATTTTCATATCACAGTTGAACAGTAGTAGTAGCTTTAAAACTAAACATGAAATCGGAGACCTAGTTCCTTTATTCTTTCAAACAGATGAAATAAATTTCTATTTTTAAAAAGTGAAAAAGACAATTTGGTGTGACAACCCCCCCCACTCCCACTCCCACCACAAAAAAGCTAAAAATAGTTTCTTTACGTGGACTATATTATTCTGACCACCACCACCCCCCAAAAAACCCCCCCAAAAAACGAAAAAAAATCTGGCACATTCTGACTTTACATTACGCAAGAGTGGAGTTTCACGTGCAGTGTGGCAACTGGGTGGGTATATATATATATATATATATATATATATATATATATATATATATATATATATATATATATATATATATATATATATAGAATAGAGAGAGACAGAGAGAGAGACAGAGAGAGAGACAGAGAGAAGGAGAGAAAGAGAGAGAGGGAGCCTGTCGAGGGCTGGTACAATTGTCGGCTGGGTCCACAGTGTTGTGGAAACGTCACGACCGTAAACAGTGCTTCTGGTGCAGTGGTACCAGCGAAGGCCTTGGAACTGGTTTCGTGGAGAGTGATAGAGAGAGACAGAGGGAGAGAGACAGAGGGAGAGAGACAGAGGGAGAGAGAAGACGGATTTCATGCCTGTCCCCTGGTCTAGGCAGCTGTTGTGTGGCAGCCTTTCCTCTTTCAAGTAAGTGACGCAAGCAAGCAAGCACGCGCGCATACGCACAGGCACGCACGTACACACACACGCACACACGCACGCACGCGTGTGCGAACACTCGCATACAATCACATGCACGCATGGATAGCATATACACACATATATATGCATGCATGCGCATACACTCATATGCGTGTATGCTCGCTCACCCGCAAACATACACACATACACATGCATGCAAGCACACACACGCAAACACACACATGCATGCAGCCAAGCACACACCACCAACACACACACACACACACACACACACACACACACACAAACACACACACACACACACACACACACACACACACACACACACACACACACACACAACACACACACACATGGATGCAAGCACACACATCCACACAAGTATTTATAATAGTTTGATTAATAGTTTTCTTCATTGTTTTACGTGATATTGATTACATTGTTGTGTAGATAGTTCTACAGTTCCATCGTTACATTACTTTCCTAGAGTTCATATTCTCTCTTTCTCTTTCTTTCTCTCTCTCTAACGCTGACATGAGGTATGGGATATTTAACGTGCATATTTGATCTTCTTCATGTGTGTGTGTATGTGTGTGTGTGTATACACACACGAAGAAGATCAAATATGCACGTTAAATATCCCATATCCCATACCTCATGTCAGCGTGTGTGTGTGTATGTGTGTGTATACACACACGAAGAAGATCAAATATGCACGTTAAATATCCCATACTTCATGTCAGCGTGTGTGTGTGTGTGTATGTGTGTGTATACGCACACGAAGAAGATCAAATATGCACGTTAAATATCCCATACTTCATGTCAGCGTGTGTGTGTGTATGTGTGTGTATACACACACGAAGAAGATCAAATATGCACGTTAAATATCCCATACTTCATGTCAGCGTGTGTGTGTGTGTATGTGTGTGTATACACACACGAAGAAGATCAAATATGCACGTTAAATATCCCATATCCCATACCTCATGTCAGCGTGTTGTTGTTGTTGTCTTCAATTTAACGTCTGTTCACTCTTAGTGATATTAGACGAGGGATGTGGAAAATGAAGAGGAAGTTAAAACAGAGAAGGGAATGGAAAGAGAAAAGAATGAATGTCAGCGTGTGTGTGTGTGTGTGTGTGTGTGTGTGTGTGTGTGTGTGTGTGTGTGTGTGTGTGTGTGTGTGTGTGTGTGTGTGTGTGTATGTGTGTGTATACACACACACACATTCTGGAAATTCTGTGCGAGGAATTTCCTCTTTTCTATCCCTCTCTTTGTTTCTTTTTCTTCCTGTTACATCCTTCTTGTCTATTTTCTGCCTTCTTGGTCCATTCTTCTGCCTGTTTTTTTTTTCTTCTTCCAGAAAGACTTACAAGTTCACAGTTCTCTCCAACGTAGCAGAAGTCGGATGCGCTGGGCCTGACTTGTCAAGGCGCTTAACGGCAGCGCAACGCATTTTCGCTCATATAACAGACAACAATAGTTGCTGTCTGAGCGTTCGAAAAAGAAGAAGAAGAAGAAGAAGAAGAAGAAGAAGAAAAGAAGAAAATAAAAAGAAGAAACAGAAAAGAAGGAGAAGAAGAAGAAGAAGAAGAAGAAGAAGAAGAAGAAGAAGAAGAAAGAAGAAGAAGAAGAAGAAGAAGAAGAAGAAAAAGAAGAAGAAGAAGAAGAAGGAGAAGAAGAAGAAGAAGAAGAAGGAGAAGAAGAAGAAGACGAAGAAGAAGAAGAAAATAAAGAAGAAGAAACAGAAAAAGAAGAAGAAGAATTCTGTAAAATGGTTACAAGACAACAAAGGAGTCAGCTTTTAAAAAAGAAATCCAGTTCTATGCTCTGAACACGATAATAATAATAATATATGGAATTTATATAGCGCTGAAATTTGCAAAGGAACAAATCAAAGCGCTTAACTTAAACATAACTCCCCTCCCCTCCCTCCCCCAAACACACACACACACACACACACACACACACACACACACACACACACACACACACACACACACACACACACACACACACACACACACACACACACACACACACACACACACCACACACACACACTGACTTTGACTATATATCTCTCTCTCTCTCACACACACACACACACTTACACACACACACACACACACACACATACACATACACACACACACACACACACACACACACACACACACACACACACACACACACACACACACACACACACACACACACACACACACACACACACACACACACACTCACACACCTGACTTTGACTATATAATCTCTCTCTCTCCCCACACACACACACAAACTACACACACACACACACACATACACACACACACACACATACACACACACACACACACACACACAACACACACACACACACACACACACAACACACACACACACACACACACACACACACACACACACACACACACACACACACACACACACACACACACACACACACACACACACTTACACACACACCCTCCACTCCAACCTCTGTCCTCCAGTGCTTTGATGACACCACTACCTTAACAAAAACTAGAATTAAAAATAAATAAATGCACCAACCTCGCTCGCCTAACATTCCTTTTTGTCGACCAAATAAAAGCAGAATTCAGTGGCTTGTAAGTGACTGGCTTGGCCCTACATTACAACAACAACAACAATAACACAGCAGTGATGTGAACGGCATGAATAGTCATAGACTGGTGGTACAACTCTTTTCAGCCCCTATGCACTTTGCGTGTCAGAAAAAAAAGCTCTTACGTTCAAACGTATTAATTTCGCGTTTTGGGTTGTATATGGAGAAGAGAGATAGGGCTTTGAAAGAAAACAAAGAAATGTTTTTGTAAAAAGCTGTCAATCTTTTTTTTTTTTTTTTACCCTTGCCAGGTGTAAAAACATTCAGTTCCAGGTGCCTACCCCCTACCCCTCCCCCCTTTTCATGTGAATAACCTCCCTCAAGTCGGAATGCGGCTACCTTCATGGTAGGTTAAAAAAACGGTCGCATTACGTGGATCGGTGGTCTAGAGGTAACGCGCCTGTCTAGAAAGCGAAAAGTCCGGGTCTGAAGTGTGCGGCGGTTCGTACCCCGTTTGGACCGGAAATTTTTCCCCCATCCATTAGACCATGAGTGGTGGTCTGGGCGCTAGTCTTTCGGATGAGACGATAAACCGAGGTCCCGTGTGTTACACGTAATTATTTAGCGCACGTAAAAAAAACCCACGGCAACAAGAGAGTTGTCCCTGGCAAAATTCTTAGAAAAAAGCCACTCTGATAGGGAAACAAATACAGCTGCAGAAAAAAAAAAAAAGGGTGAAAGGGTGGCGCAGCGCTAAGTGGCGACGCGTTCTCCCGCTCTCCCCGGGGAGAGCAGCCCGAATTTCACAGAGAGAAATCTGCCGTGACTTAAAGTGGTATGAAATAAAATCTGAGCGCTTTGATTTGTTGCTTTACAAGATTCAGCGCTATATAAATTCCATATATTATTATTATTATTATTACCCAACATAACCCCCAAAATCTCACCCTTTGGAAAACCTGACTAGGAGGTCTTGACTTGCACAGTCCTTATATCGTGCTGCAGCCCTTGGGGCGGGTGCTAGTTAGCCTTTGGAGAACATCTCCAACGCTGACTGTCCTTATGCCCACTTGGCCGAGAGAGTTGGGGGTGATGTACTGTGTGTGGGCAAGGCATCTCCACTATCATCCAATGTCTTACCCAATTTCCATAAAAAACGGGAGCTGCATGCCTCTCCCCTCTGCTGTCTTGGAGGTCATCGTGGAACACGACGACGGACAAAACATGATTATAAGAAGGAAGGTGGCAGGATGGTTAAGATAAGACGTTTGCCTGCCAACAAGTAAACCGTGAGGTTCTGGGTTCGATTCCCAGCCTCGCCCTTTCTTCCCAGTTTGACGGAAAAAAAAAATCGAACTGAATGTCAAAGTCCTTCGGATGAGACCGAGGCCCCGTGTGCAAACGCATACAGAACATCTTGCGCACACGTTAAATCCTGTTCCGCTTTTGGGAATAGTAGGCCATTGTGTGCCGGTGGAAACAGATGAAAAAATTTACAAAACCGCATACACACTGGGACTGCATGTAAAAAAAAAGCACATGAGTGCTTATTCCATTATCCTCGATTAAAAAAAAAAGTCATCTGAGCGCTTTGATTTGTTGCTTTACAAGATTCAGCGCTATATAAATTCCATCATATCATATTATTATTATTATTATTATTATTATATTATATATTATTATTATTATTATTATTATTATTATTATTATTATTATTATTATTATTATTATTTTTATTATTATTATTATTTTATTATTATTATCATCATTATTATTATTATCATTATTATTATTATTATCATAATAATAAAGTAAACCTTGGAGCTCTAGCCAAGGAACCAAAAAAAACCAAAACAAATCTGAATAGCTGTGAGGGAAGGGGGTAGGGAGGGTGCTAGTTTTAGAAGGGCGTATATATATGTTTTTGCGCAAGACTTTGTGTTGTTCCTCTTCTTCTATGGGTGGTGGTGGTGGTGGGTGGTGGTGGTGGTGGGTGGGGGTGGGGGGGGGGGGCTGTTCTGCAGTTCTTTCTTTGCTGTAAATACTCAGTCATAGGAAAATTGCTCTGTGATTGAAGTTTAGTCAAGTCAAGAACGGTGTCGTGTGGGTTTCCTTTATTTGGTTTCAATAGTTTTAAACAAAAATATACAGAAATGAGTGTAAACCTTGCAAAGCAAAGAGCATTTTGCAATCATAGCAACAACAAGCTTATGTGTGTAGCTTATGGTGTGTGTGTGTGTGTGTTGTGTGTGTGTGTGTGTGTGTGAGTGTGTGTGTGTTGTATGTGTGTGTGTGTGTGTGTGTGTGTGTGTTGTGTGTAATGTGTGTGTGGTGTGTGTGTGTGTGTGTGTGATATGTGGTGTGTGTGTGCTCAATTAACGATGAAAATGCTGCTCAGCTGTTACAATGGAAATCAACAACAACAACAACAACAACAACACACAACAACAACAACAACAACAACAACAACAACAACAACAACAACAACAACAACAACAACAACAATGTTCATCAATTGCAATCTTTGCTAATGTAAGAAACAAGAAAAATAACACAAGGAAACATATCAATTTGTAGAGTAAACACACACACAAAAACCACTCTCTCTCCTCCTTTCTCTCTGTACTTTCTGTACTCTTGTCACCTTGTGCTCTCTCCCTCACTCTCTGTCCTCTCATTTTCTCCACTCTCTGTCTGCTCCCCACATCTTTGTCTGTCTCTTGTCCCCTCGTCTCTGTGTTGTCTGTGTTTTCTCCTCTGTATCTCTCCTCACTCTGTCTGTCTCTTGCTCTCTTCTTGTATTTGCTTATTCAATGATAACATACCTGGAAATCAAAAATTTTGACTTGTGACTTGACTTGAACAAACACAAGTAATGTTAGAATAGACAAACAACACAACGAAGAGAGAGAAGACAACAACGAGAGAACGAAGAGAAGAGAAGACGAAGAAATGAGAAAAGAGAGAGAGAGAGAGAGAGAGAGAGAGAGAGAAGAGAGAGAGGGGGTTTCATTTATTTTTGTTTCAATAGAAGAGAGACATGATTTAGAATGCTATCCTTGTCTCCCTCGTGGGGATGCGGTGGGGGGGGTGGTGGGGGTGTGTGGGGTGGGGGGGGGGGGTGGGGTGGGGGGGGGCTTCAGTACAAGCAGTTCGCGAGTTCTGGTGTTGTTGTTTTGCGTAAAGTGCAGGTGACTGCTGTTTTGTCGTGCTCTTTCAACTGTTCCTATCATCTCTCTTTCTCATTCAGTCATCTTCTCTCTGTCTTTTTCCCTTCTCCTCTCTCTCTCTCCTCTACTCTCTCTCTCTTCCTCTCTCTTCTCTCTCTCTCTCTCTCTTTCTCTCTCTCTCCTTTCTTCTCTGTACTCTCCCTCCACTCTCTGTTCTCTCTCTCCCTCCACTCTCTGTCCTCTCTTCTCCTCCTCTCTTCCTCTCTCTCTCCCCCACTCTGTCTTTTCTCTCCCCTCTCTCTGTCTCTGTAGGTCTCTCCTCCCTCTCTGTATCTCTCTCCTCACTCTCTGTCTCTCCTCTCATCTCTTTCTCTCTCTCCTCCTCTCTCTGTATCTCTCTCCTCTCTTTCTCTCTCTCATCCACTCTCTCTCTCTCTCTCTCTTCATTTCTCTTTCTCTCTATTTCTCTCCAACCACGTCTCTGCTCTGTCTATCTGCCCGTCAGTCTCTCTGTATAAATCAATTATAATTGTGTATGGATGCCACTGCTTATTACAATGCAGCCCCTGTGTTTTGCTTCTCTCTAGTCTTAAGAGTGTTATTGTAGCCTAAGGCCGATGTACTTGAAATCTGGTATGAGTTCTTTCTGTCTCTGTCTCTCTCTGTGTCTGTCTATCTGTTTGTCTGTCCGTCCGTCTGTCGTTTTTCTCCTCCTCGGTTTGCTGCCTGTTTGTCTGTCGCCCCGAGCCCCATCTCGTATGTCTGCCTTCTACGTCTGTCTGCCTGTCTGCCTGTCCGTATCTTCTCCTGTTTCGTTTCTGCCTGTTGAGCGCTTTGATTTGTTGCTTTACAAGATTCAGCGCTATATAAATTCCATACATTATTATTATTATTATTATCTTCCTGTGTGTTTGTCTCTGTCGATCGGTTATTGTCTGTCTGTCTGTCTGTCTCTCTTTCACCCCTACTCTCCCTTCCCATTATTTCATTTTGATTGTTCTGCTTCCAACTCTAAAGGTTATTTTGGTGGTTGCCAACACACACACACACACACACACACACACACACACCAACATCTCTCTCTCTCTCTCTCTCTCTCGACACCTTTCAATGACAATGACAATGTTTTGTGCCCAGTCCCCTTCCCACTGTCCCCTTGTAAATGGGCTTTAACAGCTTAGAACAATAAACTATTGTCATTGTCTCGACACCTTTCAAAATCGTTGGGTCTTTTTGGAAACATTTTATATATATATATATAAACATTGTGCTTTTGATTTGTCATTACAGCTTATAGATCTTCTTCTTCTTTGGAATTTCGCAATTCTTTTTCTTCTTCATTGCAATTTCGCAATTCTTCTTCTTCTTCTTTGCATTTTCGCAATTCTTCATCTTCTTTGCAATTTCGCAATTCTTCTTCTTCTTCTTCTTCTTCTTCTTCGCCATTTCGCAATTTCGCAATACTTCTTCATCTTTTAAAAACTTATTTATCTATCTATCTATCTATCCAAAAAACATTTTGTTGTTGTTGTTGAACAAAGTACGACAACTCTAGCAGGGGTTGTGAGGTTGTCTGCGCCACAATCAATAGGAACTGAACGGAGCTGAACAGAGGTACCCAAGTGTGGTGAAGTCTTGCCTGCCTGAGTGAGTGTGGTGAAAGAACGACATTCTCTCACCCCTGCCCTCCTCCCCCTCCCCCCACCCCCCTCCCCCCCCCCCCCCACCCGTGCCCGCCACCGTCCCCAGTAATTTCCCAACCTTTATACTTATAGATCTTTAGGCACCGTATAATAATAATAATAATGATAATAATAATAACACTACTACTACTACTACTACTACTACTGCTGCTGCTGCTGCTGCTGCTGCTGCTGCTGCTACTACCATGATGATGATGATGATGATGTTTTTGTGTACATCTGTTTTGATGTGATTTTGTTCAGCTGCAGTCTATATTCATTTTGTGTTTGTATTGGTATAGCACTTTTAAGTCAGGGTAGATTTCTCTGCGTGAAATTCGGGCTGCTCTCCCTGGGGGGAGAGAGAGCATGTCGCCTCGCCACAAGAGCAGCGCCACCCATTATTTTTGTTCTTTTCTTGTCTGTCTGTCTGTCTGTCTGTCTGTCTGTCTGTCTGTCTCTATCTATCTATCTATCTATCTATCTATCTATCTATCTATCTATCTATCTATCTATCTATCTATCTATCTATCTATCTATCTATACCATCGCTATCTAGATAGATAGATAGATAGATAGAAAAAGATATATAGATATACATATGCTTCTCTATCAA
>CM054136.1:83251157-83258657 GCA_028751875.1 Rapana venosa | reverse complement strand
GAGAGAGAGAGAGAGAGAGAGAGAGAGAGAGAGAGAGAGAGAGAGAGAGAAGTATGATTCGAGTTATTTTCATATAACGCGATTCTTTGTATTGCTAGATCTGTTGTGCTAGATCTACTGAGACAGGGAGGTAACTAGATTATCTCCCATGCGACCAGAGCGTCATGTTTCTAAATCGAGACACACCTGTGCAATTTGCCCAATACTCAGTGGGTTTTTTTATTATTACTTTTTTAAAGCTAGCAATAGTTAGCAAGGGATCGGTCTTTCTTCTTCGCTGTCGGAGCAATCTTTGCACCACCATTGTTATGCTGAGGATGAAATAAAACCACCTTCCAGTTGGTGTCTGTCGTACCCTGAATTTTCTAATGCCCAGATATTTCTAATGCCCAGTTGTTGAGAATCGTCGTTGCTAAGAATTTTTAAGTTCCGCTCTTTCTCTATTAAACTGCCCCCTTGTTTGTCAGCACTCCCACAGTAAAATTATGACCTGTCCGTAAAGTAAACTGGATGATGTATACGAATACTGCATGAGAGAGATAACAGCGGAAAAGATCGTGAGAGAAGATACACACATGCTGGCTAGATTATTTGAAGTCTTTCATTCACAAAAAGCAATTGAGAGTACAACTTACATTCAAAATTCTAGGGAGTAAAATCAAAACTAGTTTTCTACTCAACAAGAATATAAGCAACAGTCCATCACATTGCAATAGGAAAGCAAAGATCCCCACATAAGTACTCCAAAACCTAAAGAAAATGATTTTATCACTTGCTAGTTGCACAATGGAAAAGACTGACAACCTGATTAAAAAAAAAGAAAGGGGATATAGAGCAACACAACAAATCAGAACAGATGATATTTGCTTCACATTATCTATGCTCTGCCGCTACTTGGAAAAAACCCAACCCAACCCGTGTTATATTTCACAATAGATAATATTCGTTTCACATATATATGCTCTGCAGCTATTTGAAAAAATACACACCATGCTATATTTCAGAACAGATAATGATATTTGTCTCACATACTGCTTGTTGCTACTTAACCCCCCCCCACCCCAAACAACCCGTGCTATATTTCAGAACAGAAATACTATCTTGCTCTCACATACTTGTGATTAAACCCCCCCCACCCCAAACAAACACTGTGCTGTATTTCAAACAGAAATATTTGCTCAAATTATCTATAACGCTCTGCGGCTTTCGGGAAACAAAAACCTCGTGTTATGGATTTCGTGGCATGTACTTTGCTTTGAGCAAGTCATTATCTTATTATGTCCATTTTCAATAATAAATCATGTGGGCCCTACTGTCCTCTTGTAACGACTGGGCGTGCAAGCATAACATAGTATACACCAGTCTGTCTCTCTGTCGCCTTCTCTCTCTCTCCCCGTCCTCCCTCCATACTCTCTCTCTTCTTCCGTGTGTGTGTGAGCGCACGTGCGCGCGCGCGAGAGAGAGCGAGGGCTATTTCGTCTTCTGTCAGTTTTAGAGGAGAGACGTTCAATTAAAGAACAAAGAAAAACACTGCCACTCCACCCACACATACATACATACATTCATGACATACACAAAGGTTTCAACTCTTGCCAGCTAACCGTTATGTATAAAGACCTTGGTGCAAGAACGTATACTGCAGTAATCCGCTTAGCGTCTTTCTTTCTTTGTCTTTCTTTCTGTCTGTCTTTCTGTCTTTCTTTTACCTGACCACCACTACCTGGGGGCTAGAGGCAGTAGTAGGATCAAGTGCAGAGGTTGTGAAGGCAAATAAAACAATGTAATCTTTGACCACACACACACCCACACACCCACACAGAAAAGTGTAACGTGTTGCCACATACATACAGAGAGAGAGAGAGGAGAGAGAGAGGAGAGAGAGAGAGAGAGAGAGAGACAGACAGACAGACAGACAGACAGACAGACAGACAGGCACACACAGAAAAGTGTAACGTGTTGCCACATACAGAGAGAGAGAGAGAGAGAGAGAGAGAGAGAGAGAAGAGAGAGAGAGAGAGAGAGAGAGAGAGAGAGACAGACAGACAGACAGACAGACAGACAGGCACACACAGAAAAGTGTAACGTGTTGCCACATACACAGACTTCAGACTTTTACTGTACCTCGGCCTTAGGCCACAATACAAAAGAATGATGGGCGATATGACATAAGTGTTATAACCATATTACTATCAACGTATATAAACATGAAACAATGCAGCAGCAATAATTACAAGGAAATTTCATCCACAATATCTTGAAAATTCATCACAAAAGTATTCACGTGCATCATAATCGACAACGTTTTGAATGTAGAATGTAGTAATCATCAATACAATGATCAATTTCTAGAAAGTTATCTTATTCGTTCTGTCGGTTGCATGGAAAATAAATCGAGATAAATTATGTGTATCAGTAGATACTGTGGTTTTGAGTAGCACGTGCAAAGGAAATGTTTTCGAATCTTTTTAGAAACTTATTTCTCAAATCTTCATAGATTGGACAATTAAAAAAAAGTGCTCTTCATTCTCTATTATTTTGGTCTTTACAAACAGGGCCTTGCTTATCTTCATTTGAACTACTATAGCGATGTGTATTATTGTTTAGTGGTAGAACATTGAATCGTACTTGAGTAACTGCAACGCGGAAACAATATGTATCCATTTCACTGATAACACTTCTCTCTTTCAAAAACAGTCTTAAAGTTTCTATAACAATCATATCTATTACGATAACATACACACACACAGAGAGAGAGAGAGAGAGAGAGAGAGAGAGGAGAGAGAGAGAGAGAGAGAGAGAGAGAGAGAGAGAGAGAGAGAGAGAGAGAGAGAGAGAGGCAGACAGACAGACAAACAGACAGGCACACACAGACACACTCAGAGACAGACACACACAGAGGCAAACAGGCAGACAGACTTACATACACAGCCACACATACACACACACACACGCAACACAACACACACAACACAACATAACACACCACACAACACACACACACACACACACACACCACAAAACACACACACACACAACATACCACACACACACACACACACACACACACACACACACACACACACACACACACACACACACACACACACACACACACACACACACACACACACACACACACACACACACACACACACACACACGTTTCTTTTGAGGGAAGGGGAGGGGGTTACACACATTAAGATAGGTTTTTTTTTTTTTTTTAAGGGAAATTCAGTAGTTGAAATTTTATTTACATTTTTCATTGGAATTACTGATTTGGTTAGAAATTGTTAGAATTGCATTTTCCTGTTGATTATTGTAGTTCAATAGGTTAGTAATGTAACGGTGTTGTTTTTGTTTTTTTCTATAATTTTGGTTGTTGTTTTTCTATATTTTTTTATTTTTAAATTTTGTTTATCATTTCGCATGCATTGATCCCCTGAAATTCCTTCTCCTGTACAGTACCAACTACACCCCTCCTCCCTTGACACTCATACACCCCCCCCCCCCTCACCCCCCCCCCCCCCCCCCCCCCCCCCCCCCCCGTCTAATATCACAACTGTGAAAAGACGTTAAATGAATTTGAACACACACACACACACACACACACACACACACACACACACACACACACACACACACACACACACACACACACACACAAACACACACACACACACACCACAAAACACAACACAATATAACACAACACAACACACACACAACACAACTCTCTCTCTCTCTCAATTTCTTAAAGAATCAAAATGCATGACACTATCCAGATTGCTGAAAGGAACAAATGAAAATCACCGACACAATCTCTCCAGGTATGTTTTTCATGCTGTTAACAGACGAAAGAAAAGCATTTTGTAATTATTGTGCTGTTGTATGTAGGCTACTCCTTGTTTCCATTATAAGTCATTGTGGCTGCTTGATGTGCCGTTCTTTTGATTATGTTATATGCATTGACTTCGTGTTCTGCTTTCAAGGTTTATTGTCTTATTGTTTTATTTATTTGGATGATGTACTTGGTGTGATGCCACTAAGAGAGCTGGCTTAGATGGAAAATGTGACGATCTCTTTTTGCATTTCGTTTCCTTCACTTGCCTTTTTGCCTTGCCCACTGTATGTATTGTGGCCAAAGGCCAATGTACATTAGACCTGTTCAGAGTTTAGAGTTCAGAGTTCTCTCTCTCTCTCACATTAGGGGGGGGGGGGGGGGGCGGGATAACCTGGTGGTTAGAGTGATGTGCTCGTGATCTGCTGACCCGGGTTCGAATCTCGTTCAAGAGGACTTTTCCTCTGGAGTTAACATCAGTGCCAACTCCACTCTCCCCAAAAGTCCTTCGGATGAGACTATAAAACCGAGGCCCCGTGTGCGCGAACGCACGCAGAACATCTTGCGCACACGTTAAAACGCGTTCCGCCTACCGGAAGAGTAGGCCATTATGTGCCAGTGGGAACGGATGACAAATGTGACAAAACTGCATATACACGGGGACTAGATAAAAAAAAGCACATGTGTGCACATTCCATTATCCTCGAAATAAAAGAAAACAACTTGTTACACACACACACACACACACACACACACACACACACACACACACACACACACACACACACACACACACACACACACACACACATATATATATATCTCGAGGAAAATGTCCTTCTCTTGTAATCTTTGCACACACACACAACTGGAGTGTATGGCAAACATCAGTCTTTGGCACACAGGCAAGTTGACTGGTATGCAGAGTGGAGGTATTAGGCAGATAACAGTGGGGGCAGTGAGAGAGTCTATAGGGAACAACTTCAGGCTGTGTGTCTTATTTGATTGATTGGTGTTTTTGTGGTTTGGTTTGGATTCGACAAATCCAGGTTGAGTGAGAAAACTTAAGGGTCGTTTTTTGGATGGATTAAACATACAGACACAGACACTGACACAGAGACACAGACAGACACATACACACACGTGGGATGGATTAAACACACAGACACAGACACAGAAACACAGACAGACACATACACACACGTACGTACGCACACACACACAGACACAGACACAGAGACACAGACAGACACACACACACGTTTACGAACAGACACACACACACACACACACACAACAGACATACAGGCACACAACCACACACACACAAACGCACGCACGCACACACACTCAGAAAGAGACACACAGACACAGTCACAGAGAGACAGACAGACAGACAGACAGACAATCAGACACACACACAGAGACTCAGAAAGAGACACAGACACACACAGACACACACAGACACACACAGACATACACACAAACACACACAAACACCACACACACAAACACACACACTCATACACAAACACCATACACACAAACACACACACTCACACACACACTCACACACGCACAAACTCGCGCGCGAACACGCACACACACACATACATACCAGTCATTATGTCAATCTATCGTGTCATGTATGTATATGAATGAATGAATGAATGTATGTATGTATGTATGTATGTATGTATGTATGTATGTATGTTGTATGTATGTATGTATGTATGTATATGTATATGTATGTATGTATGTATTTATGTGTGTATGTGCGTGCGTGCGTGCGTTCGTGTATGCGTGTGTGTGTGAGTGCGTGCGTGCGTGCGTGCGTGTGTGTGTGTATAGAGTTGACAAGGGCGTCGTCATAGCGGATTGTTGAACGCAGACAAGTTGACATCTATCTGCAATATCCTTCATGCTCTACTTGCTGTCTATGTGTAACCTCCACACACCAATAAGACCACGATCTCTCTCTCTCTCTCTCTCTCTCTCTCTCTCTCTCTCTCTTCATTAATCAGTTTTGCAAAATTCCTCTTAGCTACTTTTAAACTTAGACAGAATTTTTCTCGTGTAACCTCCACACACCAATAAGACCATGATCTCTCTCTCTCTCTCCTCTCTCTCTCTCTCTCTCTCTCTCTCTCTCTTCTCTCCTCTCTCTCTCTCTCTCTCTCTCCTCTCTTCATTAGTCAATTTTGCAAAATTCCTCTTAGCTACTTTTAAACTTAGACAGAATTTTCTCGTGTAACCTCCACACACCAATAAGACCATGATCTCTCTCTCTCTCTCTCTCTCTCTCTCTCTCTCTCTCTCTCTCTCTCTCTCTCCTCTCTCTCTCTCTCTCTCTCTCTCTTCATTAATCAATTTTGCAAACTTCCTCTTAGCTGCTTTTAAATTTACACAGAATTTCCTCGACAGCACATGAACTAATGGAAGCAACTTATCTCCAGGGTTCAAATTGTTTTCATCTGGATTGTGCAGTTGCCTTAATGGCTATCTTCATGTAATGCCAGTATTGTGTTTCCTGATCATGTTATATAGCATGGTAAAATGATGTATGGATGTTTGTGTTTCTCCCCATGAAAGGGGCTGTTGGCCTATAATAATTAAAGTTCAGAGTTCAGAGTTCAGAGTTCTCTCTCTCTCTGTCTCTGTCTGTCTGTCTGTCTGCCTCTCTCTCTCTCTCTCTCATCTCCTCTCTCTCTCTCTCTTTCTTCTCTCTCTCATCTCCTCTCTTCTCTTCTCTCTCTTTATCTCTCTCTCTCTCTCTCATCTCTCTCTCTCCTCTCCTCTCTCTCTCTCTCTCTCTCTCTCTCTCTCTCTCTAAAAGTTTTATTAGCTAGTTGAGAAGGTCGTCTGCTTAAACAGTTGAGTAATTGACTCGGTTATTGTTTAAAAAAAAAAAGATTTCTCTATTGATTCATCAATTTCATTATGTTCGTTTTCTCAATTTTTCACTGGCCTGATGTATTTATTTATGTATTTATTCATCTATTTATTCATTCTTTTATTCTGAGGATAACAGAATAAGCACTCATGTGATTTTTGTTTTACCTCCAGTTCCCGTGTGTATGCAGCTTTGTAAATGTTTGTCTTCAGTTCCCACTAGCACACAATGGCCTACTCTTCCCGAACAGAAGATGTAAAGAAGCTCTGTGGCTTATCCAGTTACCTTTGAAATAAAATACCTGCATGGAATTCAGGTTTCTCTTCCCAAGGAGAGCACATCGCCACAAGAGCAGCGCCACCCATTTTTTCTTTTCCTGTCTCTATATCTATTTTGTTTCCCTATCATAGTGATTTAAAAAAAAACAAAATTTTTGTCAGAGACAACTATCTTGTCGTGGGTTCTTTTACGTGCGGTAAATGCGTGCTGCACACAGGACCTCGGTTTATCGTCTCATTCGAAAGACTAGCACTCCGACCACCATTCATGGTTTAGTGGATGGGGTAAAGGTTTCGGGTACAAACGGGTAAAAGAGGGTTAAAAGTGTGGGTCCTGACTGTCTATGGTGCTGTTTAACAACCTCCTCCCCCCCCTCCCCCCCAAAAAAAAGAGAGCGAGAGAGAGAGAGAGAGAGAGCGAGAGAGAGAGAGAGAGAGAGAGAGAGAGAGAGGCTGAAATTTGAAATGGTTTAATGTACATTTCAAGAGAG
>CM054136.1:83226157-83228657 GCA_028751875.1 Rapana venosa | reverse complement strand
GGGGGGGGGTTTTGGGGGGGGGAGGGGGGGGGGGGGGGGAGGGGGGGGGGGAAAGAGGGAGGGAAGAGGGGGGAGGGGGGGGGGGGGGAGGGGGGGGGGAAGGGAAAAAAAAAAGAGAAAAAAAAAGGGGGAAAAGGGGAAAGAAAAGGGAAGAGGGAAAGGGGGGAAAAAAAAAGGGAAAAAAAAAAAAGAAAAAAAGGGGGAAAACCCAAACGGGGGGGGTTGGGGGGGGGGGGGCGGGGGGGGGGAGGGGGGAAGGAAAAAGAAAAAAAAAAAAAAAAATATTTCCAAAAAAAAACCCCCCTTTCAATGTAAGAATAAAAAAAAAGAAAAAAAAAAAAAAGATAACAAATCATTCAAAATTAACCCCCAGAAGGGGGGGAAAAAAAAAAAGTTAAAAAAAAAAAAAGAAAAAAAAAAAAATGGGTTTGTTTTTAAAAACCCAAAAACTTTCAAAAAAATTTTCAAAAATTTTTTTTGGTTTTTTAAAAATAAAATTTAACAAATTCAAAACTAAAAGGCAGTTCCCAAAAATTTTTTAAACGGGGGTTAAAATTTTCCATGGGAAAAATTATAAAAATGAACCTTATACAAAAATTTTTCCCAAAAAATTTTAAAAACAACCCCGTGTTGCTATAGCGAAGATTGGCACAAAAATTAGACACCCAAAACTAAAATTTTTTCATAAAATTTTTTAAGATGTCTTTCCAGTTAAAATTTACAAATATACGGGAAATTTTCCTAATTAACTAAAATGCCAACAAAAAAAACAACTTCCCAAAATAACGGAACACCTCACCCACAACTAAATCTATGCGTATACCTAAAACCCAAACTCTAAATTTGATTGAAAGGAAAAAGGGAGAGAAGGAATTTTTCTTCAAAACACGATTCTTTTATATCTCTCCTTCTTTTCCCCCGGGGTTTATTATGGCCCGGTGACTATTCTTTGATCTGTAGGTGAGGGTCCTGTGTGTTTTTGGTGTGTGTGTGTGTGTGGGGGTTTGTGTTTGTGTTTTTTGTGTGTGCGTGTTTGTGTGTGGTGGTGAGTGAGTGTGTTTTTGCGTGTTTTTGTGTTTGTGTTGTGGAGGTGTTTGGTTGTTGAGTGTGTGTGTGTGAGGTGTTTGTGTGTGTTGTGTGCTTTTGTGATGTGTTATATTTGTGATGTGTGGTGTGTGGTTTTTAGTGTGGTGGTGTGTTTGTGTGGTGTGTGTGAGTGTGTTGTGTGTTTGTGTGTTGTTTTGTGTGAGTTGGTGTGTGTGTGTGTGGTGGTGGTGTATGTGTGTTATGTGGTGTGGTGTGTGTGTGTGGTGTGTTGAGTGAGTGTGTGTGATGTGTGTATGTGGTGTATTGCGTGGTGTGTGTGTGGTGTGTGTTTGTGTGTGTGGTTTGGGGGGTGTATGTAGTGTATGATGTGTGGTATGACATTTTTCCTTTTTCGAACATGTATTTCTGACTGTTTGTCGGTTTTGTGTGTGTGGTTTTGTGTGTGTGGTGGTGGTGTGTGTGTGGGGTGTGTGTATATGGGGCCCCTATCTGATCAGTATTTTGTTAGGGGGGTGGGGGGGGGGTTTGGGGGGGTAGGGGGGGAGATAGGGTTCGATGAATGATCCGGATTTTGGTACTACTCGTTGTCTTTGTTTCTTTCTTTTTCTTATCCCTTTTCTGTTTTTTCCCTTTTTCATACGCGTTTTTTTCCCTTCATTCATTTGCTTTTTTTTCTTTTTTTTCATTTGTGGGTTTTTCCTTTTTTTTTATTTCGCTGGTTTTTTCCCTTTATTCATTTGCTGTTTTTTTTCCTTTTTTTATTTGCTGGTTTTTTTCCTTTAAATTTGTGGTTTTTCCCTTTTTTCATTTGCTGGTTTTTTCCTTTTTTCATTTGCTGGTTTTTTCCTTTATTCATTTGCTGGTTTTTTCCTTTATTCATTTGCTGGTTTTTTCCTTTATTCATTTGCTGGTTCTTTATTCCTTTTTCATTCTTTGCTGGTTTTTTCCTTTATTCATTTGCTGGTTTTTCCTTTATTCATTTGCTGGTTTTTTCCTTTATTCATTTGCTGGTTTCTTTATCTTCTTTTTTTCATGTTGCTGGTTTTTTTTCCTTTATTCATTTGCTGGTTTTCCTTTATCCATTTGTGTTTTTTTTGTCCTTTATTCGTTTGCTGGTTTTTTTCCTTTATTCATTTACTGTTTTTTTCCTTGTGGATTATTCCTTTATTTCATAAGAGGTTTTTTCCTGAAGGGATTTTGTGTGTGTGTGTGTGTGTGTGTGTGTGTGTGTGTGTGTGTGTGTGTGTGTGTGTGTGTGAGAAAGTCAAAGTCAAAGTCAAAATTCATTTTTCATATGCGGCGGGCGTGTATGTGTGTATGTGTATGTGTGTATGTTTGTGTGTGTGTGTGTGTAGTGTGGTGTGTGGTGTGTGTTGTGTGTGTGTTTGTGTGTGTGTGAAAGTCAAAGTCAAAGATTCATTTTGCGATGAACTCCTGCTTTTCAGTTCCTGTT
>CM054136.1:83208657-83216157 GCA_028751875.1 Rapana venosa | reverse complement strand
CGTACTGTACAAACAAACAGTTTTTGTTCTCTATCCAGATTGCACTTTAAGTGCCAGGTCACAATGATTCTCAATGGTGATGCTGAAGAAAGTGTGCATATTGTGGGTGAACTGAAGAGATGGCTCTTTTTCTTTGTTGTTGTTGTTGTTGTCTTCAGTTTAACGTCTGTTCACTCTCAGTGATAATAGACGAGGGATGTGGAAAATGTAGTGGAACTAGAAGGGAATGGACAGAGAAAAGACTGATTAGGTAACATACGTCTTGGTATTTTCATGCAATTAAAAGGGGTAAAATATCTTAAACATGAGTAAAATTTAAAATCAACGACGTGTTAACATGAAACAATAATAAAGCAACTACAAGAAATATTCTAGTGGACTGTGCTATAGACATTTAACAATGGTCAAGGCTAATTTTGGATTTTGAAATATAGTTTCCAGAGACTGCTCACAAAATGTGGGTTAGAAAAAGGTTTTACAATTGGGCACTCAAATATGATGTGGGTATTGGAAATATGTTCCTCACAAAGACATATGACGTTTTTACAAAATTTTGTAATAAATGCATTTTATTTCATTATAAAATATAGTGTATTAACTATTCTCGTGGTTACGACACTTATAATAAGTGTTTGAGAAGGAGTAGTATTACACGAAGTAAGGGCATTAGTCAGACAGTTGTTTTTCTGTTGTTCTTGTTCTTCTTCTTCTTTGTCGAATGTTCAGACAGCAACTATTGTTGTCTGTCTTTTGAGCCAAAATGCAGGTAGCGCTGCCGTTAAGCGCCTGACAATCAGGCTCAGCGCATCTCGACTTCGGCGTGGGAGGGAATTGTTATTTTTAAGAAAAAAAATCTCTCTAGAAAAAAATTGTCAGGAGAAATGAACCAAGAAGGGCAAAAACTAGACAAGAAGGAGGTGACAGGAAGAAAAAAAGGAACAAGGCAGAAACAAAGATAGGGATAGAAAAGAGGGAATTTCTGGCACAGAATTTCCAGAAAGAGGAGATGCTATTGATACTGGCAGGTCCCCCGGCATCCCCACGGGGAAGACTTGCTTTCTGACTGTTTAATGAAGAGAGTCGTTCTCTCATAACCCCAAGTGGGGGGACGGGATAGCCTAGTGGTCAGAACATTGCACTCGCAACCTGACGACCCGGGTTCAATTCCCATTCAAGGAGGATATTTTCCCCTGGAGTTAACATCAGTGCCGACTCCACTCTCCCCAGAAGTCCTTCGGACGAGACTATAAACCGAGGCCCTGTGTGCGAACGCACGCAGAACATCTTTGCGCACACGTTAAATCCTGTTCCGCTTTTCGTAAGAGTAGGCCATTGTGTGCCGGTGGGAACAGATGAGAGAATTTACAAAACCGCATACGCACGGGGACCGGAAAAAAAGCACATAAGTGCCTATTCCATTATCCTCGATATAAAAGAATAAAAAAGGAATATCTTTGTATAAATGGCCTGTGGGATGTGTTTTAAGTCTGGTTAAATAAGGTTCTATTCCACAGAAACAGCAGCTTAAAATTTTTAAAAATCTATTCGTGTGTTTTTTTACCCGTTGGTAGTCAGTCCTATATTGTATTGTATTGTATTACGTTGTATTGCGTGATATTGTGTTGTGTTGTATTGTATTGTATTGTATTGTACACCACTTTAAGTTACGGCAAATTTCTGTGCGTGAAATTCGGGCTGCTCTCCCCTGGGAAGAGCGCGTCGCCACAAGAGTAGCGCCACCCATTTTTTTTCTTCTTTTTCTTGTCTGCGACTATAAGTGTTTCCCCATCAGTGTGGCTTTTTTCTACATAATTTTGCCAGGGACAACTCCCTTGTTGACGTGGGTTTGTTTACGTGCGCTAAAACAGTTATGTGTAACACACGGGACATCGGTTTATCGTTTCATCCGAAAGACTAGCACCCAGACCACCACTCAAGATCTAGTGGATGGGGGGAAGAGTTTCGAGCCAAAATGGGGATCAAACCGCCACACACTTCGAACCAGGACTTTTCGCTTTCTAGGCATGTGCATTGCCTCTAGACCACCGATCACACGTATGTAAGTGGCTAGGATCTTTAGAATGACCATGGACGTATGCGTGTGTGAATTTTGTTTGCCCGTTTTGTTAATCTTTTTTCCTTCTTTATCCTCTATCTGTCTATTAATTCCAAACGGATGCATCAGCTTTAATTAAACACACACAACCTCACCCCCCCCCCCCCCATACGCAGAGGCACAGACACACAGACACACAGACACACACACACACACACACACACAACACCACACAACAACACACACACACACAACACACACACACACACACACACACACACACACAGAGGCACAGACACACACACACACACACACACACACACACTCCTCTCTCTATCTCTCTCACACACACACACTCACACACACACACTCTCTCTCTGTGTCTCATCTCACTCTCTCTCTCACTCTCTCTCTCACTCTCTCTCTCTCTCACACACAAACACACACACACACACACACACACACACACACACACACCACAACACACACACACACACACACACACACACACACACACACACACTCACGACCGGGTTAGATTCCCGTTCAAGGGATATTTTCCTCTGGAGTTAACATCAGTGCCGACTCCACTCTCCCCAAAAGTCCTTCGAATGAGACTATAAACCGAGGCCCCGTGTGCGAACGCACGCAGAACATCTTTGCGCACACGTTAATAAATCCTGTTCCGCTTTTCGTAAGAGTAGGCCATTGTGTGCCGGTGGGAACAGATGAGAGAATTGACAAAACCGCACACACACGGGGACTGGATGTAAGAAAGCATATAAGTGCTTATTCCATTATCCTCGATATAAAAGAATAAAAAAGGAATATCTTTGTATAAATGGCTTGTGGGATGTGTTTTAAGTCTGGTTAAATAAGGTTCTATTCCACAGAAACAGCAGCTTTAAATTTTTAAAAATCTATTCGTGTGTTTTTTTACCCGTTGGTAGTCAGTCCTATATTGTATTGTATTGTATTACGTTGTATTGCGTGATATTGTGTTGTGTTGTATTGTATTGTATTGTACACCACTTTAAGTTACGGCAAATTTCTGTGCGTGAAATTCGGGCTGCTCTCCCCTGGGAAGAGCGCGTCGCCACAAGAGTAGCGCCACCCATTTTTTTTCTTCTTTTTCTTGTCTGCGACTTTAAGTGTTTCCCCATCAGTGTGGCTTTTTTCTACATAATTTTGCCAGGGACAACTCCCTTGTTGCCGTGGGTTTGTTTACGTGCGCTAAAACAGTTATGTGTAACACACGGGACATCGGTTTATCGTTTCATCCGAAAGACTAGCACCCAGACCACCACTCAAGATCTAGTGGATGGGGGGAAGAGTTTCGAGCCAAAATGGGGATCAAACCGCCACACACTTCGAACCAGGACTTTTCGCTTTCTAGGCATGTGCATTGCCTCTAGACCACCGATCCACGTATGTAAGTGGCTAGGATCTTTAGAATGACCATGGACGTATGCGTGTGTGAATTTTGTTTGCCCGTTTTGTTAATCTTTTTCCTTCTTTATCCTCTATCTGTCTATTAATTCCAAACGGATGCATCAGCTTTAATTAAACACACACACCTCACCCCCCCCCCCATACGCAGAGGCACAGACACACACACACACACACACACACACACACACACACACACACACACACACACACACAACACACACACACACACACACACACACACACACACACACACACACACACACACAGAGGCACAGACACACACACACACACACACACACACACACACACACACACACACACACACACACTCTCTCTCTCTATCTCTCTCACACACACACACTCACACACACACACTCTCTCTCTGTGTCTCATCTCACTCTCTCTCTCACTCTCTCTCTCACTCTCTCTCTCTCTCACACACAAACACACACACACACACACACACACACACACACACACACACACACACACACACACACACACACACACACACACACACACACACACACACACCACACACACACACACACACACACGCACACACGACCCAGGTTAGATTCCCGTTCAAGGGGATATTTTCCTCTGGAGTTAACATCAGTGCCGACTCCAATCTCCCCAAAAGTCCTTCGGATGAGACTATAAACCGACGTCCCGTGTGCGAACGCACGCAGAACATCTTGCGCACACGTTAAATTCATGTTCCGCTTTTCGTAAGAGTAGGCTATTGTGTGCCGGTGAGAACAGATGACAGAATTCACAAATCCGCATACACACGGGGACTAGATGTAAAAAACCCACATAAGTGCTTATTCCATTATCCTCGATAGGTAAAGGTAAAGGTAAAGGAGTCCCATAACCTATAAGGTCTTAGGGGAGCGAGCGTCAGAGACCTCACTTCTCTAGGGGCCAGCATATTGAGGGCGGCGCCCATCTCCTCTCCCTCGCTGCTTTACCTTCCCTGACCCTAAAAGAGGGCAGGTACCCATTTACAGCTGGGTGAACTGGGGGAACTGTACTGAAGCCAAGACGCGAAAACGGTCACCCATCCAACTGGTAACCACGCTCGACGCTGCTTAACTTGGCTGGGGGAAAGCGAGTGCTCCGACCATTGAGCTATCCCGTCCCCTCGATATAAAAGAATAAAATATAAAACAACACCCCCCCCCCCACACACACACACTCTCTCTCTCTCTCACAGAAAGAAAAGCCCCAAACACTTGAATGCACACTTGCAGCAAGGGCGCTTTACTGACACCACAAGTCCATGACAAGATACCAGAGAGAGAGAGAGAGGAACAAACGGGAGGTTTTGCTGGGCAAACGTACCGTACAACATCCAAATGTGAATAATATTGTACTGTCATGTCATGTCATGCCATGTCATGTCATGTATACATCATACACCTGGTCATGGCGTCAACAGTCCTTTTTATTTTTTAAATATCTTTTCCTTCAGCAAGTATAACGAGCTTGTGGGGACCCCCCCCCCCCCATCCCTCAACAACAACAACAAAACAAAGCTGGCTAATATCACGTGTGACCTGGCCAAAACACTGCACAATTTCAACACCCCCCCCTCAAAAAAAAAATCAACAAAAAACCCAAACAAAACCAAAAAACCCAACCCATACCCAAACCAAACAACACAAAACAAAACAACCAAACAATGCTAAAAGGAGATGAAATATCACCAAGAAAGGGGAGAGAATAATGCTAAAAGGAGGTGAAATATCACCAAGAAAAGGGAGAGAATAATGCTTAAAGAGATGAAATATCACCAAGAAAGGGGAGAGAATAATGCTAAATGATGTGAAAATATCACCAAGAAAGGGGAGAGAATAATGCTAAAAGGAGGTGAAACACCACCAAAGAGAGGGGAGAGAACAAAACGCCACACTTCCCCAAAATAGTAACAGAAAAGGCAAACCAAACTGCACAGAGATAAGCAAGGGAGAGAACTTGACTCGAAACAACAACGACGGCTGGTAGATAGTGAATGCCTTACAATGTGTGTAGACGCACACTGGCAAAGAACGAATCAAAATACCAGCAAGAAAATTTCGATTTTAATGTGCAGTGGTTTGTTTCCTAAAACTCCGATGACAAAACTAATGGGGGATTTTTTTTTTATTGATTGGAGAACAAAGTGGCAACTACAGCCGTTTCAAAATACAGACCATTCTTAATTATGCCCATGACTTGATTTATCTATATTTTCCCCCAATATTCACGGACTAATCTTCACTTAATACAACAATATGAAATGTTTTTTTAAAAAAACCCTCTGAGCTCTTGAATGTCTCTTACGCAGAATGCATTTGTGTGTGTGTGTGTGTGTGTGTGTGTGTGTGTGTGTGTGTGTGTGTGTGTGTGTGTGTGGCGCGCGCGCGCGTGCGTGCGCGTGGTCAGATAGCATCTTGGCTAAAATTAGATTTTATTTTTGTAAGAGATGAAAGTTATTCAACGTAATTCAATCTTTCCAAGATTACTGGGACATTCTAACAATCAGGATCTAGTCTCTCATAACAGCACTCTCTGTCTCTGGCTTTTCTTTTATTGTTAGTACTTTAAACATCCCCCCAAACAAAATTCATAATTAATTAAAAAAACCCCTAATCCTTGCAGTAAGATTGATTTTTGTTTCAAAATGAGATCACCAAACTCTTTTTTTTATAATAAAAAATGCAAGACCAACACACTTTAAAATGAAACCAGGTATCTGTTTAGATGCAAGTTATGAAAGCAAATACAGAGACAAAAAGGATGTAATACCGATATCATAGGTATAGTACTGCAGCAGCAGCGGCAACAGACAACAATAATAAATAAGATAGTAATAATATACAGACATATACTCCCGTAATACACATCAAACAACCAAGTACATGTGTTAAACAGTTACAATCTGTAATCTTTTGATATCAGGCTAATCTGAACAGAAAGTTTGTAAGGTATTCTTGAAATCTGAAGAATGAACAGAAAGCTTGTAAGGTATTCTTGAAATCTGAAGAATGAACAGAAAGTTTGTAAAGTATTCTTGAAATCTGAAGAATCTCAGAAGAGCATGGGAGTTTTAAGACGCAAATATTAAAAAAAAATATCCAGAGATAAGCGACGGATAAATCCAAAAACTTTATCATCTTTTAAGAAATGGTGAAAGATCGAGAATGAACAAGATAGTATCTTGACAACTGGACTGTGAATAAAAAATGTAGGATCAACAAATATAAAGAATGAGTCTTTTTATATTGAACTTTATCTTTTACAATGATATTATAGTCTTATCTTGTAGTTTTTGATATTTTTCAAATATATTTTTGATATTTTCAAACTCTTGACCAAAAGATAAAAAAACCATATCAGGAAAAAAATTAACGATCAAAGCACTCTGTAAACAATTGTTTTCATTTTGAAATCGACACTCATGGAGCGAGTATTTAAAGCAAATATTTAAAACTTAATGAATAATTCAATCAAGAAAAAAGTATTTAAAGTAAACATCTAAACTGAATGAATAATTTAATCAAGAAAAAAAATGTACACACGTTAAAAATTGAAGGCAACACAACCACACAACACATACCAACACAATTATTGAATAATAATTATATAGAACACCAATCAATCAATCACGGTAATACTTGATAAAAAGCAGTTTCAACTAGGCTAACAGGTAACGACTTGATAACACAATCAAAATCAGAACAGGTTATGGAACAGTTTGATTGTTTCCCCCTTCTTCATTCACAGTATCAGTCAGTTATGGTCACTGACGGTTTTGTTGCCAACTTGTACGGTTATCTTTTTGTGTCAAATTCTTAAAGCTTAGACCACTTCAAGAGTGATGCTTTCCCATTTTCTGCAAGCTGTCTGTTTAAAGCCCATCAGAATTTTTTGGGGGCAGTAAATGTGTGTGTGTGTGTGTGTGTGTTGTGTGTGTGTTGTGTGTGTGTGTGCGTGCGTGTGTGTGT
>CM054136.1:83191157-83203657 GCA_028751875.1 Rapana venosa | reverse complement strand
TCCTAAAGGTCAACTCTCTACTGGTGTCCACTTGCATAATTTACATTCCACCCCCACATTTCAAATTTTCGTTGTAAAAAAGTGATTTATAGCCTATACCATTACGATGGGTTTTTTTTTACTATATTATTATCATTAAAAAAAGTTGTGGGTTACCTTCATATGAAGCCTACATAAGTGCATGGAAAAAAACAACCTCCCAGACATTTCTATATCGTAAAGATCAATCTGTTTGAAGAGTTTCGTCACAACAATCGATACAGATTCGGCGACTGGGATTTGAAGCTGTCCATCTAATCAATTAATTAATCAATCAATCAATCAATTAATCAATCAATCAATCAATCAATCAATCAATCAATAGATTGATCAATCATGATGGTCATTGTCTGGTCAATTACAAGGGCCACGTCACTTGCGCTTGATAAAGATTGAGCGTCTGGGATTTGAAACTGTCAATCCGTCAATCAATCATAATGCTCATTTCCTGGACGATCACAAAGGCCATATTAGAATGAGAATTGAAATTTCAAAATAAATGGTAAATTTGCCACCCTCACCCCCCATCCCCCCCCTTCCAAATCAAGTTTAAACACAAATTCCTGCTGGCTCACTTTCAGTCTGTCTGTCTGTCTGTCTCCTTCTCTCTTTCTACATACAGTGTGCGTCTGTGCCACAGACAGAGAAAAATCCATTCAGTTAGCTGAGGCGTCTGGGTGTACTCGTGCGAAAGGGGAGGGAATGGATTGCTTCGTCCACGTTAATTATCTCCCCTGCCCTACAATATTATCTGTCTTTCTTTTGTTTTTTTAATACATTGTAAATCCCATCTTCTTTATCTTGATCTAGCAAGATGGGGTTTCTTTTTGCAGGTTAATAAAAAACAAACAAACAAACCTGCTTTGGAAAAAAATAGAAGTCAGTTTAAGTTTATACCTTGTATAGCCCAAATGATCATCGAGAGGCCTGAATAATGGTATGTTTGAAAAGGTGAAATTTTAGTCTATTGGCTATCAACAAATAAGTAAAAAAGAGTTGTCTTAATGTAGAATTTCTTGACAAATTGATGACAGCAAAACAAAAGCCAACCAGTCATAATAGAAAGCATATTAATCTGGAATAGTATATTCATCTGGTACGACCAATTTTCAAAGAAACTGAAATTCATGAGTGCATTCCCAGCAATAGATCGGTTTGATATAAAAGTTTCAATACATATCTTTATCCTAAAATATAATATGATTTCGCATACATTAGTCTTCACTCTGTCAGCTAGATAAAGATCAACATTTATTTTCCTTAACAGCTGCTACTGATGCATGTGGTACATCTAGTAAAAAACTATTCATCTGTGTGAAAATGTAAAGGGTTCGCTGAAGAATAATCGATACACACAGTTTTATCAGCCATCACCTCCAGTTACAACAACACACACACCCACACACAACCACAACCTTCGGATGGACATAAACCGAGGGCCATGTTCAACGCTGCAGAACATTTTGCGCTTTACGTTAAATCTGTTTCCCTTTTTCGAAGAGTACCATGTTGCCGTGGAAACAGATGACAAATTTACAAACACCCATACACACGGACTGATGTAAAAAAGCACACAGTGCTTATTTCCTTATCCTCGATAAAAAAATAATAAATAATAATACCACACACACACCAAAATTTGTCCCCAAAGACCACACACTCTTAGATGACATGCCCCCCCACCCCCACCCCCCCAAAAAAAAATCCCTCCAGGAAACATTCCACTCTTTTTGACGTGGGTTCTTTAACGTGCGCTAAATGCACTTTCTTCTTTCCCCTTGCACAAACCTTGGTCTGCACCATGTTCATGCGTTGGTCACGGATGTGTTCCAGGGTGGCGGCCATGTCAATCTCCTTGGCGCCCTTGGCCATGCGGTTCAGAACCATGTCTATCAGGCAGTAGGTTCCACTCCGGCCACATCCATCACTGCACAAAGAGTGGGTGTAGGGAAAAGAGAGAAGAAGTAGAAAAAGGATTAAGAGTGGAGAGGCTAAAAGTGAAAAGGTTTTCTAGTGCTGGAGAAATGAATGAATGAATTTGTAGATTAGGGTTCTATCCGTTTCAATTTTTTTTTTTAGTGCTTTACAAATTTTAGCGATATATAAATTCCATTAACAACAACAACAAGAATAATAACAGCAATAATAATAATAACAACAAGAATAAATAATAACACTACTACTACTACTACTACTACTACTACTACTACTACTACTACTACTACTACTACTACTACTACTACTACTCTTCATCTTCATCATCCATTATTTTTCTTAGGGAAGACTGTTTGTCAAATGAGGAAGTAGTGAAGCAAAACAGCAACTGCAACAACCATTATGAAAGAACTGGGTAAACTTCAAATCTCGATTCAGACCCCTCCATCCTCCCCTGCCCAATACACCACACACAACACACACACACACACCACCACAGCAACGCACGCACAGCACGCACACCACGCACGCACGACACACACACGACACACCACCACACCACACCACCACCACACACACACACCACACACACACACACACACAACACACACACACACACACACACACACACACACACACACACACACACACACACACACACACACACACACACACACAACACACACACACACACACACACTACACACACACACACATCCACCCCCCCAACACAACACACATACACACAACACACACACACACACACATATATACACACACACACACACACACCCTCCACACCACCCACACACACACACACACACACACACACACAACACACACAACACACACACACACACACACACACACACACACACACACACACACACACACGGACTCACTTGCAGTGCAGGACAATGGGAGAGGAGCCACCACGGAAGGACTTGTTCACTTTCCTGCGCCAAAAAACAACACGCATTCATCAACCGTCCCCAATCACTACATCTGCTCATTTTCTCCCCACTCTTACCCCACCCGTCCTCAACCCCCTCACCCATCCCGTAGTCTTGTAGACCGCGAGGGCACCACTGAAGACTTTGCAACCAGCTTCCTCCACTCCTTGCGGTTCTCTGCTTTCCGTAGCAAATTGTTCCACTCCACTCTCTGATGTTGTCTTCCCATCGTTTTCTCTGTCTGCCTCTTCTTCGACTCCCTCCTTGTACTGTTCCCTGTAGGACAGTCTTGGCCAGTCCAGATGTTCGTGTGACGTGCCCGACCCACTTAAGTTTTCGTTTTCTTCCCTACTGAAGTCAGGAGCTCTTCATATGGCCGGATGGCGTTTTCAAATCTGGTCCTCACTTCCTCATTAGTAATGTGATCTCTGTGTGAGATACCAAGAAGTTTGCGAAAGCATCTCATCTCCATTGCCAGTTGCCTACCGCAACCAAATTTGTCAAATATTATTACCGTTTCTTTTTGGTATTTTAATGTTCTCACCATACATGTTAACAAAATATTGACAACAATGAATCAACCAAATGTAACAACAGTGTATTGACACACACATCATTCAAGAGCACTATACAGTTAAAAAAAGTTAGAAACTGCTCAACATGAATTTAAAAAAAAACAAACCAAGGCAACAAAATGTGGAAAAAGATTACAATAAAACCAGAAAATTTACTACTATTATTATTACTACGATTGCTTTTGCTGCTGCTGCTACTGCACTTATATTCTCTCTCTCTCTCTCTCTCTCTCTCTCTCTCTCTCTTCTCCACACACAGACACACACACAGAACACACACCACACACAACACACACACAACACACACACACACACACACACAACACACACCACACACACACACGAGCGCGCGCACACACACACACACACACAAATTCTTACAGCAGACCTCCATTTATAAAACGCACACGTTAATTCCTAACGGAGCACAGAAGTTGTTCTGACCCTCAGTCAACTTATGTGAGAGTAAAAAACAAAACAAAGCAAAAATGAAACAACAACCCCTATCCGCTTAATAAAGTGACAGCTGCAGAAAAAAATAAAGAACAAAAAAATTGAGTGTAAAATGGGGCAGAACAAAGACCCCCCCCCCCCCTCCTAAAAAAACCCCACCCAAAGAAAACAAACTACAAAAAAACAGCGACAAATCCCCCTACCCCTTCTTTTCCAACCCCCTCCCCCCAACAAAAAAAAAAAATAGGAGGAAATATTCTGAAAAAAACCCACCTGAACAAAAAAGTGTTATCAGCGAGAAAGAGATGCCAAGCCTTAATCAAAGGGAAACGATTACAAAAAAAGAAAGACGGCATTTCATTTATAGCGAAAATGTGTTTTTTTTGTTTAAAAAAAAGCAGATAATTCATTTATAAAGACAAGTTTCTGTTTTCTTTAAAAAAAAGTTTGTCAGCTAAGAAAGCTGCAGGGCATCATTTAAATAACAAAAAAAAACCCATAAAAAAGGAAAAAAGAGAGAGAAACTATTTCATGATATACATGAAATCAAGTAACCGCAACCCCCACCCCTCTTTAAAAAAAAAAAGAGCACATTTTGACATGCAAATGTGTGATCTTCCAATTTGTATATACACATACCAGATGCAGCCTGTCTATTTTACCCATCTCCATCTGTTTTCTTATGTTGTTTGGTACGTTTCTTTAGACACACACATACACACACACACACACACACACACACACGCACGCGCGCACACTTAGAAACAAAAGTTCAACACATTAGATATATGTGATGGTCAAATACTTGCTTAGGGGATCCTTGGAGATTTTATTCTTATTTAGAACCCCCTCCCAACACCCCCCCCCCCCCCACACTCTCTCTCTCTCACACACACATTCTCTCTCTCTCTCTCTCACACACATTCTCTCTCTCTCACACCTCCTCTCTCTCCACCACACACGCACTCTCTCTAACACACACGCACTCTCTCTAACACACACACACACACACACACTCTGTCTCTCTCGCACACACACTGTCTCTCTCCACACAGAACACACAACACACACACACTCTCTCTCTCTTACACCACACACACACACACACACACACACACACACTGTCTCTCTCGCACACACACACACTCTACACACACACACGTCTCTCTACACACACACACACACACAACACAACTCTCTCTCTTACACACACACACTCTCTCTCTAACACACACACATACTCTCTCTCTAACAAACACACATACACACACTGGTATAACATATACAGAATATTACTATCCCAGTGACATTCCTCCTCCTCCTCCTCCTTCTTCTTCTCCGTCGAACACTCAGACAGCAACAATTGTTGTCTGTCATGTGAACGAAAATGCGTCACGCTGCCGTTAAGCGCCTGACAAGTCAGGCCCAGCACATCCAACCTCGCCATGGGAGAGAATTTGTTATCTTTTTGTCTTTCTGGGAATAAAGGAAGGAGAATGGACCAAGTGGGCAGAACACAGACAAAAAGGAGGTGACAGGAAGAAGGCAGAATCAAAGAGAGGGATAGAAAAGAGGGAATATATGTAGCACAGAATTTCCAGAAGGTGTGGATAGTGTTTATACTAACAGGCCCCACGGGGGGGGGGGGGGGGGGGGGGGGGGAGGGAGGAAGGGGGGAGATCCCTTCAAAACCGAGAATCAAAATTCAATGAACGACATGACAGTCTGAAAGCACCCCGCCCACTCACCCCTAAAAAAGCCAAAACCAACAAAACAACAACAAACAACAACAACAACAAAAGAAAACCAACACAAACCTTTATTCAACAAAAATAAAGGAACAGTTGAGCTGCACATTTCATTTTAGCAAAAACCCCCAACAAAACACCCTAAAACAAACCAACCTCCCCCCAAAAAAACCCCCAAAACCCCAAACCCAACAACAACAAAAAACAAAAACAAAAGCACAACAATAACAGATCATCAAGTTATACAGAAAAAATACTCTACCACAACTGTGTAGAATTCTTTTGCCACAACATTTCATTTTCATGTTGGCTACCAGCACTTTGAACGAAATAAAAACCCCATTCATTTTTCTTTTTCATATTACGTATCTGCATTGGAAACTGACCACCTGCGAAAATAAAATTCATAATAGCAGGGATTTCGGATATGAATTGAAAGCAGCGCAACTTGTACATGCATAATTTCTTTTACTAAAAAACACAACCCGAAAAAAAAAACCGACAAAAAAGGAACCCAACGAAAACAAAATCCGATCCCCCCTTAATCCTAAAGAAAAAAATGCCCCAACGAGCGAAAGAAAAAAGAAAATAAAAACCAAATAAAAAAAATACACAAACCCAAACCAAACCAAACAAAACAACCTCATAAAGTCCACCACAGGGACTCGGCATCAGATAAGAAATATAATTTTTTTCAAACACAACCAAAAAAAACCCCAAAAACCAACATAACAAACCGTTTAATCCTAAGTGCCATGGCTCAAAGCAAAAAAAAAAAAAAAAAAAAAAAAATAAACAAATCTTACAACAAAAAAACACCCAGAAGACACACTCGGCTCTGTAGAAATGTTGCATTCCAACCAAAACCCACACAAACACTACAACTTAACTCGTGACAGGCAATCTAAACAGGACAAAAAAAAAAAAAAAAAAAAAACATTTCTACTGAAATGTTATCATGATTGCATAAGTTCTCGTCTTCTGTTCTACCTTCCCCACATCCCACCACGCAAGCATACCATGACATGTGTGACTGCACACAAACACACCCACACCACACACAAACTACACACACAAAACGTACACACAACACACTTTATTAAAAACAATTCTTGTCTCTCTCTCTCTATCTCTCTCTCTCTCTCTCTCTTCGACGGCAAGCATACTTATACAAGTGTGTTCCTTCGCACACAAACACACCACACACACACACAACGACACACACAACACTCTAAACGCACCAACATACACACAAACACCATTCCCACTCTCCCCCTCCTCCTCTCTCCAACTGCAAGCAAATATACAATGTTTCGCAAGCGTTCGAACTACGACAACAAACACAAGCACCAAAGAAAAGCACCAAGCATCAACGCATGCCAACATCCCTTCAATAATGCAAAATCAACATGTTTCTTTCATTACCTTGAAAAAAACAACAAGTCATACTAGATAAAGTCAATCAACATGGTATTTCTTTCCATTTACTAAAACAACAAGTCACAAACACAACTCATAAACACACACACACACACACACACACACACTCACACACACCACACACTACACACACACACACACACTACACACACTACACTACACACCACTACACTACACACCACTACACACACACTACACTCACACGCACCACACACACACACCACACACACACACACACACAGAACAGCAAAATCGAAAGTTATTCTTTTTCTTTAATTATTCAATAGAAACAAAATCTTTGTGGAGGGGGGGGGGGGGGGGGTAGGGGGTGGAAGGGAGGGAAAGCCTGAAGGAAGAGATTAAATTCTGGATGGAGAGCAAGAGAGAGAGAGAGAGAGAAAAGAGAGAGCGAGAGAGAGAGGAGAGAGAGAGAGAGAGAGAGGAGAGAGAGAGAGAGAGAGAGAGAGAGAGAGAGAGAGAGAGAGAGAGAGAGAGAGAGAGAGAGAGAGAGAGAGAGAGAGAGAGAGAGAGCGAGAGAGAGAGAGCGAGAGAGAGAGAGAGAGAGAGAGAGAGAGATAGAGAGCGAGAGAGAGAGAGAGAGGGAGAGAGAGAGAAGGAAGAAATAAATGACAGGCTGCATTATCAAGAGTCTGGCGACAGCTTCAGCTGCTCTTTCTCCCATACGCTGCCACCGTTGGCGGAAGTACCTGCCAAGTTGTGGCCCTTGGCCAAGGAGGACTTGTCTGCCCCTGCTTGCTGATCGATAGGACAGTTCTCTCCCTTCCCCCCTCCTCCTTTATCAACATTCCTACTTTTCCACCCTCCACCCCATTCCTCCCCCAACCCTCTTGTATCCGTTTCTTGTGCTTTGAAGCTCATTATTAATGATGGACACCATCACCGAGCGGATAAAGTGATGAATTTCTTCTTCTAATGGTTGAAGAGATTCTAGGTTCGAGTCTTGTCGGTGTAGGTTGGATGAAGGATGGGGCTTCAATAATTTTAAATGTTCTTTAAGAACATTTTATGAAAAAAAAAATTAAAAGCGAATTTCCGCAATCAATTTTGTGTGTGCTGACCTTTTCCTCCTTCTTTGTGTTATACATAATACGTATGCAGGAGTTAAGTCTGGATATTTAAAGATACCGCGATTTGTGTTATGAGTTTTGGTGGAATTTTGGCTTATGATAAAGAAAACGCTAAATTTTACCGATCTCCCCCCCAACAGGGACAAAATCACTTATCGACTGTCGTTATGAAGTTCTGGCCTATTCGTCTAGAATACCACTTTATGGACAAATACCACTTTATGGAGAGACGTTGAACTGGAAAGTTGTACCTATTCCTTGTGAACATTAAAACAAATCAACAGATGGTGATGAACTGAATCACCCAATAAACAAGCGATGAACTGATTCACCCAATAAACAAGTGATGAACTGATTCACCCAATAAACAAGTGATGAACCGATTCACCCAAATAAACACGTGATGAACTGATTCACCCAAATAAACAAGAGATGAACTGATCCACCCAAATAAACAAGAGATGAACTGATTCAACCATTAAACAAGTGATGAACTGATTCACCCAATAAACAAGTGATGAACTGATTTTCCCAAGAAACACATGATGAACTGATTTTCCCAAGAAACAAATGATGAACTGATTCACCCAATAAACACGTATTGAACTGATTCACCCAAAAAACAAGCGATGAACTGATTCACCCAATAAACAAGTGTTGAACTGATTCATCCAATAAACAAATGATGAACTGATTCACCCAATAAACCTCTAATGAACTGATTACCCCCGTAAACAAATGATGAACTAATTCACCTAGTAAATCTCTAATGAACGGATTCACCCCGTAAACAAATGATGAACTGATTCACCCAATAAACCTCTAATGAACGGATTCACCTCTAATGAACTGATTCACCCTGTAAACAAATGATGAACTGATTCACCCGATAAACAAGTGCTTGAACAGATTCGCCTGATAAAACAAAACTCCTGCATCTCTTACTCCAGTCAACAGCCAAGCAAAAAAGTGGACACACAAAGACACACACTTTAACATGCAAAACTTTTCACGCAGCAGTCTCCGCGATGCAAATTCTCCCCAACAAGAAAGAAACTCAGAGCCCTCCAGGATGCAAACAAAGATGGAACATGCTTGCTTCCTTGACAACCCCCCCCCACATCTTTATCACATGCATATTTGTTGTTGTTGCTGTTGTTGTTATGTGGAACAACTCCGAACTTTTGGTCCAAAACTTCAATCACATCCCAGAAGTTTAACTTCAAAACTTTGGTCACATCATAGAACTTAACTTCGAAACTTTGGTCACGTCACAGAACTTAAGTTCAAAACTTTGGTCACGTCAGAGAACTTGGCTTCAGAACTTCAGCCACGATTTATAATTCAATTTTAGTTTCGTCACTGAATTAGGCCTGAAAACCTGGTCATGGAATAGATTTTTGGCTCCAAAACTGTGGTCACGTTATAGAACTTGGCATCATAATTATTATTTGACTTCAGTTATGTCACTGAACAAGGACTGAAAACTTGGTCATATAGTCGTGGGTCTTTTGGCTACAAAACTTCAGTCACTTAGTAACAGTACTTGACTTCAAAACTTCAGTGACGTCATAGAACTTGGCTGTTAAACTTCAGTAGTGTGACGTCATAGAACTTAGCTTAAGACCTTAACTTTTAACTTTGGTCGCGTCAAACGACTTGGCTTCAAAACTTCAGTCACGTCATAGACACTGGCTTCAGAACTTCGGTAACGTCATAGAGCCTGGCTTTAGAATTTCAGACACGTCATAGAAATTGGCTTCAAAACTTAAAATCACATCATAGTACTTAGATTAATAACTCCAGCCACAACATATAAATCAACTTCATCACGTCACTGAAAAAGGCCTGAAAACTTAGCGATGCAATCGATTTTTCTGGCTTCAAAATCTTATAGTCACATCAAAGAATTTGGCTCCAAAAACTTCAGTGACGTTTATGAAACCTGGCTTTCAAAAATTCAGTCACGTCATAAGATCTGGCTTCAGACTTTCAAGACACGTCACAAAACTCGCCTCTAAAACTTCCGTCATCTCACAAAACAGTCCCAAGTTTCCACTCTCCTCTTCTTCCTCCTCCTCCTCTTTTTCCTCCTCCTCCTCCCTCCTCACTCACCTCCTCACCATCCTCGTCCACTTCCTCCTCCACTTCCTCCTCCTCCACTTCCTCCTCCTCCTCCACTTCCTCCTCCTCACTTCCTCTCCTCCTCCTCTTCTCCTCCACCACCTCCTCCCCTCCCACACTCACTCCTCCCACCACCTCACCACCACCACCACCACCACCACCACCACCACCACCACCACCACCACCACCACCACCACCACCACCACCACCACCACCACCAACCTCCTCCTCCTCCTCCTCTTCTTAATCACCACTAACCCCCCCCCCCCCCCCCCCCCTCCCCCCCCAAACCAACACGGCCGAAGAGACATGAGGAAGAAGTAGAGAATCTGAAGGATGTTTAGTGACACTCCGCAGGCTAGAAACAGGAACAGGAACAAAGACCCCCATCACGGCACAGCAGAAGGGAAGAAAAAAAAAACCCCACAAGCAAAGAAGGAGTTAAGATGAAGTTACTCCCCCTCCCGATCACTTTTGTGACTATGCAATTTGTTGGTGGGTACAATTGCTGAATCACAAAAGCTGCCCGGGAAAGAGGTGGCAGGCAGACAGGCAGGCAGGCAGGCAGGCAGGCAGTTAGTAGAAGTAGTAGAAGCAGTAGTAGCTGGAGAAGTAGTAGTATAGTAGTAGTAGTAGTATTAGTAGTAATAATAATAGGAGTAAGAGGAGGAGTAGGAGAAGTAGTAGTAGTAGTAGAGGAGGAGTAGGAGTAGTACGAGTAGGAGTGGTAGTAGGAGTAGTAGTAGTAGTAGGAGGAGGAGTAGTAGTAGTAGGAGAAGTAGTAGTAGTAGTAGAAGTAGTAGAAGCAGTAGTAGCTGGAGAAGTAGTAGTAGTAGTAGTAGTAGTAGTAGTAGTATAAAGTAGTATTAGTAGTAATAATAATAGGAGTAAGAGGAGGAGTAGAAGTAGTAGTTGTAGTAGTAGTAGTAGTAGGAGGAGGAGGAGGAGTGGTAGTAGGAGTAGTAGTAGTAGTAGGAGGAGGAGGAGGAGTAGGAGTAGTAGGAGAAGTAGTAGTAGTAGTAGCAGTAGGAGTAGTAGTAGAAGGGGAGGAGGAGGAGGAAGAGTAGTAGTAGTAGGAGGAGGAGGAGGAGTAGAGAGTAGTGGTAGGAGTAGGAGTAGTAGTAGTAGCAGGAGTAGTAGTATAGCAGAAATAGTATTAGGAGTAGTAGCAGGAGTAGTAGTAGGAGTAGTTGTGGTAGTAAGTAGTAGTAGTAGAAGAAGAAGAAGAAGTAGTATTAGTAGTAGTGGAAGTAGTGGTAGCAGTAGTAGTAGTGGTGGAAGTAGTAGTAGTAGTTGTAGTAGTAGTGGTAGTAGTAGTAGTAGTAGTAGTAGTAGTAGTAGTAGTGGTGGAAGTAGTAGTAGTAGTTGTAGTAGTAGTAGTAGTTGTAGTAGTAGTAGTTGTAGTAGTAGTAGTAGTTGTAGTAGTAGTGGTAGTAGTGGTAGTAGTAGTAGTAGCAGAAGTGGTAGTAGCTTTAGTAGCCAGGCAGATGGTCAGCGACATACACAGCAAGGCAAAAAGCCATCAGCCCAGGAAATAAAGAAAGAAAGAGCATTCCGAAAAAACATGCCAGGAGTCCTTTCTCCCACACACAAAACTTCCACATCTCTGGACCAGAAACACGCACTCTCCCTTCAGAAAAAAGGACAGGAATTCTGAGAAATGTTTCAGAACATAATTCCTACCCCCCAAAAACCCCACAGCAACCTGAAATAATTTTTGTGTACAAATCTCTCATAATATATGACTGGTTCGAAAATGGCAGCAGAAACCACACACACACTCTCCTAAAAAGAGGACGGCAATTCTGAGAAATGTTCCAGAACGAAATTCCTACTAAAACAAAAAGCTTGAAGCCATGATCACATACAACTCTCTCTTAAATAACTAGTTCGGAGATTGCAACCACAAACACACACACACTCTCCAAAAAATAGAAAACAGTTCTGGGAAATATTCCAGAACAGAATTCCTACCCAAAAAACCTCCACGAAGTCATGTTCACATACAATTTTCCCTTATATAACCAGTTCGGCAATGGCTACCACAAACACACACGCTCTCCAAAATAGAGGATAGGAGAAATATTCTAGAACAAAATTCCTACCCCCCAACAAAAGCTGAAATCATTTTCACGTACAAATCTC
>CM054136.1:83186157-83188657 GCA_028751875.1 Rapana venosa | reverse complement strand
AGAGTGAGAAAAAGAGAGAGAGAGCGAGAGAGCGAGAGAGCGAGAGAGAGACAGAGAGACAGAGACAGACAGACAGACAGGCAGGCAGACAGACAGGCAGACAGACAGACCCACTGAGATGGCGTTGAAAGGAATGACTGAAAGAAAAGAGCACGCACGCACACACGCACGCATGCACGCACCTACGCACTCACAAACACACACACAATGAATTTTCCACCTTTCTCTATTAACCCATTTTTTCCCCTGCCTCCCACCCCCCTCTCCCTCTCTCTCTTTTTCAGATCAAATATAATTTGATTTCTCTCTCTCTCTCTCTCCCCTCTCTCTCTCTCTACACACAACACACACACACACACACACACACACCGCACACACCACACACACACACACACACCACACACACACACACACACACACACACACACACACACACACACACACACACACACACACACACACACACCCCAAAAAATAAACTCACGCGCGCAAACCTGACCTCCTGCCACGCACCCATACACACAACACACTTAGGCAAGGTGATGGAGATTTGAGATGGAGGTGGCTTTTGAAAACAAAGGATCAGTGCCGACTCCACTCTCCCCCAAAAGTCCTTCGGATGAGACTATAAACCGAGGCCCCGTGTGCGAACGCACGCAGAACATCTTGCGCACACGTTAAATCCTGTTCCGCTTTTCGTAAGAGTAGGCCATTGTGTGCCGGTGGAAACAGATGACAGAATTGACAAAACCGCATACACACGGGGACTGGATGTAAAAAAGCACTTAAGTGCTTATTCCATTATCTTGGATATAAAAGAATAATAAAAAAATAATAATGATAAAAGGACAGAATATGAGGGGGTGGGGAAGATCTCAGGTAGGAAATAAGTGTGTGTATGTGTGTGTGTGTGTGTGCTTTAAAAACTTCATTTGAAAGTATCAAATGTAGGCTTGGCTGGATTTAAAAGTATGAAATGAAGCCTTGGCTGGGTTTGAAAGTATCAAATGTAGGCTTGGCTGGATTTAAAAGTATCAGATGTAGGCTTGACTGGATTTAAAAGTATCAACTGTAGGCTTGGCTGGTTTTTAAAGTATCAAATATAGGCTTGGCTGGTTTTAAAAGTATCAAATATAGGCTTGGCTGGGTTTGAAAGTATAAAATGTGGGCTTGGATGGATTTGAAAGTATAAAATGTAGGTTTGGCTGGTTTTGAAAGTATCAAATGTAGGCTTGGATGGGTTTGAAAAAAAAATCAAATGTAGGTTTGGCTGGGTTTGAAAGTATCAAATGTAGGCTTGGATGGGTTTGAAAAAAAATCAAATGTAGGCTTGGATGGGTTTGAAAAAAAAATCAAATGTAGGCTTGGCTGGATTTGAAAGTATCAAATATAGGCTTGGATGGATTTGAAAGTATCAAATGTAGATTTGGCCGGAATGGAAAGTATCAAATGTAAACTTCACTGGGTTTGAAAGTATCCAATGTAGGTTTGGCTGGGTTTGAAAAAAAAATCAAATGTAGGCTTGGCTGGATTTGAAAGTATCAAATGCAGGCTTGGCTGGATTTAAAAGTATCAAATGTAGGTCTGGCAGGATTTAAAAGTATCAAATGTAGGCTTGGCAGGATTTGAAAGTATCAAATGTAGGCTTGGCTTGGATTGAAAGTATCAAATGTAGGTCTGGCAGGATTTAAAAGTATCAAATGTAAACTTGGCAGGATTTGAAAGTATCAAATGTAGGCTTGGCTGGGATTGAAAGTATCAAATGTAGGCTTGGCAGGATTTGAAAGTATCAAATATAGGCTTGGCTGGGTTTGAAAGTATCAAATGTAGATTTGGCCGGAAAGGAAAGTATCAAATGTAAACTTGGCTGGGTTTGAAAGTATCAAATGTAGGTTTGGCTGGGTTTGAAAAAAATATCAAATGTAGGTTTGGCTGGGTTTGAAAGTATCAAATGTAGGTTTGGCTGGGTTTGAAAAAAAATCAACATCTGCACAGGAAGATGAAAGTGGTACCCTCCCCCATGTGCTCATGTGGGGAAGCTGAGCAGGACACTCGCCACATCCTGCAGGACTGCAGGGCCTTCAGGCAGCTGAGAGAGGAAATGTGGCCGAACCCATTACCCCTAGAAGGAAAACTGTACGGGCCGGTGGATGCCCTACAGACGACTGCTACATTCCTTAGGCGAACTGGTCTCTTGGTGTAAAACAAGGCATCGAAAAGAAGAAAGTATCAAATATAGGCTTGGATGGATTTGAAAGTATCAAATGTAGATTTGGCCGGAATGGAAAGTATGGTGGTGGATCGGTGGTCTAGAGGTAACGCGCCTGTCTAGAAAGCGAAAAGTCCGGGTCTGAAGTGTGCGGCGGTTCGTACCCCGTTTGGACCGGAAATTTTTCCCCCATCCATTAGACCATGAGTGGTGGTCTGGGCGCTAGTCTTTCGGATGAGACGATAAACCGAGGTCCCGTGTGTTACACGTAATTATTTAGCGCACGTAAAA
>CM054136.1:83173657-83176157 GCA_028751875.1 Rapana venosa | reverse complement strand
CCCGCGACTTTCCAACTCGATACGACGTTGTCGATCAGCAGGGCGTTTAAAGTTGTTATTACAGTAGCTGGAAGGCCAGTAACTGACATTTTGAAGCTAAAATGCAAAAATTTGCAGCAGCTTACTAACAGCACGCCCGTTCAGTTCTCGTCCCGTCACGTCGTCCCGAGAGAGAGGAGAGAGAGAGAGAGAGAGAGAGAGAGAGGAGAGAGAGAGAGAGAGAGAGGGAGAGAGAGAGAGAGAGAGAGAGAGAGAGAGAGGAGAGAGAAGGAGAGAGAGGAGAGAGAGAAGAGAGAGAGAGAGAGAGAGAGAGAGAGAGAGAAGAGAGAGAGAGAGAAGAGGAGAAGAGAGTAGAAGAGAGAGAGAAAAGAGAGGAGAGAGAGAGAGAGAGAGAGAGAGAGAGAAGAGAGGAGAGAGAGAGAGAGAGAGAGAGAGAAAGAAGAGAGAGAGAGAGAGAGAGAGAGAGGAAGGAGAGAGAGAAAGAAGAGAGAGAGAGAGAGAGAGAGAGAGGAGGAAGAAAGAAAGAGAGAGAGAGAGAAGGAGAGAGAGGAGAGAGGGTGCAAAGTAGGAAAGAGGAGGGAAAAGTGAGAGAGAGAGGGAGGGGGGGGGAGAAAACAAACAAAAAACTAAGGAAAGAAAGGGTCAGAGCGAAAAGAGAGTAGAGAAGAGAGATGAGCAGAAGACTAGAGAGAGAGAGAGAGAGTGAGAGAGAGAGACAACACACAAAACACACCACACACACACCACCACACACACACACACACACACACACACACACATGTTAATTCGAAGAATAAAGCCACGAAAACTACAAATGAAAGAAGAAACTAATCAAAAATACCAAACAAATAAGGCACCTCCCCCCCCCAGCCTCTCCCCACGAAAATTGATCTTGAAATTTTTTCCGCGTATTCTACAAAAAACCCACACCAAATGTTGCGCAATTTCGCTTAACAGAAATTTCTTTAATAATAGCCTTAAAATTTCGACGACGTGTTCAATTTCAACAGTGTTACCAAGTCTTTTTCTTTTCGCAAGTAGCGAGACATAAAAATGGTTCGTGCTTTCGTCTTGTTGTTGCTGTTGTTGTTGTTGTCGTTGTTGTTGTTTTGCTGTTATCTTTTTGTTGTTCTTGTTGTTTATGTTTATGTTGGCGTCATTTTGCGGTTTTTGTTGTTGTTGAGAATTTCTTCAACAACAAAAAAGGTTTGGGTGCTAGTCTTTTGGATAAGACGAAAAGCTAACCGAAATCCTGTGTGCAGTACGCATTCAATGCTCGTAAATGAACCCACAACAACAAGAGAGTTATCCCTGGCAAAGTTCTGTATTAAAAATAAACTCCCTTAGGGAACAAACGCACCTGCAGACACGAAAATCTAAAACAAAAAAAACAACAAAAAAATAATAAGATGGGTGGCGCTGCTCTTGTGGCGACAAGCTCTCCCAAGGGAGAATTTCATGCAGAGAAATTTGCCGTGACAGAAAGTGACATTCAGTCTCTGTCTGTCTGTCTGTCTGTCTGTCTGTCTGTCTGTCTTTCTCTCTCTCTCACTCACTCACACACACACACACACACACACACACAACACACACACACACACACACACACACACACACACACACACACACACACACACACACACACACACACACACACACTACAAAAGAGGAAGAGAAAAACTATTGTACACACACAGACACAGACGCGCGCGCACGCACACATGCACGCACACACACACACAAGCTACGATCCCGGGAAGAGTAAAAACAAAAATTCATTGAAAATCCCCCCAATTTATCAAAAGAGAATAAACAAACAACAACAACAACCTCCCCCCCTCTCTCCACACACACACACACACACACACACACACACACACACACACACACACACACACACACACACAACCCACACACACACACAACACACACACACACACACACACACACACACACACACACACACACACACACACAACCTAAAACAAAAACCAAACCAACCCAAGCAAATTTGAACATCGGGCCTGTTGAATAATGGGATATTTTCTTTGCAAATTTTCGCACCATGACTTTTCGATTTCTTTACCTCCAATTTCTGTGCCTTCTCACCTCCCCCCCCCCCCCCTCCCCATCCCCTGTCCCACCCTTCCCTCTCCTTCCTCCAACTCCTCCTCCCTCCCTCATTTCATGCTTTTTCCCGCCTTAAGGGGAAACAACTCCATTCCATCTTAAGGGAGGGGAGGGGGTTGGGTTGGGGTGGGGTGGGGAGGGTGATGGAGTATGTTTATATTAAAATGGGAAAAGACCAAAAATAAAAAAAGGTTGGGCAAGATCGATTTTATTATTTTTTTTGGTGGTGGGGGGGGGGGGGAGAGGGTGTGTTTATTCTTTTTTACCCCCCTCCCCCTACACACACACATGCGCACGCGCGCATACAGACATACACACACAGACCACCCATGCGCACGCGCGCGTGCGCGCGCACACACACACACAACAC
>CM054136.1:83158657-83168657 GCA_028751875.1 Rapana venosa | reverse complement strand
ATTCTGTGAAACTTCAACCCCTTTAACACAGTATGGCTTCAAAGGCAGCTGCCCATATATTCAATCAGCTCTGTGTAATGTAAAAGAACGGCTAGTTAATTAGGAAAGAAAAGAAACCCCACTAACTAGGGAGGACAAGAAAGGCTCTCTTTAAAGGACAAGGTTGAGCCTAGGTCTCCGTCTGTCTCTGTCTGTCTGTCTGTCTCTGTGTCTCTCTGTCTGTGTCTCTCTGTGTCTCTGACTGCCTCTCTCTGTCTCTGTCTGTCTCTGTCTGTCTCAGTCTGTCTGTCTCTCTGTGTCTCTGACTGCCTCTCTCTGTCTCTGTCTGTCCTCTCTCTGTCTCTCTGTCTCTCTGTATATGTCTCTCTCTGTCTCTCTCTGTGTCTCTATCTGTCACTTTCTCTGTCTCTGTCTCTGTCGTCTGTCTGTCGTTTGTCTCTCTCTGTGTCTCTGACTGCCTCTCTATGTCTCTGTCTGTCTTCTCTCTGTCTCTGTCTGTCTGTCTTCTCTCTGTCTCTGTCTCTCTGTATATGTCTCTGTCTCTCTCTCTGTGTCTGTCTCTCTCTGTCCCTTTCTCTGTCTCTCTGTGTCTGTCTGTCTTCTCTCTGTATATGTCTCTCTCTGTCTCTCTCTGTCTGTCTCTATTTCTGTCACTTTCTCTGTCTCTGTCTGTCTGTCTGTCTGTTTCTCTCTCTCTCTCTCTCTCTCCTCTCTCTCTCTCTCTCTCTCTCTCCTCTCTCTCTCAGAGTGGCCTAAGGCCGATGTACAGTAAAAGTTTGAAGTCTCTCTCTTTCTGTCTCTCTGTCTCTCTGCCTGTCTACCTGTCTGTCTGTCTGTCTGCTCTCTCTCTCTCTTTCCTCTCTCTCTCTCTCTCTCTCTCCTCTGTGGGAAGGGGCGGGTAGCTCTTATTAACGAAAGCAACGACCGACGAAAAACGAACATTACAGGGCAAACTTGACAGGCCAGGTAACTCACAAAAGTCTTCTGTTGTCCTCTGTGCTTTTACTACAAAAGAGGGCGGGAAAAATGGAAGATCAGTGACTTTTGTTTTCTTTTTTTAGGAGGGCCACTCCTTATCTGGTGAAGAGACCAGCCCTGCCCTACCCTGCCCTACCCTGCTTGTATTGTATTGTCTGGTCTTGTCTTCCACCCCTTAAGGAGTAAATGACTTAGTTACTGAAGATAAGCTTGTTTGGGGAAGACCCCAGGGCAATGAACTGAAAGACAGACTAGACACAATAGCCCAGTGGTTAAGACTGTTCGACTTCAACCTCATGGGTTCATATGAAGTCGTGGGTTCGAATCTTGGCGCCAGCATCTGGTGAATTAAGGGTGTGTAGGGATTTTTTAGGATCTCCCAGGTTCACTTCAAGTGTAAGAACTTTCAGTGCTTCAATTTCCTTCCTTCATGTATATATATATACACATGTGCAGAAGATCAAACATGCACGATAAAGATCCTGTAGTTCATGTTAACGGTTAGAGGGTTAACAAAACACAAATATACCCAGAATCCATCTCCCCGAAGTCGGAATGTGGCTACCTTGATGGTGGGCAACCACCCTCCCCCCAAAAAAAAAAAAAACAAAAAACACACACAAAAAAACAAACCCCAACAAACCCCAACCGGTCGCATACGCAAAATCTCACCATTGGTGAACCTTAGGAGTTCCAACCAAGGAACAGAAACAAAATTTGTGTTGTTCCTCGTACTCACACCCCAAAACCAACTATACAAGGGTCAAACCAGGACTGTCAACGTATTGTCCTTTCCTCTACCCTTCCCTTCCCAAAGTAAATTTAACTAAAGGAGAGAAAACAACAAAAAAAATCGACGATATGCATACAACCCAAAATGGAAGGCCGCCGATCGAAAATACTAGCGGGCTGGTTTGGGACCAGTTCCAATCAAAACGGGTTTCAGCACAGTCCTTGCATGCAAAACTGATGTTGGTCCAGAACTGGGTCCATTTTTCTCTTCTTCTTCTTCTTCCTCCTCCTCTTTTCTACCAGATGATTAATTTCGTGGCCAGAGTCCTGGGCTGGTCCTTCAAAAGAGATGAATGGGAAATCCCCTGAGCAAAGATTTCAATAGCAGACCACTTCAGCCAGTCCATGATGACAATGCAGAGCACACGCCAGCATAGAGAGAGAGAGAGAAGAGAGAGAGAGAGAGAGAGAGAGAGATGGGAGAGAGAGAGAGAGGAGGGAGAGGGGAGAGGAGGAGGGAGAGAGAGAGAGAGAAGGAGGAGGAGAGAGAGAGAGAGAGATGGGAGAGAGAGAGAGACAGAGAGAAGGGAGAGAGAGGGGGAGAGAGGGGAGACAGAGAGAGAGACAGAGACAGACAGAGGCAGCGGGATAGCGATGGTTTCTTTGCTAAGCTTTTTATCCTTTTTCCGGGGCAATTCATTTATTCATTTATTATTATTATATATATATATATATATTTTTTTTTTTACAATACTGCAAGTTTCAAGTGAGAGAGAGACAATGACAATAGTTTATTGTGGGAAGCTTTCAAGCCCATTCACAAATGGACAGCGGGAAGGGGATTGTGCACAAAATACACACTCAACTAAGAACAAAAACCAATTCACAACAGTTCCCCCCCCCCCCCCCCCCCCCTTACCCCCCCAATCATCATGGCATGGATCCCATATCATTGTTTAACAGCTCCAACAAACACAGATATTGTAAGCGATGATAACAGTATGTTTTCATAGTAGAGAGAGAACAATGAACAAAATCCATAATCTAATACAGTGTAGCTTTATAGACCATTCAGGAGTGCATCTCAAGTCACTGATGCGTATGTTTTTGTGGTTTGGATTTACATCATGTACAAAACCAACCTTGACCCCCCAAAAAACTGGACATGGAAACCACGTCAGTACAATTTGTATTTAATGTGGTAGGCTTGAATCCTTTTCATATGAAATCCCATTACCCTGGTACAGTTTATAGCCTGTGTGTGTGTGTGTGTGTGTGTGTGCGCGCGCGCACGTGCACACATTTGGATTGAAGGGACTATTAATTGTTATTGGTTGCATGACTGTGTAAGAATGGGTTGAGTGCAAGCACTTTGATTTGTCTTTGCAAGATACTGCACTATATAAATTCCATTTATTATTATTACTCTTGTATGGGGGACAGAGGAACAAACAATCCAGAAACTTTCAAACAACGCTTGCAACATGTATAATTACCATCATGACATGGTTACCACATCATGGAATGATTTATGAAATAACATTGATATTTAGCAAAGGGATCACCAACTGATTGTCAGGTAGCATTGATATTCATACCTTTAAATGGTGCAAATCTACATCCATTAGGATTAGGAGAAGCAAGTCGTCTGAAATCATTGACTGTTTCGTTAATTCTCTTGAATTAAAGCCACTTCGAATTTTCATTCCTTCACGACACAGCCTTGCATTATAGATGTAGGTGTGTGCTTATAATGCACGCATAAACGCACACACACACACATGTAATATTTCTTATTCTCAGCCACCAAAGAGATGTTGTAAAGGTCAGGTCATTACGCACAGTAGGGATCAGCCACTTTATAAATGCTGGCCTCAGTTGGAGGATTAGTAGATAAAAGGTAAAGGTAAAGGTGTCCCATATCCTATGTGGTCATAAGGGAGCGAGACATCAGAGACCTCAGTTTCTCTAGGGGCCAGCATATTGAGGGCGGCACCCATCTCCTCAATGTTTTACCATCCATGACCCTTATGAGGGCAGTACCCGTTTACAGCTGGGGGACTGTACTGAAGCCAAGGCTTGCAAACGGTCACCCATCCACTTGGTGACGACGCTCAGTGCTGTTTAACCTTAGCCTGGGGAAAGCGAGAGCTCTGACCACTGAGCTATCCAATCTCCTCTTAGTAGATAGTGTCCTGCATGTATTGTTGGAACAAAAAACAGGCACCACTGAACACCACTAAAATTAATGTGATGACCCTATGCAGCAAGGCAGGGCCTCTTCTCAGTGCAGACCTCATGGCAGCCTAACATTGATAGCTCCCTGCAAACTCCTAGTTCTTGATTGATCTACGATGAGCTGGATAGGTTTGGGTAGACTCAATTTCAAGACTCAAGACTCAAGAATACTTTAATGTCTCAACTTGAGAAATTATGAGTGGCATTAATAAACACTACACAGCATGATTATTAAACAATACAGATTAAAAAAAAAGTAACACATTTTTCTCAATAAGAACAACCAAACAATTCTGGTAAGTCTGAAGATCAGAATAAGCGGCATGAGAACAACAGACCATAGGTCCACAAAAGATGAAGCATCTGCCTCACCCTCCCCACCTCCCACCCCTCACCCCCCTCCACTATCAACACACACAAAAAAGAAAAAAAAAAACGACAAGAAAAAACTCAGGGGGGGGGGGGGGGGGGGGGGGGGGGGGGGGGGGGGGGGGGGGGGAATGATCCTGTACTCTTCAACACAATGCAACAATATCTCATCCAACTCCCCTTCACCCAATCCAGCCCTGTGCTGTGCTGATGTCATTAACAGCGCTGATTGGCCGGCTAGGCTATGTCCACTCACGTATCTCTCCGCCCTCAAACTTATTTGCACGTGCGTCGGCACGCCTCCCTGTCATCGTTGGTGACAGGGGCTGTAATTTACACAAACAAACCCCAGAGTCTTAAAATTCCTTTTTTTTCATTTAAAAAAAGGGAAAGGTAGCAGGGTTGTCTTGGAGGCTGGGAATAATCTATACTCTACCCAGGGATGGCTCAGTGGTCGGAGCACTCGCTTTCCCCTTGCCAAGGTTTATTAAACAGCGTCGAGCGTGGTTACCAGTTGGATGGGTGACTGTTTGTGCGCCTTGGCTTCAGTACTGTTCTCCCAGTTCACCCAGCTGTAAATGGGTACCTGCCTTCTTTAGGGTCAGGGAAAGTAAAGCAGCGAGGGAGAGGAAATGGGCGCCGCCCTCAATATGCTGGCCCTTAGAAAAGTTGAGGTCTCTGACATCTAGCTTCCCTACAGCCTTATAGGTTATGGGAACATCTTCACCTTTACCTTGCCTTACTTTACCCAGGATCAGTGGTCTAGCGGTAACGCACTTGCCTATAAAGCGAAAAGTCCGGGTTTTAAGTGTGTGAAGGTTCGAGCCCCATTTGTGCCCGGAATTTTCCACCCCTCCCATCCACAAGACCGTCGTGTGTGGTGGTCTGGGTGTGCTAGTCTTTTGGATGAGACATAAACCGAGGTCCTGTGTGCAAAACTCATTTAGTGCACGTAAAAGAACCCACGGCAACAAGAGAGTTGAGCCCCTGGCAAACATTCTGTAGAAAAAAGCCACTCTGACAGGAAACCAAATACATATGCAAACAGGAAAAAAAAAGGGTGGCGCTGCTCTTGTGGCGATGCACTCTCCCTGGGGAAAGCAGCCCAAATTTCAAACACACACACACACATGCACACTTGCACACACGTTAAATCCTGTTCCGCTTTTCGTAAGAGTAGGCCATTGTGTGCCGGTGGAAACAGATGACAAAATTTACAAAACCGCATACACACGGGGACTGGATGTAAAAAGCACATACGTGCTTATTCCATTATCCTCGATAAAGAAGAATAAAATAAAATAAAAATAAAACACACACACACACACACACACACACACACACACACACACACACAACACACACACACACACACTCTCTCTCTCTCCTCTCTCTCTCTCTCTCTCTCTCTCTCTCTCTCACACACACAGAACACTATCCCAGATACATTACACTAAACCCAACTCTTGTCAGATCAGGCTACTTACTACCAATATGGGTTCCCCCTCTGATCTATCTGAACCGCAGAAGAAAAGCCTAGTCTTTTTATTTTATTTTAAAAAAAGGCTGTGCTACTTCAAACTGCTACACTACACTGTCTCCAAGCTCTGCACACCACAGACCTCAAAGCTAATGACCAGCTTTTCATTAATTAATCAATTAATCAGTCAGTTGGCTCAGCACAGACTGAAAGCTCTGAAGTCTGAGGAAGGAAAAAGAAGAAAAATAAAATAAACACAACAATCTCGATGTGGAGAAACATGCTAAAGATCTTCCTCCCTCCATCTCCCCTCTCTCTTACCCCCTTCACTCTCCATCTCCCCTCTCTCTTACCCCCTCCCCCCTCTCTCTCCATCTCCCCTCTCTCTTACCCCCCTCACTTCTCCATCTCCCCTCTCTCTTACCCCCCTCACTCTCCATCTCCCCTCTCTCTTACCCCCTCACTCTCCATCTCCCCTCTCTCTTACCCCCTCACTCTCCATCTCCCCTCTATCTTACCCCCTCACTCTCCATCTCCCCTCTCTCTTCCCCCCTCTCTCTGTGAACGGATGGGGTGGATGAATGAGTGAATTGAAAGGGATCGGAGTTTCAAACACTGTTAATTAGCCTGGACTGGAGTTGTTGCAAGTGCGTGCGTGCGTGCGTGTGTGTGTATGTGTGTGTGTGTGTGTGTGTGTGTGTGTGTGCGTGTGTGTGTGTGTGTGTGATGCTTTTTCTCTCTGTGAACAAGCTAAAAATGGTCCGATGGAGGGAGCTTTTTTGGGACTGTATGCGAGCAGCGTAATGTAATTATTGTAAAAATAACAATAACAACATCAAAACAAAAACCAAATTTCTTACCAATCAACCCAACAGAACAAAACAAAGAAGAAAAAGAAGAAGAAGGAGAACAACAAGAAGAAGAAGACAAAGTAAAAGAAGAAGAAGAAGACAGAAAGGGAAGAAGAAGTAGTAGAAGAAAAAAGAAGACTGAAGAAGAAGAAGAAGAAGAAGAAGTAGAGGAGGAGGAGGAGGAGGAGGAAGAAGAAGAAACAGAAAAAGAAAAAGAAATCGAAGAAGAAGGATTTGAAGAATTTAAAGATTTTGAAGAGGAAGAAGAAAAATTCCAAAGAAGAAGAAGAAAAAAAATTGAAGAATTTGAAGAAGAAGAAGACGAAGACAAAGAAGAATAAGAACAAGAAGAAAAAACAGTAAAGAAAAAAAAAGAAAAAAACACACAAAGAAGAAGAACAAAAACAACAGTAGCAGCAAAAGCAAGAAAACCCACGTCACAAAAAAAAAAAAAAAAAAAAAACTACAACAAAATGACAAGAGCAACATGAGAAAAAACACCCAAAACCCACCTCCCTTTCATTTCAAAGTGTACACAGCCTGTCACCAAAGTCGACACGTAACGCGTGCATGTGCATGACAAGACGAGATGCACGTGCATAGGGCACAGCGAAGCCAGCCAATGAGCGGCGTCAACACAGGCTCCTCTTGGAGCAAGAGTGTCTTCTGCCGATTACAGGCTGATATGAGAAGGCAACCCCCCCCCCCCCCCTCCCACCTTCCACCTCCCTGGTACCTTGCTGCTTTCCTTAACCCTATCCTTGCTGCTTTCCTTAACCCTATCCTTGCTGCTTTCCTTAACCCTATCCTTGCTGCTTTCCTTAACCCTATCCTTGCTGCTTTCCTTAACCCTATCCTTGCTGCTTTCCTTAACCCTATCCTTGCTGCTTTCCTTAACCCTATCCTTGCTGTGTTGTTATAAGGGGGATGGGATAGCCTAGTGGTTAGAACATTGCGCTCGCAATCTGACGACCGGGGTTCGATTCCCGTTCAAGGGGATATTTTTCTCTATATAGTTAACATCAGTGAAGACTCCACTCTCCCCAAAAGTCCTTCGGATGAGACTATAAACCGAGGCCCCGTGTGCGAACGAACGCAGAGCATCTTGCGCACACGTTAAATCCTGTACCACTTTTCGTAAGAGTAGGCCATTGTGTACCGGTGGGAACAGATGCCAGATTTGTACAAAACTGCATACACACGGGGACTGGGTGTAAAAAAGCACGTAGGTGTTTATTCCATTATCCTCGATATAAAAAAAAAAGTAATCGTTTCCCAGAATATCCCTACTGTGTTGTAAGCATGCGCAAGTTCACTGTGTTTTAAAACTTGCCAAAATTTCATGGTAAACAAACAAACAAACAAAATAAGGGTTCTGTATCATAAAGACCCCCCAAACAAACTACACCCCACCCCCTACCATGGTCAGAAACATCTTCTGACTCTCATTATCATAATCTGAACTCCAACTTCAACTCTCATTTATGTGCTGGCGAGCACACACACATACATACATACACACACACGCACACACACACACACACACACACACACACACACACACACACACACACACACACACACACACACACATACACACACACACACACACACAACACACACACACACACACACACACACACACCACACACACACACACACACACACACACCACGTTCAACACACTCCCTAGCGCACACACGTACAAACAATGTATAGTGATATGCTTATACTGCACTCAACGTCTACTGTCACGTAACCATAACTGCTCACCATAGTTATAATCAATCAATAATGCATATCTCGCATTCATATGGGCCAGATGGCTTGCAAAACGGAATCAACTATTACAAACACACACACACACACACACACACACACACACCACACCACACACACACACACACACACACACACACACACACACACACACACACACACACACACACACACACACACACACACACACGCATATACACCTAGACAGGCACGTGCAAACTCCCCCCCCCCCTCACCCACCAACCCCGCCTCCCATCTCTTCCAGAAGAATAGGAAACAGACCACAGAATACAAACAGATAAAGATTACAATTGAATTGGAACAGGGGCAAGAACAGAAGAAGAAGAAGAGGAGAGTGCAGAAGATTTTACCTCGCCCTCGCTCCCTCCCCCATCAACAAAAACAAAAGAAAAGAAAATTGTCACTGGAATCAAACAGTGCCCGAAAACAGGGAGGATTCTTGCTTGAAATAATAATAATAATAATAATAATAATAATAATAATAATGTATGGAATTTATATAGCGCTGAAGCTTGTAAAGCAGCAAATCAAAGCGCTCAGATGACATTTTTTTAATATCGAGGATAATGGAATAAGCACTCATGTGCTTTTTTTTTACATCCAGTCCCCGAGTTTTTGCGGTTTTGTCAATTTTGTCATCTGTTCCCACAGGCACACAATGGCCTACTCTTTCGAAAAGCGGAACAGGATTTAACGTGTGCGCAAGATGCTCTGCATGCGTTCGCACACGGGACCTCAGTTTATAGTCTCATCCGAAGGAAATGTAGGGAAGAGAAAGTTAATTCTTAGGAAAAGTTCAGGAGAGCGATATTGATTTTGGGTTTTTTTCTCTTAAAGTGGGCTCTCTGTGTGTGTTGTTTGTACTCTTTGTGTTTTCATTTATTTATTCTTTTATTTCGAGGATAATGGAATAAGCATTCATGGGATTTTTTTCCATCCAGTCCTCGTGTGTATGCAATAGCCTACTTCTCCGAAAAGCGGATTGGGTTAAAACCTGTGCGTGTGCACAGTGTGCGTACGTGTGCGTAAGATGTTCTGTGATGTGTGTGTGTGTGTGTGTTCGTGCATGCATGCGCATGCATGCATAAGTAGTTGTTTCTCCCTTCAAAAAAAAAAAGGAAGAAAACCCAAATCCCCCACCCTTCTTAACCCCCAATCCCTCCTCTCGTTTTTTTTAAAATTTTCAAAATGAGCTCCCTCATCTCTGCTATCACTGGTTTGGGTTGTGATAATGCACACGTGTGAATCTCGAACATGAACATAGTGTCTGTGACTGTGCGTGTTTATATATATATATATATATATATATATATATATATATATATATATATATATATATATATATATATATATATATATATATATATAACTAACACGCACAGTCACAGACTCTATGTTCATGTTCGAAATACACACGTGCGCATGATCACCACCCAAAACCAGCCAATCACGGATGTCCACGTCATTTGCCAGCAGGCAAGAAACAGTGAGAGGCTTTTTTTTTTTTTTAAAAAAAAATTCAGAGCTTCTGGCTTGTAGCAGACGAGAGATA
>CM054136.1:83151157-83153657 GCA_028751875.1 Rapana venosa | reverse complement strand
AGAAAGGAGAGGAAAAAGAGAAAATGGGAAAAAGAGGGAGAGAGAAAAAAAAGAGAGAGAGAGAGGGTGGAAGGGAATTATGGCAGCATTATCAGGGAAAAAAAAAAACCCTCCTTCATGCCTTTTCCTTTCCCTTTTTCCTTCCCTCCCATACGTTCCCCTAAGAGAAAAACAGAGGGGAGAGAGAGAGAAGGGAGGAGGAGAGAGGGGAGAAAAGAAGGTGAGAGGAGAGAGGGAGGGGGAGAGGAGAGAGAGAGGAGGAGGGGGAAAGAGAGAAAGGAAGGGGAAAAAAAAGGGGAAAAGAGAAAGAGGAGAGAAAGAAAGAGAGAAAAGGAAAAAAAAAAAGGGGAGAGGTAGAGAGGGGAGAGAGAGAGAGAGGATGTGAGGGGGAGAGGGGAGAGAGAGAGATGGGGAGAGAGAGAGAGATGGGGAAGGGAAATTTGGCAAATTATCAGAAAAAACCCAAAAACAGAACCCCAAAAAAACCTTTTTTTTTCCCTTTCTTTTTCTTTTCCCCTTTCCTCCCCCCACTTCCCTTTTCCCTAAAGGCCCGGGGCCCAAAAAAAAAAAAAAAAAAAAAAAAATTTAGGCCTTTTAAAAAAAAGGGAAAATTAAAAAACAAATTAAAAGGGAAAAATTTTAAAAAAAGGGATTCTAAAAAAAAAAAAAAGAAAAAAACCGGGGGAAAAGGGGAAAAGGGGGTAAAAAAAAAAAAAAAAAAAAACAAAAAAAACACCACCGCCAAAAAAACCCAAAAAAACACCCCCCCCCCCCCCAAACCAAAAAAAAAAAAACAACCCCAAAAAAAAAACCCAACCCCCCCCAAAGGAAAAAAAAAAATTTTTTTTTAAGGGTTTCATTCCCACCTCCCCCCCAACACGAAAAAAACCCCAAAAACACCACACACACACCCCAAAAACACACCTCTCTCTCTCTCTCTCTTTATATATCCCCAAAGGGGGGGGACTGGATGTAAAAAAAACAAATGGGTGCTTATTCATTATTTTTCGAAAAAAGGAATTTTTCATTGTCATTGTCCCCCCCCCCCCCCCCCCCCCCCCCCCCCCCCCCACACACACACACAAGCCCTTCGGATGAGACTATAAACCGAAGCCCCGTGTGCGAACGCACGCAGAACATCTTGCGCACACGCTAAATCCTGTTCCGCTTTTCGTAAGAGTAGGCCATTGTGTGCCGGTCGGAACGGATGACAAAATTTACAAAACCGCATACACACGGGGACTGGATGTAGAAAAGCACATGAGTGCTTATTCCATTATCCTCGATATAAAAGAATAAATTAATATAAAAGAATAAAAAAATAAACAACAACAAAAACACACACATAGAGCTAAAGCAACACACAAGATGCAACATGAATGATGTCAACCCAAGCCAGCCAACTCATATCAGTGTTCTCGACATCATCACCAAAAAAGGCAAGGTGGGCTTGCTTCCCAGTGCTTCTGACTCGTATGAGCAGAAAAGAAAAGAGAAGAGAAGAGAAGAAGAGACAAGAAGAGAAGAGAAGAGCAGAGCAGAGAAGAGAAGAGCAGAGCAGAGCAGAGCAGAGAAGAAGAAGAGATGAAGAAGAGAAGAGAGAAGAGAAGAGAAGAGAAGAGAGAAGAGATGAGAAGAGAAGAGAGAAGAGAAGAGAAGAGAAGAGCGAGAGGAAGAGAAGAGAGAGAGAGAAGAGAAGAGAAGAGAAGAGGAAGAGATGAGAAGAGAAGGATGAGAAGAGAAGAGAGGAAGAGAAGAGAAGAGAAAGAGAGAAGAGATGAGAAGAGAAGAGAGAAGAGATGAGAAGAGAAGAGATGAGACAAGACGAAAAGAGAAGAAAAGAGAGAAAAGAGAGGAAAGAGACATTGACAATGACAATGACAAATTCTTTTATTTCGAGGATAATGAATAATGAATAATGAATATATATATATGAAATTGAATTACATAACAGCAATAGCAACAGCAGGACGAGGAGGAGGAGGAGGAGGAGGAGAAGGAGGAGGAGGAGGAGGAGGAGGAGGAGGAGGAGAGAGAGAGCTGTGAAAGGAGGTAACATAACATTATCAGATATTCATACTCCGAATTTGTCATTGTCATTGTCATTGTCTCTTATCCTCTCTTTTCTCTCTTTTCTTCTCTTTTCGTCTTGTCTCTTCTCTTCTCTCTTCTCTTCTCATCTCTTCTCTTCTCATCTCTTCTCTCTTCTCTTCTCTTCTCTCTTCTCTTCTCTTCTCTTCTCTGCTCTGCTCTGCTCTGCTCTATATATAGATATATAAGAGAGAGAGAGAAAGAGAGAGAGAGAGAGAGAGAGAGAGAGAGAGAGAGAGAGAGAGAGAGAGGTGTGTGTGTGTGTGTGTTGGGGTTTGGAATTGAACTAAGACTGTTCGAGTTTTTTGTCCACCTGCTGGACATGAGAGATGAGAAGAGAAGAAGAAAAATGAAGAGAATAGAAAAGGAGAGAAGAGAAGAGACGAGACGAGATGAGAAGGGGACGACA
>CM054136.1:83138657-83146157 GCA_028751875.1 Rapana venosa | reverse complement strand
ACAGAGATAGAGAAGAAGACACACAGAGATAGACAAGACACAGAGATAGAGAAGACACAGAGATAGAGAAGACACAGGATAGAGAAGACACAGAGATAGAGAAGACACAGAGATAGAGAAGACACAGAGATAGAGAAGACACAGAGATAGAGAAAGACACAGAGATAGACAAGACACAGAGATAGAGAAGACACAGAGATAGAGAAGACACAGAGATAGAAAAAGACACAGAGATAGAGAAGACCAGAGATAGAGAGAAAGAGATAGAGAAGAAGACAACAGAGATAGAGAAGACAAGAAGGATAGAGAAGGAAGAGATAGACAAGACACAGAGATAGACAAGGGCACAGGAGATAGAGAGGACCATAGATAGAACAAGAACAGAGATAGAAAAAGAAGACACACAGAGATAGAGAAGAAACAGAGATAGACAAGACACAGAGATAGACAAGACACAGAGATAGAGAGGACACATAGATAGACAAGACACAGAGTAGAGAAGGACCCCGAGAGATAGAGAAGACACAGAGATAGGAGAAGAGACAGAGAGTAGAGAAAACACAGGGGTTAGACAAGACACAGAGATAGAGAAGGACAACAGAGATAGAGAAGGGCACACAGAGATAGAGAAGACACAGAGATAGAGAAGACACACGAGATAGACAAGACACTAGATAGACAGACACAGATAGACAAGGGCACAGAGATAGACAAGACACAGAGATAGACAAGACACAGAGTTTGAGAAGACACGACACAAGATAGAGAAGACCCCAGAGTAGACAAGACACAGAGATAGAGAAGACACAGAGATAGACAAGACACAGAGATAGAGAAGACACAGAGATAGAGAAGAACAGAGATAGAGAAGACACAAGAGATAGAGAAGACACACAGAGATGAGAAGACACAGAGATAGAGAAGACACCCGAGATAGAGAAGACACACAGAGATAGAGAAGACACAGAGATAGAGAAAAAAGGAAACACAGGATAAGAAGGGCACAGAGATAGAGAAGACACGGGGGCAAGAGATTTGAGAAGACACACAGAGATAGAGAAGACCCACAGAGATAGGAGAGAACAGAGATAGAGAAAAACACACAGAGATAGAGAAGCACACAGAGATAGAGAAGACACAGAGATAGAGAAGACACAGAGATAGAGAAGACACAGAGATAGAGAAGACACGACACAGAGATAGAGAAGACACAGAGATAGAGAAGACACAAAGAGAATGGTCATACAGTGCAGGTCTGTGTTTTTATTTGTTTCTTTCACACACAGCACACAGACACAGACACACCACACACCATACACAGACACACAGACACACAGACACACAGACACACAGACACACACACACACACACACACACACACACACACACACACACACCATCAACGAAACCAACCAACGAAAATGAACACGATATACGACATACGAAGCAAAAAGCAGCAGAGTTAAGATGCATAAAGACCAGCAAGTGTGCCTGAAACAAGACTGATGATAATATCATGTGGAGAGAGAGAGATAAACAGACAGACAGACAGACAGACAGACAGAGAGACAGGCAGACAAAAATACATTGAGAGATAAGGGAGAGAGAGAGTCAGAGAGAAGAAAAGAAGAGAGAGATACAGAGACAGATAGAAAGAGAGAGACAGAAAGAGAGAGAGAAACAGAGAAAAGAAGACAGAGAAAGAGAAAAACAGAGAGACAGAGACAGAGACAGAGAGACAAACAGAGAGAGAGAGAGAGAGGGAGAGAGATGAGAGAGAGAGAGAGAGAGAGAGAGAGAGGAGAGAGAGGAGGAGAGAGTGAGAGAGAGAGAGAGAGAGAGAGAGAGAGAAAGCAAGAGAAAGAGACAGTGAGACAGACACACACACACATGCAGACAGAGATAGAGACAGACAGACAGACAAGAGAGACAGTTCAAAGAAGACAGAGACAGACAGCGAGACAGAAAGAGTTTACTAAAAAAAACCAACAACACCCAAAAACACACCCAACAAAGCAAAAAAACCCAAAACAAAAACGACACAAAACGAAACAAAACACAACGCACTACGACACGACACGACAGGACACGACACGACACAAAACACAACGCACTACGACACGACACGACAGGACACGACGCGACACATCGCACTACGACACGACACGATAGGATAGGACACGACACAAAACACAACGCTACACAATAGCCATCAGAGAGCCTTAAGCCTTAATAACGTGGGCTAAAATACAAGGGGAGAGAGGGCTGGCTGGAATGATATGAATGAGAGCTTCTTCACACGGAAAGTTCGCATGGAGAGCAAATTATTGATTTTTTCAGCCAGCTTCCCTCCCTAGTCGTGTAGTTCGCAATGTGTGTTTTATTATTGTGTTTGACGCTGTAATTATGTGTTGTTGTTGTGTTGTTGTTGTTGTTGTTGTTGTGGTGTGTTGTGTGTGTGTGGGTGGTGTTGGTGGTGGTGGTGGTGGTGGTGTGTGTGTGTGAGGTGGTGGTGGTGTGTGTGTGTTGTGTGTGTGTGTTGGTGGTGGTGGGGTGATTGTTGTGTGAGTATGTGTGTGTTGTGTAGTGCTGTGTTGTAGTGTGGTGTGTAAGTGTGTGTTGTTGTGTGGTGGTGTTTGGTATGGTGTGGTATGGTGTGGTATGGTGGTGGTGGTGTGTGTGTAGGTATGTATGTGTGCGTGTGTTAGGGGTGTGTGTGTATGTGTTGTGTGCTATGTGTGTGCATGGTTTATGTGTTGATGTTTTGGTGTGTGTTTGTGCGCGCGCGCGTACGTGCACGTGTGTGAATGGTTGTGTGTATAGTGTGTCAGCACATGCACAACTGCATGCCTGCATATATGTGAGAACACACACACACACACTCTCTCTCCATCTCCCTCTCTCTCATTCTCCCTCTCTAAACTAACTCGTAAACAAGCCCCACCCCCCACCCCCACCCCACAACCAAGACACCCCCCCCCCCTCACCTCCTCCATTCATAAAAAGAGACAACAGCAGTCACACAACAACAACAACAACAAGGCACCATCCATTTCCCTCCTCCCCCCCTCTCCCCCCCCCCCCAACCCCCAGCCCCCAACCTCTTTCCCTCAAAAACCTCAACACAAAAGCTCAAGATAAGACCTTCAACTTCTAAGCCAATTAACGGAATTGAACTCGAATCCCTTTCATCCCGGTCCTGTTACCCCTGCCTCCACACCACCCTAAATGACAGTCACATCAAAAGCCTGGCATGCTCTTTCTTGTTGTTGTTGTTGTTGATGTTGTTTTTCCCCTTTTTGTTGTTTTTGTTGTTGTTCTTGTTTTTGCTGTTGTTGTTGTTTCTCTTCTTCTTTTCTTGTTCTCCTCTTCCTCTCTCCTTTCTTCTTCTTGTTCTTCTTGTTCTTATTGCTCTTGTTGTTGTTGTTGTTGTTGTTGTTGTTTCTTCTTCTTCTTCTTCTTCTTCTTCTTCTTCTTCTTCTCTTCTTCTTCTTCTTCTTCTTCTTCTTCTTCTTCTTCTTCTTCTTCTTGTCCTCCTCCCTCCTCTTCCTCGTCTTCTGGTTGTTGTTGTTGTTGTTGTTATTGTTGTTGGTTTCTTTCTCTTCTTCTTCTTCTTCTTCTCTTCTTCTTCGTCATCGTCGTCGTCGTTATTGTTGTTGTTGTTGTTGTTGTTGTTGTTGTTCTTCTTCTTCTTCTTCTTCTTCTTCTTCTTCTTCTTCTTCTTCTTTCTTCTTCTTCTTCTTTTCTTCTTCTTCTTCTTCTTCTTTTCTCCTTCTCCTTCTCCTTCTTCTTCTTCTTCTTCTCCTCCTCCTCCTCGCTCCTGCTCCTGTCCTTCTTCTTCTTCCTTTTGTGAGACCCGCACATCTGTAAAACCTGCGCTGATTAATTGCATTTTTTAGTCATTAGCGGAGCTCCAAAGGCTAGCCAGTTAGCCATTGAAAAGAGGTACTGGGAAGGGGAAAGGGGGAAGAGGAAGGGGGAAGGGAAAGGGAAAAGGGAAAGGGGAAGGGGAAGGGGGGAAAGGAGTGTTAGTTTCACAGGGCTAAAAGGGCCAAGCTTCAAAACAAGCTGGTTCCAGGCATGATTAGCAAAGGGTAACCTACCATCAGGGTTTGGCTCCTCTTCTACATGTGTGGAATTTTTTCTTCTACGTCTTCTCTGTCTGTCTCTGTCTGTCTCGTTCTGTCTCTGTGTCCTGTTCTGTCGTCTTTCTGTCTCTGTCTGTCTGTGTCTGTCTTGTCTGTTCTGCTCTGTGTCTGTCTGTCTGTCTGTCTGTCTGTCTGTCTCTCTCTCTCTCTCTTTCTCTTCTTGTTCTGGGGACTAGATGTAAAAAGCCCTGGGTTGCTTTATTCATTATCCTCGAATAAAAGAATGTGTAATTGTCATTGTCATTGTCATTGTCATTGTCTTGTCTCTCTCTCTCTCCTCTTCTCTCTCTCTTCTCTCTCTCTCTCTCTCTCTCTCTCTCCATCTCTCTCTCTTAATAATGATTATAGATAGACTTGCCAGAGTGGTTGGAAGTGAGTGGTGGGGTGGGTGGAAGAGGGAGGAGGGGAGATGGGAGGGGGGGAGGTTGGCAGAGTATACTCCAAAGCTGTCACCAAAATTTTACATTAATAGCATTTTCATTTTATTTATTTATCTATTTAATTTAATTTATTTATATTTATTCAAATCTTTAGCATTCTTGCAAATGATAAAGGCGTTACCTAAACTTCGCTATTCTTTGTCGTTGATATAGTGGGGTGTGTGTGTGTGTGCGCGCATGTGTGTGTGCGTGTGTGCGCGTTATGTGTGTATATGTGTGTCTGAGTGTATGCTTCTGTGTGTTTGTGCGTGCGTGTATGCGTGGGCATGTGTGTATATAATTATGTGTCTGAAAAGAGGAAGGGGATAGGCAGAAAGAGTGGGGGTGGTGGTGGTGGTGAAGGAGAGAGGACGCATAAAAGAATTTTGCTAAAAGAACATCTTCCCCCCTCTAAACATTGTAACTGAATCCTACAACACGCAGAAAGACAGGGAAGAAAACTTGCTGGAATGGTTTGAAAAGAGAAAGTTGATTCCCACTAACAAAAAGTACTGGAAAGTAATATCGATTTGTTTTTACTGAGAAGTCAGGTTTTTGTTATGCTGCAGTATGGTGTGAGGAGGGAAGTGGGGGGAAGGGGGTGGGTGGGAGGATGGAGAGAGAGAGAGAGAGTGTGTGTTAGTGAGCGAATGAAGGAGTGAATGAGTGTGTTAGTGTGTGTGTGTGTTAGTGTGTGTGTGTGCCGTGCACGTGTGTGTGAATGTAAGTGCGTGTGTGTGTTTGTGCGCATGTGTGAGTGAGTGTGGGCATACATGTGTGTGCATGCACATGCCCGCATACATGTGTGCATGTGTGTGCAGGCACATGCCCGTGTGTGCGTGCGTGTATGTACATTCGTGTTGTGCCTGTGCGCATGTGCACGTGCATGCACTACATTGACCCCAGGTAAACGAAAGAGAAAACACACGATACTTCTCTTCACTAAATCAAAAGACCAAACAAAAAAAAAAAGCTAACACAACCAGCACACAGCATGGCAGGACACTGACATTCCTCATTCATTTTTATTTTGGTCAAGCACCAAGCGTCCTCTATCCATCCCTCAAGATTTCTTTACATTAATGCCAAACTAATCAACCGGCGCCTTAAACCCATCCAGTCATCCACTCAAACTCTATAACCCTAAACGCTTGTCACTTCAAAGCAGCTGCGGTTTCTTTGTTCTTGTTGTTGTTCTTCTTCTTCTCCTTCTTCTTCTTGTTTTTCTTGTTCTTCTTGTTCTTGTTTTTCATCTTGTTGTTTGTTGTTGTTGTTTTCTTCTTCTTCTTCTTCTTCTTCTTCTTCTTTGCATTCTTCTTCTTTTGTTGGTTTTTTTAATAATATGACTTGACTCTTTGATTGCCATTAATAATTTATTCATTAGTTGAGGCTAGAGTTAGCTAGCCACCAGCCACACACACACACACTACACCACACACTACACACACAACATACACACACACTACACACATCACACACTACACCACACCACTACACACCACACACACACACTACACACACACACACACACACACAACTGGGGAAAAGGGAAAAGGGAAGGGGACGGGAAGAGGTTTCACAAGACTGGCAAATAAAGGGCCAACACAAGCTTCAAAAGAGCTGGCTTGTTCCCATTAGCATAGGGAACCTGTTAGGGTCAGGTTCTTGTCTGTGTTGTAGGGGGTATTTTTTGTGTTGGTCTTTTCTAGGGTGTTTTTTTTGGCATTCATAATTAATTTTTGTGAGTAGACAGGACAGACAGACAGACAGACAGACAGACAGAGAGAGAGAGAGAGAGAGAGAGAGAGAGAAGAGAGAGAGAGAGAGAGAGAACTCGAACTCGAGGGATTTATTCACAAAAAGGCCATTGGCCCATACATGAAGGGGGTTGCCGAACTGCTTAGAGAGAGAGAGAGAGAGGAGAGAGAGAGGAGAGAGAGAGAGAGAGAGAGGAGAGATGTTAGGGGAAAAAAAAGGGGGGGGGGATGGATGGGTTGGGAGAAAGCAAGACATGCAGAGAGAGAAGGTCCTTAACATTTTTGTTTATTCCTTCCTTCCTTCCAAGAAGTAGACTCATGTTTTTGTTGAATTTTTTCCCCTTCTGTTCCTAGAGGTCCGGCTTTGATGTTCTCAATGGTGAGATTTTTGCATATGCAACCGTTTTGGATCACCATTAAGGTACTGTAGCCCCATTCTGACTTACGAATAAACATGTTTTTGATAGTAAGGAAACTGCAGAATTCACTCTCCCAAGAAACGCAAATCAAACAAAACAGTTTACCCTCCCCCCCCCGAAATAGCTCCTAAACAAGTGAGGAATGGAACAAAGAAACTATATCAGACAAACAAGTAATTAAATAAGCAATTGCAAGCAAAGAAACAAGCAAAAATAAAGAAAACAGTCCCAAATATTACCGAGGAAACAAAAAAAATAAAATAGCCCCAAACAAAGAAAACAGTCCCCAAGCAAAGAAAACAGTCCCCAAGCAAAACAGGGAAACAAAGAAACAAAGCAAACAGCCCACCAAACAAGCAAGTAAGTAAAACAAAAAAATAGCTCCCAAACAAGTAAACAACCCCAAAGCAAAACCTGTTATTTTCTACTGATTCACGGACAGCAAATAATAAACGTACACTAACAAAAACACTAACTTTTTGGTTGTTGTTGTTGTTGTTGCCTACATTAAGGAGGCTTTGGCATATCTCTCTTAACACAATTATCGATAAGTGAATAACAGATTGTGTCAGACCTTTTTCATATTCAGTACATGTTTAGTGGCTTGGCAGAGGGTGGAATACATTATTTCTCTCTGTTGACAGCAGAATATATCTTAGCACTCACTGACTATCAATTTTTTGAAAAAATTGTAGAGATTTTATTCTTCCATGTATGCTGCTATACAGCAATGCTAGTGCTCACGCTAATACTAGTG
>CM054136.1:83131157-83133657 GCA_028751875.1 Rapana venosa | reverse complement strand
GTCTGCTGTCTGATAGAATTGTTTCTGGGGGGAGGGAAGGATGGAAAGATGGGAGAAAGCGAGAGAGAGAGAGAGAGAGAGAGAGAGAGAGAGAGAGAGAGAGAGAGAGAGAGAGAGAGAGAGAGAGTGAGTGAGAGAGAATGAGCACTCAGCCACACTTACACACACATACATAAACACTCACACACAAACACATCCTAATATCACTTCAAGTGTGAAGATGTTAACTTAGAGAAAACACACACACATGCATATACTCTCAGTCAATACACGTATGCACATTCATATTTGCATGGATCTGCATGCATTCACACACACACACACACACACACACACACACACACACACACACACACACACACACACACACACACACACACACACACACAACACACACACACACACACACACACACACACACACACCACACACACACACACACCACACACGATGCATACATATACAGAAAAAAAAGCTAAACAGACAAGACAGTCCACCACCTGACACGGAAACATACAGAAAGAATCAATCACAACAAATGACACAGAAAGCTTGTATATACACGGAACAGAAAAAAATCAGACAAGTGCAAAGATCTGGCATTAAGTAAACTAGAATAGATAGAACAGACAAATCAGACAAGTACAAAGAGCTGACATTAAGTAAGGGAGAATATACAGAACAGACAAATCAGACAAGTACAAAGATCTGGAATTAAGTAAGCTAGAATAGATAGAACAGACAAATCAGACAAGTACAAAGATCTGGAATTAAGTAAGCTAGAATAGATAGAACAGACAAATCAGACAAGTACAAAGAGCTGACATTAAGTAAGGGAGAATATACAGAACAGACAAACCAGACAAATCTCAAAATCTGGCATTAAAGAAGAAGATACAGAACAGGGGTCGGGATAGCTCAGTGGTCAGAGCACTCGCTTTCCCCAGCTAAGCTTAAGTAGCATCTAGCGTGGTTACTGCTTGGATGGGTGACCGTTTGCGCACCTTGGCTTCAGCACAGTTCCCCAGTTCCCCCAGCTGTAAATGGGTACCTGCCTCTTCAGGGTCAGAGAAGGTAAAGCAGCGAGGGAGAGGATATGAGCGCCGGCCTCAATATGCTGGCCCTTTGAGAAGTTGAGGTCTCTGATGCCTTACTCCCCTACAACCACATAAGTTATGGGACAGCTTTACCTTTTATTTTATATACAGAACAGACAAATAAGACAAGAGCAAAGATCTGGCATTAACAGAGAATATACGGAACAGAGAAATCAGACAAGTGCAAAGATCTGGCATTAACAGAGAATATACGGGACAGAGAAATCAGACAAGTGCAAAGATCTGGCATTAACAGAGAATATACGGAACAGAGAAATCAGACAAGTGCAAAGATCTGGCATTAGCAGAGAATATACGGAACAGAGAAATCAGACAAGTGCAAGGATCTGGCATTAACAGAGAATATACGGGACAGAGAAATCAGACAAGGTGCAAAGATCTGGCATTAACAGAGAATATACGGAACAGCGAAATCAAACAAGGTGCAAAGATCTGGCATTAACAGAGAATATACGGAACAGAGAAATCAGACAAGTGCAAAGATCTGGCATTAACAGAGAATATACGGAACAGAGAAATCAGACAAGGTGCAAACATCTGGCATTAAGTAAAGGGAGAAAAGAGCTGACAGGGGGAAGAACTTTGACCGTCTTCCTGTCTGCCAGCCAGGCCTCTGTCTCTGTCTCTGTCTCTCTCTCTCTCTCTCTCTCTCTCTGTCTCTCTCTCTCTCTCTCTCTCTCTCTCTCTCTCTCTCTCTCTCTCTCTCTTCCAGTTAGTGCCAGACTTAACTTCAGGCTGTAATGAGTGATGATGAACAGGCAGCAGTAGTCTCACTCTACATCCCAACCCCCCTCTTCCTGCCTACTCTTGTTTCCAGCCAGAAACTCCCTTTGGGGATTTGTCAAGGTGGGGGGGATCTCTTCTTTCTTCCTCCCACTGTGTGGGATTTTTCACCAGCTTTTAGTGGAAGGAAGTCAAGGGAGTAGGGGTGGGATTAGGAGAGGGTATGGGAATGGGAAGAGAGGAAGTGCATTCCCTTGGTTGACCAAAATTAGGCTTGGGAGAAGAGTCTAAGATGGGGCGAAAATTATAGAGGGTGTATGTTTGTCGACAGAGAAGCAAGTACATCGCTATAGAGTGCTGGTTCATTTGCCGGTTTTATGAGTGAGAGGTGGAGTCGATACAGTTGGGAGAGTTGATTCCACCTTCTGGAAATGTTGTGCTAAGAGTTTTCTCTTAAATATCCCTCTCTTTGTTTCTTGACTTTTTCATTTTCTTCCTGTCATCCCCCTCTTGTTTTATTTTTGCCTTCTTGGTCCATTCTCCGGCCTGCCTTTTCTTCCAGAAAGACTTAAAGCATAACAATTCTCTACCATGCTGAAGTTGGATACCTTGGCATGACTTGTCTGAGTGCTTAGCGGCAGTGCAACGTATTTTTACAC
>CM054136.1:83118657-83123657 GCA_028751875.1 Rapana venosa | reverse complement strand
TTTCATCAAACATAGATGAAGTAATCATTTATATAGACCTTATCCCTTTTTATCTTTGAAAATAAGGAAGATGCAGTATTAAAAAAAACACTGCTGAAAAAACAGATGATGGATTGGTTTCAAACATGTTAACCTCCTTTCTATCAGAAAACAAAAACAAAAAAATCAATACCGAAAAATGTCTTTTGTACTTTAGCCTGTCTTATATCCATCTGTTTCCTTACCTACCATCTGTCTGTCTGTCTGTCTGTCTGTCTCCCATCTGCATGCCAGCCTAGCAATCATCTGTCTGCCTGCCTTCCATCTGTCTCCCATCTGCCTGCTTCTCTCCCATCTGTTCTCCTGTCTCCCATCTGCCTGTCTGTCTCCCATCTGTTCTCCTGTCTCCCATCTGCCTGCCTCTCTCCCATTTGTTCTCCTGTCTCCTATATGTCTGTCTGTCTCCCATCTGTCTTGTCTGTCTTTCACCTGCCTGCCTGTCTGCTTACCAGCCTGCCTGCGTGGCTGTCTGGGCTTTTAGATTAAAAAAAAATTGAGACTCAAATCAGTTCACCATCTTCCATATAAGGTCAAAACACTAGCCAGCTTGCATGTCTTTTAAAAGTTTTTTTTACAAAATGATTTATCTTTAATTTTTTTTTTATTTGAGTGAACTCAAACCAGTTCCCATCCTCCCTTTAAGGTCAACAAACACCATCCTGCCTGTCTGGTTTTTAAAAAACTTTTTATTATTATTATTTTTTTTAAAGAGACCCAGACCAGTTCCCAATCCTCCATATAAGGACAAGTGCCAGCCTGCTGACTCCCCTCCCCTAGCCAGTGGAATATCGATCACATGATCCCAGCTCCCTGTCTCCTACCCTTGCTATGTCGACAACCCCCACAACTTCCGCCCTGCAATGAAACCGCTTCCGGCCTGTGGTCGACGACGATCGGGGATAATTACCCGCCCCTGCCCTCGCTCCAGCCGCCGCCATCTTTGCACAGGTCTTGACGCAGCTAGCTAGCGCAGCAGCGCCTGTTAATGGGAGGTAAATGATGAATGCTGGCCTGTCATAATGTCCTCTCCTCCTGTCTCTATCTTCTTTCCATTTCTCCAGAGGTAAGGGTCAGACGTCTTCTTCCGATTTTTTTTGGATATATTATATCTTCTTCCTTGCCTGAAGAGTTGTTGGCGCGGGGTCAATGTGTTGTGTGTATTGAGGTCGCGGATGGGCACAGAGGTTTGTGACAAGGCTCGGACGTGATGCTCATGCTAAACGTTGCTGCCCTTCTGTGCGGGGATGGAAATGTGTGACCCTGACCTCTCGCTTCATGATTTTTTTTTCTATAGACTATGCTTCCAGACCCCATACTGTGTGCAGAGGTGGGGGGTGTGGGGGTGTGGGGTGGGGGTGGGATGGAATAGTCTCATGGTTAGAGTGTGGCGCATCGCGCTCAATTTCTGCTGACCTGGGTTCGATGATTCCTGTTTAAAAGAGATTTTTTTTTTCTCTCTGGAGTTAACATCAGTGCTGACTCCATTCCCTCCTTTTATATTACAATAATAATAATGATAATAATAATAATAATATTAATAATAATGTATGGAATTTATATAGCGCTGAATCTTGTCAAGCAACAAACCAAAGCGCTCAGATTTAAAAAAAAAGGATTATGGAATAAGCACTCATGTGCTTTTTTTTACATCCAGTCCCCGTGTGTATGCGGTTTTGTAAATTCTGTCATCTGTTCCCACCAGCACACAATGGCCTACTCTTTCGAAAAGCGGAACAGGATTTAACGTGTGCGCAAGATGTTCTGCATGCGTTGGCACACGGGGCCTCGGTTTATAGTCTCATCCGAAGGATATATCTCATAAAGGACAAAGATTTGTGAAGAAAATTAAAGGAGAAAGGACTGGGTTGCCACGTATATAACGTCACTTTTAAACAGAATATTTCTGGTGACCTTCATGGTGGGTAAAAAGCGGTCACATATTCATACGCTAAAGTCTCACCATTGGTGAACCTTGGGGCTTGAGCCGAGGAACAGAAAACAAAAAAAAAACCCACCTCGAAATACATAATGCCTGTTTCTGGATAGGCAGGGAAGAGGAGAGCAAATTTACTGACTGATGTCGACCCAAAGCTGGAGTGTGTGACAAGACACCACAGTGAAAAAGGATCCACACTGTAAGGGTACACACCTGGTTTAGCTTGCGGGTCACGTATTATCTTCTATAAAGTGCGAATCGAAATTTTTTTTGGGGTGATATTCACAGATTTTTTTTAAAAGTATGAAAAAATGCACTTTGTACTTGTTTTTGGGGATTGAGGACATAGAGCAAAATACCAGGTAGTCACGAGAAAGTTGGAAATGATCATCAAAATGAGGATCGCTTGTGTTCTTTCAGTGTTGACCCCCCGCGCATGCATATTGCGGTAAGGAAGCTAGCAGACCACAAAGGACTGAGGGGGTAGAGTGGTTGCTGAAAAATTCAAAAAAAATTCAAACCTACCAAATTTGTTCAAAATCACATGAGTTTTGAGTCAGAGGCTAGTCTTTCACAAAAAATGTGGTTTTTATTTCTGTGGATACCTTAGTACATGCGGTGTGGATAGAAGAGTCATATAGAAAAACAGAAGGAAAAGTGCGATTTTTTAATCGCGGCGTGCAGCCTAAGGAAGAAGGGAAAAAGGAGAACACGTACATCCAGCACCAACAACAGAACAAAAGAGACATGAAAGACTGTTGGGTATAGGTAAGGTAAGGTAAGGTAAAGTAAGGTACGGTAAGGTACGGTAAGGTAAGGTAAGGTACGGTAAGGTTAGGTAAGGTAAGGTACGGTAAGGTAAGGTAAGGTAAGGTACGGTAAGGTAAGGTAAGGTACGGTAAGGTACGGTAAGGTACGGTAAGGTAAGGTACGGTAAGGTATGGTAAGGTAAGGTAAGGTACGGTAAGGTAAGGTAAGGTACGGTAAGGTATGGTAAGGTAAGGTAAGGTAAGATACGGTAAGGTAAGGTAAGGTACGGTAAGGTACGGTAAGGTAAGGTACAGTACGGTAAGGCACGGTAAGGTAAGGTAAGGTTAAAGAATCCAGTATCATTTCCACTTCTGCCCCCTCCTTCTATTCTATTGCCTTCTTTCAAACAAGACACCGCATTAGTTAAGATGCCTACCAGACTGCTGCCACTAACTACTGTATCCTCTTCTCTCCCTAGACCCCCTCTCACTTTACTCTTGTCATTTTCGAGGGTCACTCCAGTCTACTTTTCAAAGGCGATAGATTTCTTTCTCTGATGGTTTTTTTTTTTGGTTGTTGCTGGTAAGGAGATACGACGGGAAGGGAAGGGAACGGAAGAGAAGAGAAGAGAAGAGAAGAGAAGAGAAGAGAAGAGTAGAGTAGAGAAGAGTAGAGTAGAGAAGAGAAGAGAGGAGAAGAGAAGAGAAGAGAAGAAAGGAGAGGAGAAGAGAAGAGAAGTGGAAGATGGACAAGATTAGGGGATAGGGTAATGATGGTGGACCCACACGTACACTCCAGCTGTCAGTGTGGTGTGTTGATGGAGTGTTCTTGGTGAGGAGTGATTGTATGACGGGTTGTTTTCAGTATGACAGATAGTGTGTTTTCCGTATGGCAGATCGTTTCCAGTATGATATGACAAATCATTTTCAGTAGGACAGTTTCAGTATGGCAGATCGTTTTCAGTATGACAGTTTCAGTATGACAGATCGTTTTCAGTATGACAGTTTCAGTATGACAGATCATTTTCGGTTTGACAGTTTCAGTATGACAGATCGTTTTCAGTATGACAGTTTCAGTATGGCAGATCGTTTTCAGTATGACAGTTTCAGTATGGCAGATCGTTTTCAGTATGACAGTTTCAGTATGACAGATCGTTTTCATTACGCTAGTTTTGGTATGTATGACAGATCATTTTCAATATGACAAATCGTTTTCAGTTTAACAGTTTCAGTATGACAAATCGTTTTTAGTTTGACAGTTTCAGTATGACAGATCGTTTTCTGTATGATATATTGTCTTCAGTATGACATATTTTATTTATTTTATTTTATTTTATTGTTTTATTTCGAGGATAATGAAATAAACATTCATTGATTTTTTTTTAAACATCCACTCCCCAGTGTGTATGCACGCACGCACACACATACACACACATACACACACACACACACAAACACACACACACACACACACACACACACACACACACACACACACACACACACACACACACACACACACACACACAACACACACACACACACACACACACACACACACACACACACACACACTTACACGCACAAACTAACAAACCTTCGGATGAGACTATAAACCGAGGCTCCCGTGTACGCACGCACGCACGCACGCACGCAGAACATCTTGCGCACACGTTAAATCCTGTTCCGGTAAGAGTAAGCCATTTGTGTGCCGGTGGGAACAGATGACAAAATTTACAAAACCGCATACACACGGGGACTGGTTGTAAAAAAAGCACATATAAGTGCTTATTCCATCATAATAATAATAATAATAATAATAATGTATGGAATTTATATAGCGCTGAATCTTGTAAAGCAACAAATCAAAGCGCTTTATCCTCGATATAAAAGAATAAAAAAAATAAAAATAAAATAAACCAAAACAAAACACAAACAAACGAACACACAAAACAGAAAACAAAGAAAACCCAAAAATATCAAAATCAAAAACCAAAAAACAGAAAAAAAGGACTCACAGGGAAGAACGTCAGTGTAGCGGTTACGGCGGGCGTTGGCGGGGTCTCCGGCGACTGTGGTGTTGCTGGGGTCCGCCTGGTAGGCCGCCAGAGCCTCCCACTCCTGCCCAAGCCTGTCCCCGTTCTTCAGGTGATCTTCCATGTAGGCCTGCACGTCAAATCAACAACAACAACAAAAATAATGTAATTGCATATATATCACTCCAGCCACCAAAAAAAAAGTAGAAGCAGCCTAGCTAGCCCCATCCAACCCCAAAC
>CM054136.1:83101157-83108657 GCA_028751875.1 Rapana venosa | reverse complement strand
AAAGACTGAAAGAAGAAGAAAGAGAGAAGAAGAAGTAGAAGAAGAAGAAGAAGAAGAAGAAGAAGAAGAAGACGTAGAAGAAGAAGAAGAAGAAAAGAAGATAGAAGAAGAAGAAGAAGAAGAAAAGAAGAAGAAGAAGAAGAAGAAGAAGAAGAAAGAAGAAGAAGAAGAAGAAGAAAAAGAAGAAGAAGAAGAAGAAGAAGAAGAAGAAGAAGAAGAGAAGAAGAAAAGAAGAAGAAGAAGAAGAAAAGACGACGTAAAGAAGAAGAAGAAGAAGAAGAAGAATGCGAAGAAGAAGAAGAAGAAGAATGCGAAGAAGAAGAAGAATGCGAAGAAGAAGAAGAAGAAGAAGAAGAAGAAGAAGACTCATTTTATATCAGAACTGTCCCTTCCTTCATTAGCCGATGCCTCATTACTCTACCAAAGTGTATGACCTGTGTGTATGTGTGTGTGTGTGTGTGTGTGTGTGTGTGTGTGTGTGTGTGTGTGTGTGTGTGCTTTTGAAGAACTAAGAACTGGTTTTGACTATCGTAAGTAATATTTCATAGATTTGGTCTGCAGCGTACCATGTTTGTAATATTTTGTTTGTTTAAACTATTGATTGTTTGTTATTGGCTGCATGACTGTGCAAGAATAGGTTGAATGCAAGCGCTTTGATTTGTCGCTGCAAGATATAGCGCTATATAAGTTCCATTTGTTATTATTATTATTATTATTATTATTATTCTTCTTCTTCTTCTTCTTCTTCTTCTTCTTCTTCTTTCTTTTCAGTGAATTATTTGTCTTACAAGCGGTAGACATTAAGTCCCAATGCCCTAAGTTGCAATATAACTTGATGGTGTGGTATGAAGTAAAGATGTAGAAGTGTATTGATGGTGTGGTATGAAGTAAAGATGTAGAAGTGTATTGATGATGTCGTATGAAGTAAAGATGTTGAAGTGTATTGACGGTGTGGTATGAAGTAAAGATGTAGAAGTTTATTGACAGTGTGATATAAAGTACAGATGTAGAAGTGTATTGATGGTGTGGTATGAAGTAAAGTAAAGATGTTGTAGTGTATTGAGGGTATGGTATGTATTCAAGATGTAGTGTAGTGTTGGTTTAGTAAAGATGTTTTAGCGTAAACAACAACAATAGCAACAACAACAACAGAATACAAAGTCAACAATAAGACACAACCGAATTCTTCTTCTGCTATTTTCGTCAAACACTCAGACAGCAACTATTGTCTGTCATAGGAGCGAAAAATACATTCCGCTGCCGTTAAGCGCCTGACAAGTCAGGCCCAGCGCATCCGACTTCGGCGTGGGAGAGAATTATTATCTTTTAAGTCTTTCTGGTAAAAAAACACCCCAACAACAAACAGGAGAATGGAACGAGAAGACGGAAAACATAACTAAAAGAAGGAGGTGCCATGAAGGAAAGGAACAATGCATAGCTAAAGAGAGGGATAGAAAAGAGGGGATTCCTAGCCCAAGGTGAGGATACTGTTTATACTGACAGACTCCCGGCATCCCCACAGGGGAAAAAATATAGCAGAATGAGAAGAAAGTCTGCTTCTGTCCACCTCAGGTTTTCGTTCGAACAGCTTTTTATCACTGAATGACTTGTAAAGCAAGTGCATTAACAATATGGCGGCGGATTCCATGGCAACGTGACGTCATTGCTCATCCTCTCCCTTATGGAGAATAAGGGAGAGAATGAGAGAGATCTCTTTGCAGGGGTGGGGGGTGGGGGTGGGGTGGGGGGGTGTCCTTATCCATTCACTGGTTTACATCCTCATTTTTGTTAAGATGTAGGATTGCAGATTCCTTCTTAATGCTACAACGTTTCCATAATCTTGCCCTTTTCCTTGCTTTATTTATTTATTTATTTATTTATTCTTATTTCTTTATTTTCTTTATTCTCTTATTTCGAGGATAATGGAACAAGCACTTATGTGCTTTTTACATCCAGTCCCCGTGTGTATGCGGTTTTGTAAATTTTGTCATCCGTTCCCAACGGCACACAATGGCCTACTCTTACGAAAAGCGGAACAGGATTTAACGTGTGCGCAAGATGTTCTGCGTGCGTTCGCACACGGGGCCTCGGTTTATAGTCTCATCCGAGGGAAATAGAGCACTGTATGCTTGCTTTCTCCTAAAAAACCGAGTTGTCTAAACGATCCGCCTGCTCTTTATACCAAATAAACCCCGCTCAAACAATATGAGCAATCATCGCCGAAAACGAAATGTTAAAAAAATTATTTACTTTAAAAAAAACAACAACCTGAAACCAGTCATAAAACTACAGCGAACATTAAAAAAATAAATATTTCGACAGTATTTTCTTCTTCTAAGTTTCTTTCTTTCTTTCTTTTCTTTAAAAAAAAAATCTGTAAAAATCACCCACCCAGACATCAACTGCATATTGCTGATACCATCATCACCGAAGCTATTTTATGGAAAGCGTCTTTTTTGGATAGGCACCACCACGTTGTTTGTCAAAATTCATAATCATTATTACGTCAATAAAAGTGAATAGCCAGTGCACTCGGTTGAACCAGCGCTTGAAGAAGTCCAGTAAAAAGACAACGATATTAACACAACAAAAAAGGGGAGAAAACTCCATGAGAAAAACCCCGCCAACTATACTGGTGGAGGTGCTTAAGCTTGATGCGTTGATGCCACAGACATGCGCGAAACAAAAATAAGGGAGGCTATTGTGTAAAAGGGGCCATAACTTGCCTTCGACTGTGCAGCGTCGCCAGGGAACAAGAGCACGTGATAAACTGACCGTTAGTTAAGTTTTGGCTGGAGCTTTCCGTTTGTTTGTTGTTTGTTTGTTGTTGTTTGTTGTGTGTTTGTTGTGTGTGTGTTGTTGTTGTTGTTTGTTTGGTTGTTATTATTATTATTATTATTATTATTATTATTATTATTATTATTATTATTATTATTATTATTATTATTATTATTATTATTCATAGTCTGAGCTCATTTTTGACGTAGTGTCTGCGTTTCTTTTGCCCTTTTTGTGTCTTTCTTTCTTTGGCTGTCTGTCTGTCTGGCTGGGTGGCTGCCTGTCTGGCTGGCTGTCTGTCTGTCAGTCTGCCTGTCTGTCTGTCTGGCTGTCTGGCTGTCTGTCTGTCAGGCTGTCAGTCAGTCTGGCTGGCTGGCTGTCTGGCTGTCTGTCTGTCTATATGCCTATCTGTATGTCTGTCTGAGTTTCTCTGTTTATCTCTCTTTCTGGATTTTGTTGCCAGAAACGTATTTTCTTTATCAAAAGGGCAATTGATTTAGTGTGTATTTATGTATTTGTTCATTCTTTTATTTTTTTGCATGACTGACTGACTGACTGACTGACTCTGTGTATGTGTGTGTGTGCGTATGTATGTATCTTCAGTTTAACGTCTATTCACAATTTAGTGATTTTAGACGGGGGGAAATCTAACAAGAAAAAGCAAACGATAACTGATAAATGTTAGATAACAGTACTGAATAAAAACCAACCTAAACATACTACAAAAACTGAGTTATTGGACTTTTTATCAACCCTAACACAATGTCCAACAGTAACGATGGTTCAGACAGAATCTGATCCAGTGACAGACTAGGTACAGCAGGTAAAAATCCTTTTAAATGTGTGTGTGCGTGTGTGTGTGTGTACTTCTTCAGTTTAACGTCCTTTCACTAATTAACGATATCAGATGGAAAAGTGTGTGTGTGCGCGCGCGCTCGTCTATGTGTCTGTGTGACTGTGTGTGCATGCGCAAGCACAAGCACGAGGGTATACATGCTTAGGTACATGCGTTTGCTTGTTGATAAATAAACATTTCTGCATCTTTTTGCAGTACGATCCCTTATGTCCATTCACTACTGAGCGTTTTTATTCATTTGTAGCTGAAAAATCAGATTCCTTTCTATGTATATGAGAGTCGTTTGTGCAAGCTTGCCCTTTCTTCCTTTATTTAAAGTCAGAGCATTATCATCGCTCCTACAAAAGCAAAACCACAAAACACAGAGAAAAACAAACAAAAAACCCCCAAACCAGCATCTGTCTTAACAAATCATCTGCTCTGTACTCTGAAAACCAGACATTATTTAACATTCACTGCAGAAAACCTATTCTTCCTTTATTCAAGTCAGAATATGTTCATCTCTCCTACCCCCCCCCCCCCCCCACCCTCCCAAAAAAAAATCCAACAACAACCCCCAAAACAAACGTCTGCCACAACAATCAATCTGCTCTGTATGTACTCTGAAAACCAGACAAGTCTTTAAAATTCTCTACAGAAAACCAAGTTTCCAGATGCTCCCTTTTCATGGCTATGTTGTTGTTGCTGCTGTTACTGCTGTTGCTGCTGCTGTTGCTATTGTTGCTGCCACTGTTTTCTTGTTAATTATCCCTTCTCTGGATACTGCCTGCAGTGCTGGCAAATACATCAATACAATGAACAGCCAACGTACTCCATGCAGGGACAATACAAGCTAACAAAGGAGAAAAAAAACACCCAACATAAAAAACCTCCTAGCTGGTGGCCCTGCTCCACAGTTAAGACGATGCTGTCAGACATGCACACACAAACTCTAGGGGGCGTTGTTTAAAAAGGCCATCACTCGCTATCGACTGTGCAGCATTTCCAGACATCAAAAACCTGGGGTCAGCACAAAAAATAAAGTGACCATTAAGCTGGTCAGAGCTTAAAAAAACCCAACAACAACAAAAATCCAACAACAACAACAAAACACACAAACAACATTGGAGTCTATTTTAGACTGAGTACATTGCTGACGTAGTGTCTGCGTTTCTTCCCCCTTCTATCTTGCTCTCCCTCTCTACCTCCCTCTGTCTCTCCCTCCCTCCTTCCCTCTGTCTGTCTCTCTGTCTCTCTTTGTATCCCTCTCTCTCCCTGTCTCTCTCTTTCTCTCCCTCTCTCTCTCCCTCTGTCTCCCACTTCTCTCTCTGTGATCCTTAAGGCTAACCTAATATTCTTCTTGCTCCTAGAAAGAAGAACAAAAGATTATAAGAGCTTTAAATGGGACACACTGTGTGTGTATGTGTGAGTGTGTGAGCACATGCCTGTGCACACACATATCTGTGTCCATCTACTACTAAACTTTCTTCATTTCTTCGTAGCTGAAGTGCAGGTTCTTTACCATGAATAAAATGCTTGTTTACACAAGCTTGCCCTTTCGTTCTTTGTTTTAAGTAATAGCATTTTCATGCCTTCCTAAAAGAAAGAAAGAAAGAAACAAACGAAGAAACAGCAAATCCAGCATCTGTCTCAACAATCCATCTGCTCTGTATGGACTCTGAAAACCAGACAAGTCTTAAAAATTCCACTACAGAAAACCAAGACCTATTTCTCCTTCACAAGAAATTTGCCATTAAACCGCTGTTATTGGAGTTTGAAGGACAAAAAATGTTTATTTTCCAGATGTTCCCTTTTCATGGCTATGTTGCTGTTGCTGCTGTTGTTGCTGCCACTGTTTCTTTTTAATTATCCCTTCTGTGGATACTGCCCGCAGTGCTGGCAAATACATCAATAAAATGAACAGCCAACGTACTCCATGCAGGGACAATACAAGCAAACAAAGGAGAAAAACAACACAAAACATAAAAAATCTCCTAGCTGATGGCTCTGCTCCACAGTTAAGACGATGCTAGCAGACATGGACACACGAACTATAGGGGGCGTTGTTTAAAAGGGCCATCACTCGCTATCGACTGTGCAGCATTTCCAGACATCAAAAACCTGGGGTCAGCACAAAAAACCCCAGTGACCATTAAGCTGGTTAGAGCTTCTTGTTTTAAAGAAAAACCAACAACAACAACAGCAAAAAACAGCAACAAACAACGTTGGAGTCTATTTCAGACTTGAGTACATCGCTGACGTAGTGTCTGCACTTCTTCCCCCTTCTCTCTTTCTTTCCCTCCCCCCCCCTCTCTCTCTCTCTCTCTCTCTCCCTCCCTTTCTGCCTCTCTTTATGTCTTACTCTGTATCTCTCTTCTTATATACGGATAGCCTAGTGGTTTGAGTGATGTATTCGTGATCTGATGACCCGGGTTCGATTCTCGTTCAACACGATTTTTCCTCTGGAATCAACATCAGTGCAGACTCCACTCTCCCCAAAAGCCCTTCAGATGAGACTATAAACCGAGGTCCCATGTGCGAACGCACGCAGAACATCTTGCGTACACGTTAAAACCCGTTCCGCCTCTCGGAAGAGTAGGCCATTGTGTGCCTGTGGGAACGGATGGCAAAGTGTACAAAAAACTGCATACACACGGGGATTGGATGAAAAAAGAACATGAGTGCTCATTGCATTATCTTCGAAATAAAGAGTTAATAAATCTCTCTCTCTCTCTCTCTCTCTCTCTCTCTCTCTCTCTCCTCTCTCTCTCCCCTCTCTCTCTCTGTCCCTCTCTCTCTACCTCCCTCCCTCCCCCTCTGCCCCTCTGCCCCTCTCTCCCTCCCTCCCTCCCTCTCTCTTCCTCTACCTCTCACCCCCTCCATCCCCCTCTCTCTCTACCCCCCTCCCCATGGTCCTTGCAGCTAAAACTAATAATTATGCTTCTTGCTCCTGCAACTCTAAAATAAAACAACTCTAAGAATTTTAAATGGGAACCACACTCTGTCAGGGTCGAACCCCCCCCCCCCCCCCAACCCGCCCCCCCCCTCAACATCCCCCCCCCCCCCCAACCAAAACGCTCATATACGTTAAAAAAAAAATCTCACCATGGATGGTGACCTTCTGGAGCTCTAACCCGAGGAACGAAAAAGAACAGGTGGCTACATTGTGAGCTGGTTGGGTGCTGAGGATGCTGTTTTCTTCTGAAAGCATCTCTCTTCTTAATGGACACTCCCAGGTCTGGGAAATAATTATATAGTCAATGGACCGAACGAACGAACGAACGAACGGCCACTGCCCCCTCTATTATCAACCCACCTGTCCTTGGTAGTCTGGGGGTGGGGGTAAGGGGTGGGTGGGGTGCAGGGGAGAGAGAGAGAGAGAGAAGAGGGAGAGAGAGAGAGAAAAGAGAGAGAGGGAGGACAGACAGACGACAGAGGCAGAGAGACAAGACAGAGCACACAGAGAATAGCCAGAGAGAGAGGAGAGAGAGAGAGAGAGAGAGAGAGAGAGAGAGAGAGAGAGAGCAGAGAGACGAGAGAGACAGAGAGACAGACAGAGAGAAGAGCAGACGAGACAGAAGACAGAGAGACAAGAGAGAGAGAGAGAGAGGAGAGAGAGAAGAGAGAGAGAGACAGAGATGACAGAGAGAGACAGAGGAGAGAGAAGAAGACAGAGACACACAGACGAAAGCACAGAAGAGCGAGAAGAGAAGAGAGAGAGAGAGACAGAGAGACAGAGAGAGACAGAGACAGAGAGACAGAACAGACAGACAAGACAGAGACAGAGAACAGACGATAGCAGAAGAGAGAGACAGAGACAGAGCAAGAGACAACATCACAGACATACACAGAAGAAGACACAGAAAAGAGAGACAGAGACAATACAA
>CM054136.1:83091157-83093657 GCA_028751875.1 Rapana venosa | reverse complement strand
ACGGTCACCCATCCAACTGGTAACCACGCTCGACGCTGCTTAACTTGGCTGGGGGAAAGCGAGTGCTCCGACCACTGAGCTATCCCGTCCCCTTCGGTTTATAGTGTTATCCAAAAGACTTTTCGGGAAAGTAGTGTCAGTACTAATGCCAACTTCAGGGTAAAATTCCATAAAACGGGTGCGTCCATGATGGCTCGATCCCAGGCCCTCACATCAGGAGCTGCAACACTCTAACCACTAGGCCATACCCCCCCCCTGCTCCCCTCCTCCTTAATTCCAGAAATGATATGGGCTATTTAAATCTCAACCAAATCAAACCAAAACTATTGTATTTGTATTCCACTTTAAGTCATGGCAGATTTGTCTGCGTGAAATCGGGCTCTCTCTCTCTCTCTCTCTCTCTCTCTCTCTCTCTCTCTCTCTCTCTCTCTCTCTCTCTCTCTCTCTCTCTCTCTCTCTCTTTCGCTCTCTCTCCTCTCTCTCTCTCTCTCTCTCTCTCTCTCTTCTCTCTCTCTCTCTCTCTCTCTTCTCTCTGGGAAGAGCGCGTCGCCACAAGAGCAGCGCCACCCATTATTGTTTTGTCTTTTCCTGTCTGCAATAATTATGTAGTTGGTTTTCTATCAGGGTGGTTTGGTTTTTTTCTACAGAGTTTTGCTAGGGACAACTCTCTTGTTGCCATGGGTTCTTTTACATGCACTAAATGAATATTGCACACAGGACCTCGGGTTGTCATCTCATTCGAAAGGTTAGCACCCAGACTATCACTCATGGTCTAGTGGATGAGGGTGTGGGGGGGGGGGGGAGAAGGGGAGGAATTTCCAGGCACAAACAGTGATCAAACAATCACACGCTTGAAACCCAAACTTTTTGCTTTCTAGGCAGATGAGTTACCTCTAGACCATCGATCCATTAGAAGCAAGGACAGACAACCCCCCTTTTTAAAAACAGACTTTTCATAAAGGTCCTTAATCAATGATGGGGGTATTGCATCAACGATATAAACAGCTACCATCGATTTCAGTAAACACGACTGGCAAAAACCCCACCGTCTCCTGTTAGCAATAGCTGTCTAGTCATTGCAGTCCTGTTGTCTGTCTTCTTTTTCAGCTGATCTCTTGATGCTGACATTGAGAGGTGTAGAAAAGATACCTGGCTATTTCCTATCATCTGGATAGTGTATTTACATTTTTGATGTGATGTGATGTGGTGTGATGTGGTGAGTCTGTGTGTGTGTTTGTGTGTTTGTGTGTGTGTGTGTGTGTGTGTGTATGTGTTTATATTCGTTTATATCGAGGATAATGGAATAAGCACTTATGTGCTTTTTATTTTATTTTACATCCAGTCCTCTTGTATATGCGGTGTTGTAAATTGTCATCTGTTTCCACCGGCACACAATGGCCTACTCTTACGAAAAGCGGAACAGGATTTTAACGCGAGCGCAAGGTGTTCTCTGTGTGTGTGTGTGTAGTGTATGTGTGTGTGTGTATGGGTGGGTGCGTGGGTGGGTGGATGTGAGCCTATGTGTGTGTGTGGGGGGGGGGGAAGGGGGGGTGGATGTGTAATGTGTGTGTGTGAGACAGAGATTGAGAGAGACAGAGACAGACAGTCAGACACACAGACAGACACATGGACAGCCTGCCTTATCTCCAGACCACCAATCACCTACAAGCAATGACAGACAAAACCTCCTTTCTTTTTGAGCGGACTTTTCTCATAGTTGTTTAATCAATGATGATCGGGGTATTGCATCAACGATGTAAACAGCTACCATCGATTTCAGCAAGACTACTGGCAAAAAACCCACCGTCTCATGTTAGTAATAGCTGTCTAAGTCATTTCAGTCCTGTTATTTTCCAGTTGCTCTCACCATGACCGTATTAAGAGGTGTAGGAAAAAGACCTGTCCATTTTGAATCATCTGGCGAGTCTATTGGATTTTTCATGTGATATGATGTGATGTGATGGGTGTGTTATATGTGTGTGTGGGGGGTGGGGGTGGATGGGTGGATGGGTGGATGTGTGGTATGTGTGTGTGTGTGTGGATGTGAGCCTATGTTTGTGTGTGTGTGTGTAGTGTATAAGTGTGTGTGTGTGGGTGGGTGGGTAGATGTGAGTCTATGTCTGTGTGTGTGTGTGTGTGTGTGTGTGTGTGTGTGTAATGTGTGTGTGAGAGAGAAAGAGAGAGAGAGAGAGAGAGAGAGAGAGAGAGAGAGAGAGAGAGAGAGAGAGACAGACAGACAGTCAGACACACAGACACATGGAATGCCTGCCTTACCTCTAGACCACCCATCACCTAGAAGTAATGACAGACAAAACCTCTTTTTTTTAAAAACAGACTTTTCATAAAGGTCCTTAATCAATGATGGGGGTATTGCATCAACGATATAAACAGCTACCATCGATTTCAGTAAACACGACTGGCAAAAAACCCACCGTCTCCTGTTAGCAATAGCTGTCTAGTCATTGCAGTCCTGTTGTCTGTCTTCTTTTTCAGCTGATCT
>CM054136.1:83081157-83083657 GCA_028751875.1 Rapana venosa | reverse complement strand
CAAAAAAAACCCCCCCCCCCCCAAACCCCCACACACAACCCCCCCCAAACCCCCAAAAACCACCAAACCCCTTTTTGGGGGGGGGGGTGGGGGGCAGGAAGAGGTGGGAAACGAGAAGGGGCAATGGGTGAGGAAAGACCCGGTAGAAGGGGGGTGTCAAGTCAAGTCAAGTCAAGCCAAGTCAAAGTCAAGTCAAAAAACACTTTAATCATCCCATGAAGGGTAATTACGATACTGACAGGCACATTGATACGTATAATTATCTCGAAAGACTCAAGAAAAATATATTTCGAATTGGTATGAACATTCCAAGATAGCTTTCCAAAAAAATTCACACACACACACACAAACAAAACGCGCGTGCGCACGCACACACACACACACACACACACACACACACAACACACACACACACACACACACACACACACCACACACACCACCACACACAATACCCACACTCACCAATGTAGGATATACAATGTAAAAATCATTGATTGGAAAAGACATATAAACTTATTACTTACGCGTGCACGCACGCACGCACTCACATACGCACACACGTACACACACGTGCGCACACCCATACACACACACACACACACACCAATATATAAACACAATTTTATAAAAACTATTGACTATTATTAAGACTATTGACTAGTAAACACACACACACTCAAAACACCCATACACACACACACACACACACACACACACACACACACACACACACACACACACACACACACACACACACACACACACACACACACACACACACACACACACCCACACACACACACACACGACCAACCACTGGTGCAGGGTGGGGGTTGGAATGGAACAAAGGGCAGGAAGGAGGAATAGAAGAGGATGGAAAAACTAAGAGGATGGACATAAAAAAATAGGAAGGAAGAAGTGAGAGCTAAGACGGAAGGAGAAGGAGGAGGAGGAGGAGGAGGAGGAGAAGGAGTAGGGGGATGAGCACAGGCAGGAGGGAGGGAGGGAACGTCTGGGAGGACAAAGCCAGGTGATCCTATTAGGGAGGGAAATGGAAGTCTTATCACTGCTAAAGGGGGCTCTTGCTCGCTACTCCTGACTATTGATCTGTCATTTCACACCCCCTGATACAACACGATCCCTCAGTTAACGCTCAGGATGGATGGACTTGAGGTGATATGCTGCTTAACGCACCTAATGTCGCGATGATGTTGTTGATTGGTATTACAGACACGACGTCTCTGTCATATTTTTTATTAATAGCTTAATGCTACTTACAGAGCTGTCAAATTATGTTTCTTACAGAGGAGATTCTTGGGATGAGAAGATGATGATGATTATAATGATGAAGATTTTTTATTATTATTTCGGAGTCCCATCATGATCTTTACCATGTCATTTACTCGTGCTCTTCTACACTTAACCAGTCTCTGATACTCTTATCTTCAAATAAAAGATACAGGTAAAAAGGTGTTGCCATTAACATAAGGCAGTCCTTAGGGAGTGAGGTGTCAGAGACCTTTTGCTTCTCTGAGGGCTGGCATCTTGAGGGCCATTGCCCATCTCCTCTCCTTTGTTGCTTTACCTACCATGTCCCTAAAGAGGGCAGGTACCCGTTAGCAGCTGGGTAAACTGGGGAGGTGTACCGAAGCCAAAGGGCAGGAATGGTCACCCGTCTAAGAGGTAGCCACATTCAACACGGCTTAATCTTTTTTTAAATGTTTTTTTATTTTATTCTTTTATATCGAGGATAATGAAATAAGCTCTTATTGCTTTTTTACATCCAGTTCTCGTGTGTATGCGATTTTGTAAATTCTGTCATCTGTTCCTACCATCACACAATTGCCTACTCTTACGAAAAGCGGAACAGGATTTAACGTGTGCGCAAGATGTTCTGCGTGCGTTCGCACACGGGGCCTTGGTTTATAGTCTCATCCGAAGGACTTTTGGGGGGAGTGGAGTATGCACTAATGTTAACTCCATGGGAAAATCTCCCCTTAAAGGGGAATCGAACCCGGGTGGTCAGATTGCCAGCGCAATGTTCTAACCCCTAGGCTATCCCCTCCTCCTTCGCTTGGGGAGAGTGATCGCTCTGACTATGAACTATCTCATAGCCTAGACTACTCCATTCTGTTGATCAGATATAAGGCATGGAGGACATTCAACAAATATCAGCTTACAATGCAACTCACCTCCCCCCCACCCCCACTAGTTTGCATGAATCAAAGATGTTGCCATTACATATGTAGTCCTTAGGGAGTGAGGTGTCAGAGACCTTTGCTTCCCTTTGCATTTTGAGGGCCATGTATATTATGTCAGTCCAGAGATGGTTTCTCTTACCTGATCTCTCCCTCTTTCCTTCATTCCTTGGCTAGAGTTCCAAGGTTCAGCAATAGTGAGGTTCTGTGTATGTGACCATTTGTGAGGTAGCCACACTCCAGCTTCGGGGACAAACTTTTGACTGATTTGATAGTTAACTCTCTAATCACAAAATTAT
>CM054136.1:83063657-83068657 GCA_028751875.1 Rapana venosa | reverse complement strand
GTGTGTGTGTGTGTGTGTGAGTGAGAGTGCGTGCGTGCTTGTCTGCGTGCGTACGTGTATATATATGTGTGTGTGTCTGCGCGTGTGTCTGTGTCTGTGTGTGCATGCATACATATGTATGTGTATATGTCTGTCGCGCGCGCGCGCGCACGCACACACACACACACACACACACACACACTCACACACACACAAACACACACACACACACACACAGAAAGAAGGAAGGAACATCAATAATGCTAGACAGAGCTCTTTCACTTTTAATCGGATCTACAGACAGAGACCCACAGAGAGGCTGATGGGTCTGTCTGTCTCCCAGCTTCCATCTGTCTGTCTGTCTGTCTGTCTCCCACATCCTCTCTGTCTCCGTTTGTCTGCTTCTGTGTCTTTGTTTCTAACCCTGTGTGTTTTCATCTCTCACACACACACGTCACACACGCACAAACACACACACACACACACACAAACACACACACGCACACACACACACACGCGCGCACACACACACAAACACATACACGCACACACACACACACACCGCGCACACACACACACATTCACACAACACACACACACAAACACATCACACGTCAACACACGCACACGCACGCACGCGCACGCACGCGCGCGTGCGAGAGAGAGAATGAGAGAGAGAGAGAGAGAGATGGCGCACAACACCCGTACATATAGATACACGAGCACACACACTGACATACACACACCAAACGCACGCACACACTACATACCCCCCCCCCCCCCCCCACAACCACACACACTCACACACACACACGTAACCTCCCTCCCCCTCCCCCACCCCCACTAACACATATCCAACACACACACACTACGCGCGCGCACACACACACACACACACACACACACACACACACACACACACACACACACACACACACACACAGGTGTGCCGCTACCCCCCCCCCCCCCCCCCCCCCAACACACACAGACTACCCCCTCCCCTCCACCCCCAACCCCCCCCCCCCCCCCCCCCCCCCCCATCCACCCCACACGAACACCCATCCCTCCATCCATGACCCTATTTTCACCCCATCTATACATACAACCATAAATAGATTCATCCGCACTCCATCTTCTGAGAGAGACGGGTGGTTATCTCTCTCTCATAATAAGATATATATATATATATATTCTTTACGAACAAAAACACCATCTATTTTTTATTTTTATTTATTTTATTTTTTATTTTATTTTATTTTATATTTTATACCACTTTAAGTCACGAGATTTCTCTGCGTGAAATTCGGGCTGCTCTCCCCGGGGAGAGCGCGTCGCCACAAGAGCAGCGCCACCCTTTTTTTTTTTTTTGGTCTGCAACTGTATTTGTTTTCCTATCAGAGTGGCTTTTTTCTAAGAATTTTGCCAGGGACAACTCCCTTGTTGCCGTGGGTTCTTTTACGTGCGCTGAAAATTTTGTGTAACACACGGGACCTCGGTTTATCGTCTCATCCGAAAGACTAGCGCCCAGACCACCACTCATGGTCTAATGGATGGGGAAAAATTTCGGGCCCAAACGGGGTACGAACCACGCACACACCCGACCCGGACTTTTCGCATTCTAGACAGGCGCGTTACCTCTAGACCACCGATCCACTACCTTCTCTATATCAAGACACATCCACATCACCACCACCACCACTACTACTTACTACTTTAACAAAACACAAGCCAAGGCTTCATTCATTCAGTTACAATGGACTGAACGCCAGCCAAGCCTTCTTTCTTCTTTCTTCCTTCCTTCCTGACATACCCACCCATAACGGGAGAAACTTCCTGGACGAAGCCACAGCATGGAGGAGGAGGAGGAGGAGGAGGAGGAAGAGGAGGAGGAGGAGGAGAGGAGTGGTGGTTGAGGAGGAGGAGGAGGAGAAGGAGGAGGCGGAAGAGGAGGGTGAGGAGGACAACACATTGATCACACGCCTCCCCTACTACTGCTCGCACATCACTTCTAACGGGGAAAGCACACAGCACACACAACCGCCATCACTGCATTATTCATCTCAGAGCCTGCCTGCCTGCCTCTCTGCCTCTCTGCCTGCCTGCCTTGCTGGCTAAAGTCCTTCCTTCGGCTGTCGTTGTGTCGTCGTCTCTGTAGGCCTAAACCTAGCACTCACACGTTCCCACCTCTGTCGCCACTTTAAACCGATCATCACAACACCCCCTCCCTACCTTTGCTTTCCAGTCTTTCACTCTACTACGCTAAGCCTCTGGGTCGACTAGCCTAGCCTACCACCACGCTTGTAGCCGTCTCATCATTATCAGCAGCAGCAGACATATCCGCGAAGGTTTGCTTAGGAATACCATCAGCTCCACGACAGGAGTTGTCTTGATTCTTCATGCCATTCAGTCATTCATCACCACCGAAATTCTGACTACCTCCTACAGGGGAAAAAATCTAAACCGGTGTTCTTCTATGTCGTGTCGCTTACACACACAGACACACACACACACACACAGACAGAGAGACGGAGCTCCAGTGGCAACCGGTTTGGATACTACCGCTACTACTATCACACCACATCACCGCTACCGCTACAGCACAGCACAGCACACTACAGCACAGCACAGCACAGCACAGCAACTCGAACGTCGTTGCGGTGACAAATTCTGATGGATACCCGTCCTTTTTCCCTGACACGTTTTTCAGGATCGATGCTTAACGACAGTCCCCCCCAGAAACCAGACAGTCTAGGAGGAATTCTGCTGTCCTCTTGTCCCCTCGTCTTTACTACTACTACTGCTGCTGCTGCTGCTGCTGCTGCTGTCTTTCTTCTTCTTCCTTCCTTCCTTCCACCTTTTTAAAAATTCCTGGTGGTGGTTGTCAACTTTTCATGTGTGGGTGGTGAGGTGGTACGGTGGGGTGGCTGGGGTGGTGTGGGTGGTGTGTGAGACAGATGCTTTAGTGTACATCATTTTGAGCCAAAGAGATGATTATAACTGATGTTTTGCTTGTTTTGTTGTTGTGTCAAATAAGTCTACTTGACTTAAGTGGCAATAAGATATTCTGAATCTGAATCTGAATCTGTTGACCGATGTTAAAGCTTCACTCTGGAGCTGTCAATGTTGGTAGTTTTGTTGTTGTTGTTGTTTACTACTACTACTACTACTACTGCTGCTGCTGCTGCTCCTACTACTACAACTACTAACTACTACTACTACTACTACTACTACTACTACTACTACTACTACTACTACTACTACTACTACTACTACTACTACTACTTCTTCTGCTGCTGTTGCTGCCGCCACTAACTACTACTATTATTACTACAACTTCGACTACTACTACTACTACTACTACTACTACTACTACTACTACTACTACTACTACTACTACTACTACTACTACTTCTGCTGCTGCTGCTGCTGCTGCTGCCGCTAACTACAACTATTACTACTACGACTTTGACTACTACTACTGCTACTACTATAGCTACTACTACTACTACTACTACTACTACTACTACTACTACTACTACTACTACTACTACTACTGCTGCTGCTGCTTGCTGCTGCTGCTGCTGCTGTTGCTGCTACTAACTCCTACTCCTCCTCCTCCTCCTACTACTCCTACTCCTCCTACTCCTACTACCACACGCTAAACTACCAGTCCTGAATTTCAACGTCAGTGCTAGGCTGGCTAAGTAACGGCTGGCCAGCATACACACGTTGTACACATGCTGTGTAAAACCCAAACCACACCACCACACCACCACACCACCAACACAAAACCACAGAACCCACAGATAGATAGATAGATAGACAGATCCTAGCCTAGCCTAACCTAGCCTAGCCTAGGCCTACTGCCAAACCCGGGCTGGCTCTCAATCCATCTTGTTGCATGTACCAGACTTGCGTGGGATGTGTTGTGTCTGTCTGTCTGTCTGTCTGTCTGTTTGTGTGTGTGTGTGTGTATGTGTGTGTGTGTGTGTGTGTTCACGTCGTTCACAGCTAGTATTGTTCTTCCCATAGCCATTGTAGAAGTTAGAAGTAGTAGTAGTAGTAGTAGTTAGAAGTAGTAGTATCACTAGTAGTAGTAGCACTAGAAGTAATAGTAGTAGTAGTAGCACTAGTAGTAGTAGTAGTAGTAGTAGCACTAGTAGTAGTATCACTAGTAGAAGTAGTAGAAGTAGTAGCACTAGTAGTAGTAGCACTAGTAGTAGTAGTAGTAGCACTAGTAGTAGTAGTAGTAGTAGTAGTAGTAGTAGCACTAGTAGTAGTAGTAGTAGTAGTAGTAGCACTAGTACTAGTAGTAGTAGCACTAGTAGTAGTTGTAGTAGTAGTAGTAGTAGTAGTAGTAGTAGTAATAGTAGTAGTAGTTAGAAGTACTATCACTAGTAGTAGTATCACTAGTAGAAGTAGTAGTTGTAGTAGCACTAGTAGTAGAATTACTAGTAGTGGTAGTAGTACTAGTAGTAGTAATGGTCAAAGTAAGTAAATCTCCACTTTTTGTCAGGGTCACACAGCAACAACAACGACGACAACAACGACAACGACGACGACAACCACGGCCATTTGCCGTAGCGCACAGACAGTGATGGCGGTGACTAGACTGCCTCAACGGCTAGCCTAACCTGGCTGCCTACAACTGCATTAATAATGCTAATAGTAATAATAACCATGCTGGATGCTGTCATTTGCAGCTGCTGTCGCCTGTCTGCCTGTGCTTGTGCCTGCCTGCCTGCCTGCCTGCCTGCCTGCCTGCAATGAGAAGGGAGAGGGGGAGAGGGGAGGGAGTGGGGGGGGGGGGGTAGTAGTAGCCTAGTAGTAGTAGTAGGAGTAGTATGTCACTGGTCAGTCTGTCTGTCTGTCTGTCTGTCTGTCTGTGTGAAAGTCTGAATTGGCTGTGTGCCGAAATCTGTTTTTCCCCCGAGTTGTTTAACAGTTCGTTCCGTTACGTGAATAGGATGTGTTCGAGAGAGTCGTTATGTCACTGGGTTTTATTTTTTCTCTCTCTATCT
>CM054136.1:83056157-83058657 GCA_028751875.1 Rapana venosa | reverse complement strand
GTCGTCGTAGTACTAGTAGTAGTAGGAGTAGTAGCAGCAGCAGCAGCAGCAGTAGTAGTAGTAGTAGTAGTAGTAGAAGTAGTAGTAGTGGTAGTAGTAGTAGTAGTAGTAGTAGTAGTAGCAGCAGCAGCAGTAGCAGCAGCAGCAGCAGCAGTAGCGGCAGCAGTAGTAGCAGTAGTAGTAGTAGTAGTAGTAGTAAAAGTAGTAATAGTAGTAGTAGTAGTAGTAGTAGTAGTAGTAGTAGTAGTAGAAGTAGTAGTAGCAGCAGCAGCAGCAGCAGCAGCAGCAGCAGCAGCAGCAGTAGTAGTAGTAGTAGTAGTAGTGTATACTGTGGCACACAATATAAAGAAACAAACCGCAACTCCCCCCCCCCCCCCCCAACCATCCAAACACAAACTAACATTAAGAAAGTCACATTGAAAAAGTTTTGACGCGAACAATACTCCATATATATGTATCACTTCGATAGAGATTTAACAACATTTGTCTGTCTGTCTGTCTGTCTATTTGTCCGTCTGTCTGTCTGTGCATATATGTTACACTTGGAAATAAAGATCATCATCATCATCATCACCATCACCATCATCATCATCATCATCATCATCACCATCATCATCATTACCACCACCACCACCACCACCACCACCACCACCACCACCACATCATCACATCATCATCATCATCATCATCACCACCACCACCACCACCACCACCACCACCCCCCACCACCACCACCACCCACCACTCACCATCATCATCATCATCATCACCATCACCATCACCATCATCATCATCATCACCACCAACTCTCTCTGTCCCCGTTTCTGTCTCTCCCCTGTCTCTTGCTCTCTGTGCTCCCTATGTAGCCCTTGGAAATAAAATCCTCCTCCTCCTCCTCTCCTCCTCCCCTCCCTCTCTTTCTCATCATCATCATCTCATCGTATCGTCGTAGTCATCATCATCTCATCATCACTCACCCTCATCATCTCATCATCATCATCATCATCATCTCTCACTAATCTGTAACCCTTGGAATAGAAATCATCATTATCATATTTATTATAATCACCTATCTCTATCTCCACCTCTCCCATCCTCTCTCTCCGTCTCTCCCTCCCTCCTCCCCCTCCTCCTCTCCCCCCATCTCCCCCTCTCCCCCCCCCCCCCCATCTCTCTCTCTTAGAAACTTGGCATGCTCTATCCACATTCTCTTGTACGGGTCCATAGCATCACGTTCTTTCTTCGCTGCAATTCCAGAACAAAAGCTGAAGATTCCTTCAATGATTTTGGCGAAAAGCCTTCGCACTAAAGATGCCAGAAATGGGTGCTCCATCAGATCAATAGCGCCTAAAGGGAACCAGTAATGGAAAAAAAAGGGGTAGGAGGGGAGGGGGGGGGGGGTCAAGGGTGGTGGTGAGGAGATGGGACGGAGGGGGGGGTGTGAGGAGCGGGATGAGTTTGGGTGATGGGCACAAAATTGGCCCTGGGTGGGTGGGTGGGTGTGGGAGGTGGGTTGGTGGGTGAGGCTGGTTGGTGGGGGTTGGGGGTGGGGGTTGGGGGGGGTGGGAGGGCGGCGGGGGGAGGGTATGGGCCTTAGGGTTGAGACCGACCCCAATTTTGTGCAATTTCTGTTTCTCTCTTTCTTCTGTGTCCCTGTCTGTCTGGCTGTTTGTCTCTCCCCCCCCTGTATTATGTATGTATGTATGTTGTATGTATGTAGGTAGGTAAGTATGTATGTATGTAGTGTGTATGTATGTATGTATGTTTTGTAGGGTATGTATTTTATGTAGGTATGTATGTAGTGTGTATGTATGTATGATTATGTGTGTGTATGTATGATTATTTATTTTTTATTTATTTATTCTTTATATCGAGGAAAAATGAATAAGGACTCATGCCTTTTTTAAATTCAAGTCCCCCGTGTGTGTACGGTTTTTTCTAAATTTTGTCATCTGTTTCCACCGGCACACAATGGCCTACTCTTACGAAAGCGGAACAGGGTTTAACGTGTGCACAAGATGTTCTGCATGCGTTTTGAACACGGGGGCCCCGGTTTATAGCTCATCCGAAGTGTGTGTATATTGTGTGTTGTATGTCTGTGTGTCTGTAGTATGTATGTATGTAGTATGTAATGTATGTATGTTATGGGATGTAGTTGTGTGTGTGTGTGTATGTATGTTAGTATGTATGTATGTGTGTGTTATGTATGTATGTACTCTGTACGTTGTATGGTATGGGCCCGTACGTATTATGTATGTACGTCTGTCGACTGTCTGTCTCTCTATGAAAGAGAAAGCGATTGGGGAGATGAGATTTTAAAAAAAAATGGACAACGGATTACACGGGGGGGATGGAGGGGGAGATACCAAGTTGAATGAGAGAGAAGAGAGAGAGAGAAGAGAGAGAAGAGAGAAGAGAGAGAGAGAGAGAGAGAGAAGAGAGAGAAGAGAGTAGAGAGGGAGGGGGAAGAGAGTGAGAAGGGAGAGAGAGAGAAAGAGAG
>CM054136.1:83043657-83048657 GCA_028751875.1 Rapana venosa | reverse complement strand
AAAAAAGAATAATTTAGAAAAGCGAAACAGTAAATGAAATGAAAAGAAAGATGGGTTTTATGTATTGAAACGATGAAAATGTATGTACACCTCTCGTTAACTTTATTTCCTCCATCTTTTTTCACCCCTCTTTATTGCACACACACACACACACACACACACACACATACACACACACACACACACACACACACACACACACACACACACACACACACACACACACACACACAAACGCACGCACGCACACACACACACACAATCATGCACAGACACAGATACACACACACTTAGAGTGAACAGACGTTAAATTGAAGACAACAACAACAACACACAGACAGACAGACAGACAGACAGAACAGACCAGACAGCACACACACACACACACAACACACACACACACACACACACACACAACAACACACACACACACACACACACACACACACACACACACAACACACACACACACTCACAAACCCTCTCTGCCTCTACAAGAAAAAACGATAATGCCTGTGGTAATTTTTCTATCACTTCTGCCAATACCATTACCTTAGCCTGAGAAAAAAGGAAGAGTCGTTGGTGAACATCACGTAGAATTGGATTTTATCGCCATTACTGGACGCTCTGCTCTGTGCCTTCCACTTTTAAAGAGGGTTGGGGAGAGGAGGCATCCTTGGCGTACTCCTATTGTGGTTCAGAATCAGTCTCCTATGTTGTTGTGGCATCGTAGACTGCGCTAGTTGCCTTGTCATATAGAGGCGTTTTATGGTTCTGATCATGTTGGCATCGATGTTATACAGCCCTATGGTTGTTCACAAAGCTGTGTGATAAACTGTCGAAAGCCTTCTCAATATTTTCCAGCAAGGAGGTAGAGCAGAAAGCAGAGAAGGAAGGAGGAGAAGAGGAGAGATATTCGTCTTTTGTATCTTGAAAAGTCACCATTCTTCTTTAGAATTTTTCTTTTAGAAAGCACCAAGTCTTTGAAATTATTAAGGCAGATCTTTCTTCAGAAAAAAAGGTAAAATAATATACAATCAAATCAAGTCTTGTTGTTTACTTTTTATTATTATTTTTTATTTTATTCTTTTATATCGAGGATAATGGAATAAGCACTTATGTGCTTTTTTACGCCAGTCCCCGTGTGCATGTGGTTATGTAAATTCTGTCATCTGTTCCCACCGGCACACAATGGCCTACTCTTACGAAAAGCGGAACAGGATTTAACGTGTGCGCAAGATGTTCTGCGTGCGTTCGCACACGGGGCCTCGGTTTATAGTCTCATCCGAGGGAATTTTATTGCCCCACTACCTGCAGATGCCAAATATCAGAGCTGAATCTGCAATAACAAGTATACAGCATTGTATAGGACTCTAAAACATTGCATATCTCTCGCCTACTTTTCCAAACTTCTTTTTTTTCAGCTATCGTAAATTGATCTATCAAAGAAATTCTGAAACTTGAATGCAAGAATGATTCTTCCTAGCTTTTGATCTTACTCATTGTATTTCAATCCATCTTCTGTTTTGTAGTCTTGTGACAAATGCTTAATACTTTGTTGAGATACAAGCACTGGAACACCACTACCAAAAAGGGAGAGAGCTGGTGTTCTCATCATTGCAGTTTCCCCTCTGCGACCACGCTCCATTAAGGGACTAGTGTGATTAATATAGTATAGTAGATAGTTTCTTTTACTTCTGTTTCATGTCTTTGGGGTACTCTTGTATCTTGTTCTTGTTCTTCTTCATTGTCGACATCAAACGCTCACTCAGCAACAATTTTCTTGTTCTTGTTCTTGTTCTTATTCTTGTTCTTGTTCTTCTTCTTCTTCTTCTTCTTCTTCTTCTTCTTCTTCTCTTCTTCTTCATTGCCGTCATCAACGCTCACTCAGCAACATTTTTCTTCTTCTTCTTCTTCTTCTTCTTCTTCTTTTCTTCTTCTCTTCTTCTTCTTCTTCTTCTTCTCTTCTTCTTCTTTTTCTTCTTCTTCTTCTTCTTCTTCTTCTTTCTTCTTCTGTCTTCTTCTTGTTCTTGTTCTTGTTCTTGTTCTTTTTCTTGTTCTTTTTTCTTCTTGTTCTTTCTTTTCTTCTTCTTTCTTCTTCTTCTTCTTCTTCTTCTTCTTCTCTTCTTTCTTCTTCTTCTTCTTCTTCTTCTTCTTCTTCTCCTCCTTCTTCATTGTCGTCGTCAAACGCTCACTCAACAACAAATTTTGTTTGTCATAGGAGCAAAAATGCATTGTTCTGCAGTTAAGTGCCTAACAAGTCAGGAGGCCCAGCACATTCAATTTTGGCACAGGAGAGAATTGTTACCTTTTAAGTCTTTCTGGAAAAAAAGGGCAAGAGAGAGGAAAAAGAAGGCAGAAAATAGACAAAAAGAAGGAAGTGACAGGAAGAAAAGGAAGAGCAAGGCAGAAGTAAAGAGAGGGATAGAAAAGAGGGAATTTCTAGCACAGAATTTCTAGAAGGTGGAAGGTGCTATTATACTGACAGGCCCCCAAGCATAACAAGCTACTTTCTTCCTAAACCACAACCACTGTTACACAAGAGAAAATGCTATTTTCTGCTGATGGATCTGTGCAGCATCCTAATGGACGAACTTCTTTCTTGCTAAACCACAACCACTGTTACACAAATGTCTCCACAGCAACAACCAAACCACCTCCCGCACGCACTTTTACCGCACCCTGCAGTCAGCATCCCTTGTATTGGCCTTCAATCAAGACATGTGCTGACAGCCGGCCAGTTCCCCCCAGAGAGGAAAGGAAGAAGCGTTATCTTGGCCCCTTCCTCCTCCCCATCCTCCCTCCTCTCCCCAACCTGCCTCTCTCCTGCCAACCAACCACACAGAGAGTCCCCTGAGTGTGGTGTGGCTGACTTGGTTGGTGGTGGTCCTGATGCTATCTCTCCTGAGCTGCCATCTCTTGTTGCTCCTGTCAGGTACGGGGTGGTATGGGACTGGTGAAAAATGTGGGATCTGATAATGATTGTCTGATGCCTTCCCTGGGTCAGGCTGTTCCTGGAGCTTAAAGAGAAACCTAAAAAAAAAGGAAGGTGGCATCCACCTCTCTAACAAGCAAACTGTCAGGTTCTGGGTTTAGTTTTTTTCCCCCTGTCTTGCTATTTCTCCCGTGTTTGACGTAGCCTATTGCTTTGAAAACGCTTGTGTACTTAGTGTGACCTATCCGTAAAGATCATTATGTCGCATACAATCCTTTTATGACTTTGGTCTATACTTTTTAAGATTCATCTTTTCAGTCTACATCATCTGGCATTTTCCCACCCTATCTTTGGTTGTCTGCTTTGTATTGATTTTAGCAATTTTTTCTCTTTTGTGTTTTACATCTTTAAAACTATTTTTTGCTTTTCAGTTTCTGTCTTCTTTGATTTACATTTTTAAAAAGAAAGAATATTTCCTTTCAAATTGGAGTTCCAGTGTCTGCTCTTTTGTATTTCCTACAAGTTATACAAGGTATGACATTTTTTTTACCTTACCCTGTTGGCACATTCAAGTTATTCTGAATTTTGTCTTTGTGGCTTTTAAATTTTCCTTTGCTGTTGTTCTTGTTTAATTTTCATGGTTTTTCATCTACTTTGTCTGCTACAGGCATGATTAGTGTATGTTATTTTTTCTCCTTTGTGGCTGACTCACTGGCTTTCTTTGTTGCTCATCTAATAACCTTTGAGCTTTGTTCCTAAAAACAAACCAACCAACCAACCAACCAACCAACCCACCAGTCAGCCAGCCCACCAACCAACCAACCAACCAACCAACCAACCAACCAACCAGCCAGCCATCCAGCCAACCAGCCAGCCAACCAACCAACCAACTAACTAACCAAGTAAGTAAGTAAGTAAGTCATATGAGGGACAAACTTTTCGGACCCCAGGAGGGCCTTCAGCGAACAGCAGCATTCTTCAGGGCCTCATGAGTTGTTGTCTGAGCGTTCAACAGCGAAGAAGAAAAAGAAGTAAGTAAGTAAGTAACAAATACCAATGTCATACATTTTCCCCCAGCCAATTTGCTCAATACTAACTTCAAACCCCCCCAAAAAAAACAACAACCCAACAACAACAACCCAACAACAACAACAACAAAAAACAACCAACACACACACAACAAAACAACAACCCCAAACAACAACAACAAAACAAACCAAAAAACCATACCACTGGTGGGCTACATATTTTTCCAATTAAAATTTTTTTTATATATTCTTTTATATCGAGGATAATGGAATAAGCACTTGTGTGCTTTTTTACATCCAGTCCCCGTGTGTATGCAGTTTTGTAAATTTTGTCATCTGTTCCCACGGGCATAAAATGGCCTACTCTTTCGAAGAGCGGAACAGGATTTAACGTGTGCACAAGATGTTCTGCCTGTGTTCGCACACGGGCCTCGGTTTATAGTCGCATCCAAAGGATACAACCAACAAGCTGGTAATACGTGCTATCTGCAAACTAACAGCAGCCTTCTTTCTCAAAAAAACCCATCACTGCTGTTACGCAATCTCTCCCAGGCCACCCCTCCTCTCCCCTCCCCTCCCCTCCTCCACCTCTCCTCTTCACCCTGTACCCTGCTATTCAGCATCCCACGGTCGTCAATCAGGTCACGTGCTGACAGCCCGCCATTTTTCCCCAGAGACTGATAGAGCAGGAAACGGTGGGGGTGGGGGGGGAAGGGGGGGGTGAGGGGGGACAAAAGCGTTATCTCGACTCTCAGCCCCCCCCCCCCCATCCCTCAGTCCCTCCCTCCCCATCCTCAGAGTTTTACCAGTGTCATGTGGTTGACTGGGGGGTCCTGATGCCATGGGTGGTCCAGAGGTAACCTACCTGCCTAGAAAGCGGAAAAAGTCTGTGTTCTAAGTGTGTAGTGGTTTGATCATCATTTATGCCCCCAAACTCCTCCTCCTCTTCCTTCCCCCCCTGATTTGATTTGCTTTAACCACCGTGATTGATGGTCTGGCTGGGTGCTAGTCTTTGGGATGTGATGATAAACTGAGGT
>CM054136.1:83031157-83038657 GCA_028751875.1 Rapana venosa | reverse complement strand
AATCAGTTGATAAGTGTAATGGCAATCATCTTTTAATCAAGGTTTTTCAGTAAAATTCTTCCCAATATATCAATTGTAAAATGCAATGGCAATTGTGTTTTGATCGAAGTTTTTCAGTGCCTCTCTCTCTCTCTCCTCTCTTTTTGTCATAAATCAGCACATTTGCTTTAATCCTTTAGTTCTTTTGATCCATTCCAGAACAAAGCCTAACATTTCTTTCAGTGATGTCGAAAAAGCCTCTTGAATGCAGATGGGGAAATGGGTTTCAAACAAATCAAAGTGGCAAAATGGAGGCAAGTGATGGGGGGAAAATGGATCTGACTGGATCCATTTCTTGAAACCCCCGCTCTTTCTTACATAAATAATCACCCACTGCCTGAATAGTCGATGATGGGGTACGATGCCAGATGAATGAGCAAAGGTCAAGCAATGACGCGTTCTCCCTTCTTTTCTGGAAATATCAACCACTTTCATACCCTAGAGCATGATTATTGGTCAGCAGTTGATCAAGAATGAAATAGCACGCCCCAAACCATGAATACGTTATGGCAACGATGAGTAATGGCTGACATCAGGTTCTTTTGTCCATGAACTATGACATGGACTGAAACCATTCCTTTCATAGGTTGGACAAGATTTCATGGATTGAAATTATTGCTTTCATGGGGTGAACCAGGTGGGGCTTTGTGGACAAACTGAAGCACTTTAAAGACCTCAAGTAAACCAATTTCTTTTCAAGTTTACGATTATTTGTTCTACTGCTCCAACCCATGTCTTGAATGGGTTGCACCCGACGCTGCATGAATTGCACACTTTTACGATTTGAACTATTGTCTTTCACTGTATAAGCCTATTTCAATTATTGCTCAAACCCTCATCCTTTCAAGAGCTGAACACATTTGTTTCACGGGTGAACTTTTACAGGCTTCACTTTTTTCTTTCAAGAAGTAGGCTCATTTCTACCAAATGCTGTTCACAGCAGGAAAGATGGGTTCATGTCTGTGTTCTGAAGCCAGTCCACACCAACAAGTTTACTGGGCTGTCTGACATGAACAACAGCTTAGCTTAGCCAAGTTTGAGGCAGTCATGAAATCTCTGAAGTCTTTCTCTTCAAAGCCTCAAGCAGCACACAGATTTCACCCCTGTTGGGGAAGACACTCTCAAAATCTCTGGTCCTTCTCTCTGTGTATTGTTCCAGTGCTGTAGCAGCACACAGACTCTAGCCCTTATTGCTTGTTAGGGAAGACACTGCATTTTCTTTCCACGGAAGATAAATGAGGGTCCAATCCTTTAGACGGCAACAGATTGCCCATTTTTCTTATTGCTGATCATTTCTGTTTATGCTTCTTCCTTGTATTTTGATGTGATGCATGACTGAGGAAAAACCGATGACTGGTTTAAAGGAATTGTTCTGGTTTAAAGGAATTAGTGATTGCTGGATTAGTTGCTGTTTTACTTTTATCTTCTTTTCAGTTTGACGTTTGGGGTGTGATCCTTTGTAAATATAAGCATCTTGGTTTGTGCGGGTCCATTTTCGCAATGTAGACCATTAGGGTTGTCAATCATGACTATTTTCATTCAGCTGTTAAAAACCCACAGATTTGCTGAACTAATACAGTGGAAGTCACATCATCTAGAATTTGTTTTAGAAATGAATAAAACAAGAAAAAGAGTAATTAAAAACATACGTCTTTGAGAAATTTTACAAATATGACGAGAGGGGTTATCGTAATAAAGGAGAAATAAGTTTCCTGTATCATGGGCTATGGGAAACTACTTTGCCTTTGTTGAATCCCTCCCTACAGAATAGTTACAGATTGAAACAGTTAGTCCACATGAAGCAGTCATCCTTTAACCGAAGGTTTGTCAGAGCATCCTTTTCTCTCCTGGTATGTATGAATAAGCTTTGACTCTTGTCAACATTTCTTTTTTGTTGACCCCTTCCAGAACAAAGCTTGGGAGATGTTGAATGCTGTGGTGAAATCCTCAACACTGAAGATGGAGGCACCATGATTTCCAAACAAACCAGCAGACCCTGGCTAGCTAGTAAAAGGGGGTCAATGGATCTCAATTGATTTGTTCCCCGGCAACCTCTCACTTTCTTGCTGGCAATCTCACAGCGCAAGAAAAGATCATTGCAGGATCGGGGTGCCAGATAAACGGGCACAGATCAAGCGAGCAACCCATTCTCCCCTCTCCTTTTCACAGAACATCAATCACCCCTCTTTCTTGTCTTTGGGATGCAATTATTGACTTGCATTGATTGCAGGAGAAAAGAGCATGCACCAATCATTGACTTGGTCCAGTGACAAGGGATTGGTGCAACTTGACTCACGTCTTTCGCAGCATCAAACATATTTCGTTCATCAGTTGACTCATGTTCCTTTTCTTGGGCTGAATCTATGATTTTTATGAGTTTGCGGTCATTTTCTTCATGAGAAAAATTTTTATTTTCTTAACATGTTAAACAAAGTTTGTTTTTTTAAAAGAAAAAGTTTGATCTTACTTCTTTTGCAGGTTGACCTGTTTATTTTGAACACTCAAATGCATTTCTATTCCAGGTTGAATTTGTTTTTTTCTGGGATAAATTTATTTTATTGAAAGCCATTTACCATATGCTAAGCTTATTTCTTTCACAAATTGAACCAATTAAAAAAACACAACAAAAGGCAGAGCTTATTTCTTCGATAGGCTAAAACTTCACCCATCTTTTTCCTTTTTCTGCTTATAGTTACACGTTACACTTGCATATTTTACACCCGTGACATGATTTTTTCTCTCTCATAAGTTTAACCAATTTTCTATCAACACCTTGAACCCATACCCTTCACACGCTTACCCCTATTTCTTCAAATTGTCTTTTTTTGCAGAAAATAAATTTTTTCCCCCACTGGCATGGAGTCTTTGGCTTGACACCAGGAAGTGCAGGTTTATGTCACGGGTCCCAAAGCCAGTCTTCCCTAGAGGCCCATCAGGCCTTCAGACTGGCGACAGCTTGTCCAGCCATTAGAGCAGCGGACGGGGAAAATCGCCAGTCCTCCTTTTCCCTTCTACCTCTCCCAGTGCTCTGGCAGCAGAGAGAGAGATGCTCGGTCTCATTCATCTATAGCGGGGGTAGAACAGCGAGAGTAAGAGAGAGAGAGAAGGGGAGAGGAGAAAGAGAAGGGGAGAGAGAGAGAGAGAAAAGGGGAGGAGAGAGAGAGAGAGAGAGAGAAAAGAGAGAGAGAGAGAGAGAGAGAGAATGACAATGGACAAGGGGTAAAAGGTAAGGTAAAGGAGTCCCATAACCTATAAGGTCGTAGGGGAGCGGGGCGTCAGAGACCTCCCCTTCTCTTGGGCCAGCTATTGAGGGCGGGCGCCCATCCCCCTCTCCCTCGCTGCTTTACCTTCCCTGACCCTAAAGAGGGCAGGTACCCATTTACAGCTGGGTGAACTGGGGGAACTGTACTGAAGCCAAGGCGCGCAAACGGTCACCCATCCAACTGGTAAGGACGCTCGATGCTGCTTAACTTGGCTGGGGGAAAGCGAGTGCTCCGACCACTGAGCTATCCCGTCCCCAATGACAATGACAAATTTTAAAGAATTTAGGCCCCTGCCCCTTTTCATGGGGTACATAAATCTCTGTAAACACAAGGCTGCGTATATCAGGTAAAAAATTGAAACAAGTGAAAAAAAAGTGAAAAGAAAAACCACAAGCATAAATGATTGACATCAAGAGTTACAAAATTCTAGGTGGACAGGAGACTCAGTTTACTGTCTCTTAGTTTGAAAGCTTTGAACAAAAACCATGCTAGTTGTCTAATCATTGAAACGTTCTGGGTGGCCATAAGGCTAAAATATTTTGCTTTCTGATAGTGAGTAGGAATCTCTTTCAGGATATTAGGTCTTAACGCAGCATAGAGTAGAGCAGGGTAGAACAGAGACTTCAGATTTCAGACTTCAGACTTCAGACTTTTACTGTACATCGGCCTTAGGCCACAATACAAAGGAATGATGGGCGTATGGAGTGGAAATATGACATGAGTGTTATAAACACATTACTATCAATGTATATAAATATGAAATGATATATCAGCAATAATAAAGAAATTACATCACCCATTTCTTGGATATTCATCACAAATGAATTCACTTTTCGTCAAAATCGACAATGTTTTTAAATGTAGTATTCATCAATATAAGGACCATTTCTATAAAGTTATCTTACTTCTTCTGTTGGTTGCATGAAAAATAAATCGTGATAAATTGTCTCTCAGTAGATATTGTAGCTTTGAGTAGCACGTGCAAAGGAAGTCTCTTTTGCACTTTAAGAAACTTATGTCTCAAATCTTCATAGACAGGGCAATTAAATAAAAAGTGTTCTTCATTCTCTATTTGGTCTTTACAAACAGGGCACCGTTTATCTTCATTTGAACTACTATAGCGATGTGTATTATTGTTTAGTGGTAGCGCATTCATTCGTATTTGAGTAACTGCAACGCAAAAACAATATGTATCCATTTCACTAATATACTTCTCTCTTTCAAAAACAATCTTAAAGTTTCTGTAACTATCATATCTACTGCGATCTCTGAGCGCTATATAAATTCCATATATTATTATTATTATTATTATGGTGCCAGTCCATTCCTCGGTAAACCAATCTACAAGTCTTTGTTTAAAGGCACGTAAGAACATTTTTATGTCTCCTACTCCTTGGTTTAACCAAACGATATTAAACCCAGTTAAGAGAGAGAGAGAGGGGAAAGAGAGAGAGAGAAGGGGAGAGAAGGGAGAGGGGAGAGAGAGAGAGAGAAGAGGAGGAGAGAGAAAGGAGAGAGAGACAGAGAGACAAGAGACAAGAGAGAGAGAGGAGAAACAGCATTTCTTTCAGTCCCCGGGTAGGTAGGTTTGGGAGGGGGGTGGGGGTGGGGGTAGGGAAGTTACAAACTCAAAAAAGGACAAAATCATGTTTGAAAGCGAGATTAAAAACCCCCTCAAAAACACCATCTCGCAGTCATTATTTGTATCCCTGAAATCGGGCACTTTTTTCACATTAGTTCAGACTGGGGGGTGGAAAGACATGAACTAATGTGAAGAAAACAGAAACAAGGAAAATCTTTGCTTTAACAAAATTCACGCCCCTAAAAAATTCCAACACTCTTCTTCTTTCTTCTTCTTGTTTTTTCCTTGTTCTTCTTTTTCTTCTTTTTCTTCTTCTTCTTTTTCTTCTCTTCTTCTTTTTTTTCTTCTTCCTTCTTCATCTTCCTTTCTTCTTCTTTTTTCTTCTTCTTTTTAAGTCTTACCGCACCTTGTCCTATTATCCTTTTCAATATCAATAGAATATTGTGAAGTCATGGCCACCTTCTGCCTGCTTCTCTCTGTCCTCCTGTCATTGCACATGGCTTCTTCTGATCTTGACCGCTTCCTAAATCCTATCAGATCTGGTTCTCACATGACTTTTACAAAGGAAATAAAAAGAAAAAACCCAACAATTACATCAAAAGGAAAAAGAACGACAACAATGAAATAAAAAGAAGAAAAGAACAACTAACTACCACGCGCGTTAAGCCCCTTCAACCCTCTTCCCATCACCAGTGATTTTTTTGTGTGTGGTTAAAAATCTGTTATGTGAAAGCATTAGAGGAGTTCCCCTTATTACCTCATAAGCTTTCTGACAAGCTTTGCTCATGGCTGACAGAAGAACCCACGTTCTACCGTCAATGTAGGCAATACACCTTTATCACGCGACCTTATCGACCACGGGATAGCCTAGTGGTTAGAACATTGCGCTCGCAACCTAACGACCCGGGTTCGATTCCCGTTCAAGGGGATATTTTCCCCTGGAGTTAACATCAGTGCAGACTCCACTCTCCCCAAAAGTCCTTCGGATGAGACTGTAAACCGAGGCCCCGTGTGCGAACGCACGCACAACATCTTGCGCACACGTTAACTCCTGTCCCGCTGTTCGTAAGAGTAGGCCATTTTGTGCCGGTAGGACCAGATGACAGAATTTACAAAACCGCATACAGACGGGGACTGGATGTAAAAAAGCGCATAAGTGCTTATTCCATTATCCTCGATATAAAAGAACTTTAAAAAAAACCACCAACAAAAAACCTTACGTTTTGAGCAGAGACCAATATTTTATTTTATTATTGTGTGTGTGTGTGTGTGTGTGTGTGTGTGTGTGTGTGTGTGTGTGTGTGTGTGTGTGTGTGTGTGTGTGTGTGTGTGTGTGTGGTGGTGCTAAAAAAAGAAGCAAGCAACGCAGGGAAAGGGGAAGCCATTAACCATCCTTCATCTTCACCCCACCTCTGGCATCACCACTGCCGCAAACAAACAAACAAACAAACAAAAACCCAAACAAACAAATAAACAAGCTTGTTTGTGCAAAGGATCTCAAGCAGGATCTGGTTCAATCTCTTGGCACCACTGGCGGGATGTGTGTGGAAAGGATCAAACTTGTGCGCGGTAATGGTGGCAGTTTTCTATAACGAAATGGGGAATGGATTTAGTTGAAGAACCGCAAAGATGTGAAAAGAAATTTGTTAAATAAAAAAAATGAAATAAGAAGGGCGGTTGGTTGGTGGTTGGGGGGGCTGGGGAAAGAGAAGATAACCCTTAAAATCCATACGAAAAAACCCCAACATGAAACAGCGCTGCTATTGGCTCATTTGGGAATGAAAGGATTTCAACTATTTTCCTCAACTTTCACATACATTCATACATACACTCCTAATCTCCCACACACTGAGCATTTAAATGAGTATATGCCCTTTCCAAATGTACTTGTCTGTAAATTTTTTTCTTTTTCTGCTCTATCCACACGTGTTTTCTAAGTCTCTTAAAACCACACATCTTATGCCTCCTTAAAACTACATCATCTGCCTCCGTACTTGGAAAAGTATTGCGATTTGATATCTTAGAAAAGTTTCCAACCTACATCTTCAAATCCCTGTCCCCCTCTACACACATTTCAGAATTAATTAGGGAAGGATTTTCTCAGTGAGTGGTGTTGTGTTGTTGTGTTGTTGTGTTGTTGTGTGTGTGTGTGTGTGTGTGTGTGTGTGTTGTGTGTGTGTGTTGTTTGTGATGTGTGTGTGTGTGTTCCTGAGGTAATGAGAGTCAACCATAGGCACTGGATTAAGCGAAGATGAGGATTGTGTCATCAGGAATTCCCAAAAGACCCCCCTCCCCTCCCCCGATCCCCAAAACCCAGCAACTAACGAATGCTCTGAAAGGAAAAGAAGATTGGTTTTATCGATGCCTTAAAGCAACAACGGTTTATCTGAAAAAAAAGCAATTTTCAATTTTTTTCATATTTGGTAGAATTTACTATAAACTTTTAGATGACTAAAAAATATAAAATAAAAGTCTTATTAATTTCAAAGATATTTGAAGAAAACCATTGTTGCATAAAAAGACCCAACTAAATTTCACAGGGTACACTGGACTACCGCACAGCATCCCGATTTTTCCTCTAAATGTTTAAATGCCAATAAATATGTGGTGGTATCA
>CM054136.1:83016157-83026157 GCA_028751875.1 Rapana venosa | reverse complement strand
CGTTGAAACTGAAAAAAATAACCTAAAAGTACATGTCAGCATGCTAATTTGTTGAGCCAAAATTAGAAAGTGACAATGACCGTTTTCCTCACTCTGTCAAGGATTCAGGAGTCCACCCACGCTTTTTCCTATCAATCGATCCTGAAGCACCGCTATCAATCAGTGGCTAGTAGTCACAAGAAGGAGGATGTATGTACTGACCATGGCTATGCAATGGTTCACAGGGAAAGAAGAGGGAGGTGGGTGGGTGGGTCGAAACTATTTCTCTCACGGCTATCTCTACAGGGAAGTTCCGAGTCATGGTGCCGTTCACACTAGTGGTTCGTTAGGCTGTCTGGTGACCTGACAGCCAGCTTGCTCAGCCACCAAGACAGTCTTCATAGACCTTCAATAGTAGTAGTCTTTTTATTTCGTCTTTAGTAATCAGTGCTATCAATAACAATAATAGTTATGATGATGATGATGATAATAATAATAATAATAATAATAATAATGATGATGATAATAAATGGAATGTAGATAGCGCTGAATTTTGTAAAACAAACAAATCGAAGCCCTTGCAATCAGATCATTTACACGCATGCGACTTTCCTCAAATAACATAAGATATTTCACATTTATGCACACACACACATACAGGTGGTGATGAAGGATATGAAGGATGCTGTTGAAAAGTAGGAACAGATATGAGGGGAAAGTGTCAGGTAGGAAATAAGTGCGTTTTGAGGCTGGATTTGAAAGTATCAAGTGAAGCGAAGTGAAAGAGGGAGATCATTCTATTATGGACAGACCTTTTCCCCATCGTTCTACAATGAAGAAAACATGTTTTCCTCTGCGGCTGGTGAATATTCTCCATTTTCCAACCAGGGGAACAGGGGCTACTTTTACACCTCAATGCAAAGACGTTTGTTTCTTTCATACCACATTGATGTCATTTTCAACCTCTCCTCTTTCTCTACCTCTTTGACTAGATTCGACAAAATTATCATCACTAATACTCAGGAAAAGCTTAGGACAGGGATGTTCTGTACAGCAAAGATACTTTGTTACAGAATAGCCCTTCAGAATACCATCTGTAGTAAGAAAAACAACTTCAAAACATGGAAATCTGCTTTATTTCCATAATAGCACTTTGATGACCTAATGCGTAGGATACTAATTTTTCTCATTTTTCAAATACAACTCTTTTTCAACTCCCTTGCAAAAATAGTCAGCCAGAATAAAACACGAACTGATAGTCGGCACAGCCAAGTGTTTACTTCTATGACAGACGCTGCATGCTGCACGTGTTCCTATTACCACGGCTCTATGCGTGCAGACCCTGAAAGCTTGGTGGCCTTCAATCAAGACAGATGCTGACAGCCATCCCTCCCTCCCTCCCTCCTTCCCTCTTTCCCCAGAGGCTGCAGAGGAGAGGGCAGCTTTATCTGCTTTCAGCAGTGGTCCCCTGAGCATGGCGTGGCTGAGTGTTCCTGATGCCAGGATCCTGTTCTTTCTCCCAGCCTCTGTCAGGCGCTGTCAGTGGACCGACACCAGAGCCTGACATGTCCCTAAAAGTGCCCAAGTCGTGAACGTTTCCCAGTGTAATCATACCCATGCTCTTTTTTTCATTCTTTTTTTTTGTTTAGTTAATACCACTGTTTTTTTTAAATGTCCGGTGCCAGTAAAACTAAAAATACCTCCTTGAATGCAATCTCTTTTAAGATCCAGTGCCAATTTCATGATGACATGATTGATCAAACTCCATGATGCATCTTGACTAAACAATATAGAATCCGCATAATACACATGCAAAAAATAAAAGAAGAATCTACCGATTTGTCCATTTAGGGACCGAAATCCACTAGTGTCAATGTCCTCCCTCCCTTGCCCATGTCATTTCCTGACAGTACCGCTAACGTGCTGAGCAGTGAGGCACAGATAACCGCCCAATATCGGCATGGCAGGTTAGCTGGATGCTTTATGGGTCTGCTGTGCGAGGGACAGACTGATCGAGACTGGTTTTACAGACTTGGGGGAAGAAAGAACAGACTGAGTGAAGGAATGGTTTTAAGACCATTTTCAATAAAGGGATAGATGGTTGTTAACATTGTAAAGGGATGCTGAAAACTTATAGACAATAGTTAGCCAAATGTATGTGGAGGACAGTATAAATACACCAACAGTTCTTTACTGTTAGCATTGCGTGTGTATCATTCTTAGTCATCAGCACTACATTGACGACTTGATGTTGGCTTCAAACGAGAAAGCTATTTTAAAAGAGTGCAAATGCAAAACAAACCTCTGGTGAATATTCTCCATTTTCCTTGTTGCAGCTGAAATTATTTACTTTTCTCTGCAATTAACTTGTTGGAATTTTAAAAACAAATGCTGGAGATTTCTTTGGTAATTACACGCAAACATTCACCACAAAGCGTGTCAAAACAGACCACCAGCAGTACTAGAAGATGCCCATGATATGAGTAAAAGACTTTCTTCTTCATCGAACGTTCAGACAGCAACTATTGTTGTTTGTCATATGAGCGAAATTGAGTTGCACTGCCGCTAAGCGCCTGACAATTCAGGCCCAGCGCATTCGATTTGGGCAAGGACTGATCCTATTTTATGACGTCCCCCCCCCACCCCACCGTTTTCTCCTCCCCTCTACTTGCCTGCATGTCTAGAGTTTGTTGAATACTAGAACAGAAATGAAAACGATGTACTTTTCTACTTTCCTCAGAAACACAAACCCTCCACTCCTTCCACACTCGTCTCATCTTGTTCTTGTTCTTGTTCTTGTTCTTGTTCTTGTTCTTCTTCTTCTTCTTCTTTTTCTTCTTCGTCTTCTTCGTCTTCTTCTTCTTCTTCTTCTTCTTCTCTTCTTCTTCTTCTTTTTCTTCTTCGTCTTCTTCGTCTTCTTCTTCTTCGTCTTCTTCTTGTTCTTGTTCTTCTTGTTCTTCTCGTTCTTGTCTTCTTTCTTGTTCTTCTTGTTCTTGTTCTTCTTGTTCTTCTTGTTCTTTTCTTCTTCTTCTTCTTCTTCTTCTTCTTCTTCTTCTTCTCCTCTTCTTCTTCTTCTTTTGCTTCTCCTCCTCCTTCTTTGTTAAATGCTGAGATAGCAACAACTGTTTTCTGTCTAAATACGTTGTGCTGCCGTTCAGCGCCTGACAAGTCAGTGGCCCAGAGCATCCGACTTCCGCGTGGGAGAGAAAATGTTATCCAAGTCTTTCTGGAACAGGACCATTGGTCAGTGCTAATCATGATAGAAATAACAAGTGCTGACTGGCCATTAACTTTTCAGGAAAAAGCGGTGTCCAGGGTTGAATCTATTTTATTTCACTCACAACAGGGAGAATCCGAGTCCTGGCGCCATCCATATTAAACGTTCACTAGGCTGTCTGGTGAAGGGGAAGCTCGCAAGCCAGATTTTCATTTAGAGAGCTTTCTCTGGATCTCCATGCTGTCTTCCCTAAACATTCATATATTGTCAGTACTATTTTTTACAAGATTTTTTCCCTTTTTTTTCACTCAACACACACCAACCACCCTGTGCCTTTTCCCTCTACAATAAGTGAAAATGGTAATATACTTTTTTCCTAGCAGCTGTAGGGCAGTTTCACATCGCCACAAAAAACATTGATTAGAAGAATGAGATGAGAGAAAAGAAAGACAAAGGAAAGTCTTAGGATAGACAGATGGGTCACAGAGTGATTGTCAGAATATCATCTCCATTTTGCTCTCTAGAAAAGATCTAATTTTCAAGCATTCCTCCTTTGAAACTGTCATTAAGTGTCCATGTTTCCTTTTTCTCTTGTTTGTTTCTCAAGGGATCTAAAACGTGATGATTAAGAGAATCTGCGACCGGTTTTTGGAAGAAAATGTTGTTAATGAGCAAAGCACAGACTAAGTTTTAAATTATTATTATTTTTTCTTTTTATAGTAAAGACTTGACTGACATATTATCACGTAAAAACTAGAAAATGAGCAAACCGCCACTTGATTTTGTGTACTTTATAGAATTTTAAAAGCCCACCAATTAGTTAGCACCATAACAATTTCGATATTCTGTTATACACAGAACATGGACTCCCTATAAAAAAAAGCACGAACCTACTGGATAAGCTCCCCTACAAGCAAGCCTTACACTCCAATCCACCCATCCCTACAGTCAAATATAGAAATTCAACGAAGAGTGTTCAATTTCAAACTCTTCAAACTCACAAGGACCTGGTTTTCCTTTAAACTACTGCCTGTCAAAATATTAATATTTACTTTCTTTCAACTTCTGAAATCTCTAAAAACTCTGGCCAACTCTTTCTCTCCCTTTTCAGCCAGGAGGTACATTCTGGAACATATTATCATTACAGGGTTGTCTCTTATTCCCCCATGACTTTCTTGAAGGCTGTTCTCCATCCTCAACACACACACACAAAAGGAACTGCCACTCCGCGTGCAGGAGTTATTTCTTACGCACATGCTTCTTTTCATCAAACATCACGTATCTTTATGAAAAGAAGCATGCTTACACAGGATAAAAGATTGCCGAAGTCCTTCCCTTCTCCAAAAGCATCTCTTAAGGAAGTGATAAAAGGTGGTTGAAGTCTTTCCGTTCTCATCATGCTAGCATAACAGACAAACGAGCTTACTTGTATAAGGAGATATTCAGGATGTGAGTTTTTGTTAGTTTTAATACTTAACGCGACATAGAAATGTAGGAAGTAAGATCGTTATTTTTCCCCCCCATTATAGAATTTGTCAATGTTCTGGAACTGTGGCAAGCTAAGCTAAAACAATGGATGATGCCATATCTAGCTATCTGTCTGTCTGTCTGTCTGTCTGTCTGTCTGTCCGTCTGTCTGTTTATCTATCTATCTATCTATCTATCTATCTATCTATCTATCTATCTATCTATCTATCTATCTATCTATCTATCTATCTATCTATCTATCTATCTATCTATCTATCTACCTATCTATCTATCTACCTACCTATCTATCTATCTATCTATCTACAGACCTATCTATCTATCTATCTATCTATCTATCTATCTATCTATCTATCTATCTATCTATCTATCTATCTATCTATCTATCTATCTACCTACCTACCTACCTACCTACCTATCTATCTATCTATCTATCTATCTATCTATCTATCTATCTATCTATCTATCTATCTATCTATCTATCTATCTATCTACCTATGTATGTATGTATGTATGTATGTATGTATGTATGTATGTATGTATGTATGTATGTATGTATGTATGTATGTATGTATGTATTCCTCGGCTGCAGTGGATGGCCACGACGTCTGTAGTGCCTTGCCGTGCCCGTAGCGCTCCACGACGCTTGCTGTCGCCGCCTTCGTGACCGTTGGGATAGAAGGTGTCCTCATCCGCTCACTCCGCCGACTACAGTCTTCACATGCTTGGGTAGGCATTCCCTAACTCGCCGAGGGTTTGAGACCCGACGGCTACCCTCACCTGGTTTAGCCCGCCTGTCGAAGCGGTTTACCGGGGTGTGGCCGCTGTTGCATGCTAACAGCTACTTGGAGCCACAGGTGAGAGCTGGGTGCCAGGTGGGGACAAAAGCGGACGAACCACCCCAGAGGGTGCGACATGTTCCCCCGTCAGAGGTACTACCCCTCCCTGACACCCCATATACACAAAGCTCAAGGTGTACAGAGCCGTCGTCCTCACCAGCCTACTCTATGGATGCGAGACATGGACGGTGTACAAAAGACACTGGAAGCAGCTGGAGAAGTTCCACATGAGAAGCCTTCGGTCAATTATGAACATCCACTGGCAAGACCGGATCACAAACCTCAAGGTCCTGGACAGAGCTGGGATGACCAGCATCGAGGCCATGATCCTGAAAGCCCAGCTTCGATGGGTTGGTCACGTGATCCGGATGGACGACCAAAGGTTGCCTAAGCAGCTCATGTATGGCGAACTGACCTTGGGAAAGCGGAACCAGGGCAGACCACGCAAAAGATTCAAGGACTGCGTGAAGTCCAACATCAAACACGCTGACATGCCTCCCAAACAGCTGGAGCTGTATGCTATGGACAGACCAGGCTGGCGCGCCCTAACCATCTGGGCGCATGACAACTTCGAGGAGAAGAGGCGAGATGACGTGACTGCAGCACGAGCTAGGAGAAAGGCGTCAACCACCAACCCTGAACCCCCCGGACAGTTTCCTTGCCCCCACTGCACCCGCGTCTGCCTATCACGGATTGGCTTAACCAGCCATCTCCGTGCCCACATAAGACAAAGACTCAACACATGAGGACAGTCATCATCGGATCGATGGACGACCAAGAGAGAGAGAGAGAGAGAGATGTATGTATGTATGTATGTATGTATGTATGTATGTATGTATGTATGTATGTATCTATGTATGTATGTATGTATGTATGTATGTATGTATGTATCTATCTATCTATCTATCTATCTATCTATCTATCTATCTATCTATCTATCTATCTATCTATCTATCTACCTAACCTAACCTAACCTAACCTTACCTTACCTTACCTGATCTTATCTTATCTTACCTTATCTTACCTTACTTATCTTATCTTACCTGATCTTATCTTATCTTATCTTATCTATCTATGTTGCCTAAACACTACACTAGTTTCCATGCATTCTTTTTCTTCATTTTGTCATCTGTTTCTACCGTTGTGCGATGGCCTACTCTTCTGATAGGCAGAATGGGTCCTAACATTAACACAAAGTGTTCTACGGGCGTTAGCACACGGGACCTCGATTTCTAGTCTTACCTGAAGGACTTTAGGGAGACAGAAATCCATACTGATATCAACTCCAGTGGAACAGTCACCCCAGATGGGTGCCTTGGTAGTGGTTTGAACTCGGTCCCTCAGATCACGAGCGCAACGCTCTAACCACTAGGCTTTCTAGTCCCCAAGGCAACACCACGTTATCATAGACTGACCGACTTCTCCCAAAACTCCCTAAGGAGTCAGTGGTGCACTGCTCTGAATTTTTCTGAACTGTCTAGTAGTGTTGTGCAGTCTGGGTCTGTTTATACATCACCTATAGCTGGCTAAAGTTGGCCTATACTCGTGTAGTACATACACATTTTTTCACGTGCGCAAGATAATATGCGTGAGTTTGCACAGAAGACGTTGGTTTTCTCTCTCCTGAAATAATAATTAAAAAAAAAAGCTTTCAGGGTTTATAGAACCAGCACCAATATTACTTTCTGCAGAAAAAAAAATCCCCACGAATAGACACCTCAGCAGAGACGCAAATCCACGTCTTGTGTTACAGTATCTTTTACCTTTTTCAGCTTCGTCGAACGTTCAGGCAGCAACGATTGCTGTCTGTCTGTCATATACGTGAAAATGCGTCGCGCTGCCGTTATGTGCAGGACAAGTCAGGCCCAGCACTTTCAACTTTGGTGAGGGAGAGATTTATTATCTTTGAAGTCTTTCTACAAAAAAACGCAGCAGGAGAATAATAATAATAATAATAATAATAATAATAATGTATGGAATTTATATAGCGCTGAATCTTGTAAAGCAACAAATCAAAGCGCTCAGATTTCATTTCATACCACTTTAAGTCACGGCAGATTTCTCTCCGTGAAATTCGGGCTGCTCTCCCCGGGGAGAGCGGGAGAGCGCGTCGCCACAAGCGCAGCGCCACCCATTTTTTTTTTTCCTTTTTCATGTCTGCAACTGTATTTGTTTCCCTATCAGAGTGGCTTTTTTCTAAGAATTTTGCCAGGGACAACTCTCTTGTTGCCGTGGGTTCTTTTACGTGCGCTAAATAATTTTGTGTAACACACGGGACCTCGGTTTATCGTCTCATCCGAAAGACTAGCGCACTCATGGTCTAATGGATGGGGGAAAAGTTTCCGGTCCAAGCGGGGTACGAACCGCCGCACACTTCAGACCCGGACTTTTCGCTTTCTAGACAGGCGCGTTACCTCTAGGCCACCGATCCACTGGAATGGAAAAAAGAAAGTAGAAAATGGATTAAAAAAAAAAGGGGTGGTGACAAGAAGGAAAGGAACAAGGCAGAAACAAAGAGAGGGATAGAAAAGAGGGAATTCCTAGCACGTAATAAGGAGGTGACAGGAAGAAAAGACAAAAAAAAAGGAAGAAACAAAGAGAGGGATAGAAAAGAGGGAACTCCAAGCATAGAATTTCCAGAAGGCTCCGCTGGCATCCATCCTCACGAGGGAGGACTCTCTTCACAGGACTCTATGGCTTTATTTAGTCTCTGCGAGTCTGCATGGTGGCTGCGCTGGCATTTCAGCCTAGCCATAAACTGGTCTGCTAGACAGCAATCTTCCCTAGAGGCTGAAAGAAGACAGAGGAGTACTGTATGCTTTCAGCTGCGAATCCCCTAAGAGTCCTGCCAGAGTTTCACAAGACGAGCGCCCCTTCACGCCCTCACTTGTCACTCTCTCCTGTCACTGCTAGACTGTCGCTATGGTTTTGTTGTTGAAGTTTTTTTGTTGTTGTAGTTGTTGTTGTTGTTGTTGTTGTTGTTGTTGTTGTTGTTGTTGTAAAGCTGGTGCGTGTTACTGAAACTTATCTACCAAACTTAGTCAACGGAGTTTTTTTTTATGCTCCTTTACCTTTTTTCTGTCTCTTTCGTTTTTATTCTTGATCTTGTTCTTGTTGTTCTTCTTCTCCTCCTTCTTCTCCTCCTCCTTCTTCTCCTTCTTCTTCTCCTCCTCCTCCTCCTCCTCCTCCTCCTCCTCCTCCTCCTCCCTCCTCCTCCTCCTCCTCCTCTTGTTCTTGTTCTTCTTCTTGTTCTTCTTCTTCTTCTTTTTCTTCTTCTTCTTCTTTCTTCTTCTTCTTTCTTCTTCTTCTTCTTCTTCTTCTTCTTCTTCTTCTTCTTCTTTTTTCTTCTTCTTCTTCTTCTTCTCCTTCTTCTTTTCCTCCTGCTTCTTCTTCTTCTTCTTCTTCTTCTTCTTCTTCTTCTTCTTCTTCTTCTTCTTCTTTCTTCTTCTTCTTCTTCTCTTCTTCTTCTTCTTCTTCTTCTCCCCCTCCTCCTCCTCCTCTTCCTCCCCCTCCTCCTTCCCCTCCTCCTCCTCCTCCTCCTCCTCCTTCCCCTCCTCCTCCTCCTCCTTCTCCTCCTCCTCCTCCTCCTCTCTTCTTCTTCCCTTCTTCTTCTTCTTTCTTCTTCTTCTTCTTCTTCTTCTTCTTCTTCTTCTTCTTCTTCTTCTTCTTCTACCTCCTCCTCCTTCTCCTCCTCCTCCTCCTCCTCCTCCTCCTCCTCCTCCTCCTCCTCCTCCTCCAACACTCAGACAACTATCGTTGTCTGTCAAAGGAGCAAAACTACGATGCGCTGCCATTAAGCGCCTGACAAGTCAGACCCAGCGCATCCGACTTTGAAAAAAAAAAGACACGACCGTCCAAAATATAATGCTAGATACCATATCAAATTTGTAATAATTATAATGTCAATATTGTCCAGGATATGATGTAACAAAAAACAGTCTAAATACAGAGAACGAAAACCAAAAAAAAAAAAGAAAAAAAGAAAATGCAAATATTTGAGCTAAAACCTCCCCCACCAACAAACCAACAAATCAAACGGTGTTCCTTCACTTCTCCCATTTCCTTTCATGACAGTGCCGTTATCGTGATGTGCAGTAGGGGTGGCCTTTGGTTTACTGCTGCAGTGATGGTGTGAGAGGTGAGGAGGTGAGTGAGGTCAGTGGTTTATGAAGGCCATGTCTGAGGCAGGATGCGCAGGGGCAGGTTTTCTCCCTTTAGTGTGGGAGTGAGGGGACTCAATGACTGACTGACTGACTGACTGAGTGGGTGGTGGGTGTTTGATTGTATTACTGACCTCAAAAATGGGAAGGGAGGATAACTGGGATGGTTTTTTTTGTTTGGGGGGGGGGGGAGGGGGGGGGGGTGGAAGGGGGAAGGAGCGCTTAATATTTCTTTTTTTCTTTTCTTTTCTTTGTTTCTTTGTTTGTTTTGTTTTGTTTCTTTCTTTCTTTTCTTTTCTTTTCTTTCTTTCTTCTTTCTT
>CM054136.1:83006157-83008657 GCA_028751875.1 Rapana venosa | reverse complement strand
TCCGTTTAATCTCTGTCTCTGTCTGTCTGTCCCCCCCTCTCTCTTATTCTCTCTCCATTTCATGAAAGTGGTTTTATATTTTTCCCAGTGGAGATTTCCGATTAAGTAAATAGCTAAACTTAGCCATTATTTATTTATTTATTCATTTATTTATCTATATATGTATCTATTTATGTATTCATTGATTTATGTATATATTTATATTCATTCGCACAACCTGCATATTTACGGTTCAACTCATCTCCCAGAAAAAAAGACAATCCCTTTCTGTTCAGAAAAGAATATGCACGCGCTGAGTCGGTGCAATATGTTTGAGTTTTAGTCTTGGAAAAAAACAAGAAACCCACGCACAGACTCTGACCTGAAGAGGACAGGGGGAACGGCAGAGTCCTTGCTGTGTCTGTGGCATACCTATCAGGACAGCTCTGTGAGTGACAGGTTCTGATGCCATCAGCCACACCTCTTCCTCCACATCCTTCCCCCCTCCCCTCTCTCACAAACCGTCCGTATCAGTGACAGCATCTTGATGCGGGAGTGTGACTTGCTTCTGCAATTATCTCCCTGACCAAACAGGCTTTAGATTATTATTTTTGGTTTTGTTTTTATGTATTTTTTTTGGGGGGGGGGGGAGTAACCAAATTCTCCTCTTCCTCTTTCCCAGCTTTCTTTAATTGTGATGGTAATTGATTTTTTTTCAATATTGTTTTCTTTTTCTTCCATGAAAACAGAAGAGGATGGAGGGGGGGCGGGGGGTAGAAGGAAAAAAAATCCCCCCTGTGGGGATGCCAGGGGGGAACTAGAAGGGGGGGGGGGCTTGTCAGTATAAAGAGCGCCCCCACTTTCTGGAAATTCTGTGCTAGGAATTTCCTTTTTTCTATCCCTGCCTTTGTTTTTGGCCTTGTTCCTTTTCTTCCTGTCACCTCCTTCTTGTCTGATTTCTGCCTTCTTGGTCCACTCTCCTGCCTGTTTTGCCCACAGAAAAAACTTCAGAGAGATTTACCAATGGTGCGATTTTTCGTATGCGACCGTTTTTGCCCACCATGAAGGTAGCGGCATTCCGACTTTGGGGATAACTATTCCGGTCTTCTCCCATCTTTTCCCCATGGACAGTTCTGCAATACAATGACGTACATTCTTAACCTGTAGGTCCTGGTCTGTGAGGGGCAGTGTGTCGAAGTTTACGGCACAGACACAGTTAATGAAAAAGTGAAGGTAAAGGTGTCCCATAACCTATGTGGTCGTATGGGAACGAGGCAACAGAGACCTCAACTTCTCCAGGTGCCAGCATATTGAGGGCGGCGCCCATCTCCTCTCCCTCGCTGCTTTACCTTCCCTGACCCTAAAGAGGGCAGGTACCCATTTACAACTGGGTAAACTGGGGGACTGTACTAAAGCCAAGGCGCCCGCACAAACGCTCACCATCCACTTGGTAACCACGCTCAATGCTACTTAACCTTATTAGCCCGGAGAAAGCGAGTGCTCTGACCACTGAGCTATCCCGTCCCCACAGGCAGGTTAAAAGGTAAAAAAAAAGTACAGGTGTCCCATAACCTATGTGGTCGTATGGGAACGAGGCATCAAAGACCTCAGCTTCTCTAGAGGCCAGCATATTGAGGGCGGCGCCCATCTCCTCTCCCTCGCTGCTTTACCTTTCCTGACCCTAAAGAGACAGTTATCCACTTACAGCTGGGTGAACTGGGGGACTGTAGTAAAGCCAAGGCGTACAAATGGTCACCCATCCCCACTTGGTAACCACGCTCAATGCTACTTAACCTTATTAGCCCGGAGAAAGCGAGTGCTCTGACCACTGAGCTATCCCCGTCCCAACAGGCAGGTTAAAAAGGGTTAAAGGAGAAATGGTTTCCAGTGGCAGGACGAAAAAGGTCCGAGGGAAGGCGTTTAATTGAGCGTGCATTTTTATTACAGAACTCAAAAGTCGGGGTGGCACGCTCAAATGGTAGAGAGGGGGAACCGCAACCCCCCCCCCCCCCCCCACGACCTACCCCAGCCCCCGAGGATTCCCCCCGACCCCACCCCACCCCTCCCATTCATCAGACCACATTTCCTCTTTTTCTCTAGTGGATTGAAGACGTGCAGGGATCGGCTTTGATCTCAGTGTGTATGACAACGCAATGGATGGTGGTGTCTTTTTGTGGTTTTTCTCGGTTTCTTTTATTTTGCGGTTTACGAAACAAGAGGCTGATCTTAAAGTGTGTTTTCAAAAGATTTCTTTCATCTTAAGTGTGAAACTGGATACTGAGGTACTCTTGTAAGGTCCTATGTAAGACAAGTGCCTCTCTCTCTCTCTGTCTCTCTCTGTCTCTCTCTGTCTCTCTCTCTCTCTCTCTCTCTCTCTCGCTCTCTCTTTCTCTCATTTGCCTTTCCACCCAACTATACAATCACCTACACATTCACATGGGCAACTTAGCTGAATCTTTTTTCCTTGTGTCACTTGCTTTCCATTTTTTTTTATACTTGATAAAAGCAGTATACACAACCA
>CM054136.1:82991157-83001157 GCA_028751875.1 Rapana venosa | reverse complement strand
TCTCTCCTCTCTCTCTCTCTCTCTCTCTCTCTCTCTCTCTCTCTCTCTCTCTCTCTCTCTCTCTCTCTCTCTCTCCTCTCTCTCTCTCTCAACAATGGTGTCATGGGATGTTTGACATGCGCTGACTCCACTTTGAGAAACAAAAATCGGTTATATTATTTATTTTATTTCATTTAATTCTTTTATATCGAGGATAATGGAAGAAGCACTTATGTGCTTTTTTGCATCCAGTCCCCATGTTTATGCGGTTTTATAAATTGTCATCTGTAATTGTCATAAACCCCCCTTTTACTTCCCTCGCCCACACCTCTTGTCTTGCATTCTGGACAGGATAGGTTGGTGGTTAGAGTGATGTGCATTGCGCTCGTGATCTGCTGACCCAGGTTCGAATCCTGTTTAAAAGGATTTTTCCTCTGGAATTAACATCAGTGCTGACTCCACTCCACCCCCCCAAACCCCCCCCCCCCCCCGAATTCCACTGAGACTATAAACCGACGTCCTGTGTTCAAACGCATGCAGAACTCCTAGTATACATTTAAAACCCGTTTCGCTTTTCAGAAGAGTAGGCCACTGTGTGCTGGTGGGAACAGATGACAAAATTGACAAAACTGCATGCACACGAGGACTAGATGTAAAAAGGCATATGAGTGATTATTTCATTATTCTTGAAATAAAAGAATAGAATAAAAAAAAGTTATTTCAGCTAATGAGGTTCAAATGGCCAAAGGGAAACAATCTTTTATTACAAGGTTTGTTGTGATTATTAAAAAGTATACCTAATTTGCCGAATCTCAGTGTGTGTGTGTGTGTGTGTGATAGAGAGAGAAGAGAGAAGAGAGAGAGAGAGAGAGAGAGAGAGAGAGAGAGAGAGAGAGAGAGAGAGAGAGAAGTGAGAGAGAGAGAGAGAGCGAGAGAGAAGAGAGAGAGAGAATGTGTGACCCAGTTACCCTATAAAAAAGAGCTAATCAAGCAAAAGAACTTGTAATTTTAATTCACATCAACAGAAAAATGGGAACAAATTATAGTAATTTCAAAGTAAATGCAAAGGAAATGGGCAATGCCATTTTATCATTCGCATGCAAAAACAACAAACTATTCCTACATTATCTTAATTAGTTCCGCTTAAATTTCCTTTTTTATACCAGAAAACATAGTGAGCCTTATGCAACAGATTCCTGCAATACAGAACTATTTTTTCCAGAACACATAGTGGGACTTACATAACAGTGGCTTTCAATGCACAACTTTCCTTTTTGAAGCAGAACACACAGGTGGTCCTTACATAACAGTGCCCTTAAATATAGAACGGTCATTTTTTTAAAAGCAGAAGACACAGTGGCCTTTCACAACAGACCTATTCAACATAGAATGTTCTTTTTTTTTAAGCAAAACAAATAGTCTGTCTTAGGTAAGAGTGTCTTTAAATACATAATTTTTCTTATTAAATGGAACACATAGTAGGCCTTACACAATACTGTTCTTGAACACACAATTTTAATTTTTTTAACCAGAACAAATAGTGGACCCAATGCATCAGAGCCCTTCAACACAGAACCTTCTTTTCTTTTAAGCAGAAAATATAGTGGGACTTATGTTACAGTGCCCTTAAAAATAGAAAACTTTCATTTTTTTAAAAGCAGAAGATGTAGTGGGCTTTACCCAACAATGCCACTCAAGACAATGTTCTGTAATAGAGTGGAGATATTTGATCTGCCATGACTCTGTACAACTTCTCCGCTATGACAATACAGTATGAACAGGGAGGATGTGGCCTCTAAGAAAGAGGCTGCATAAATATTACATTTTACCACGAAGGCAAAGTGTATGCAAGAGGAAGTTTTCAACCACCACCCAAGGAAACAGAGCGCTGCACAATTTGCAGGCATGTCCCAAAATAGGAACACATGGCTCTGATCACAAGGAGGTAATCTACTTACCACACCATCACAATTCTTTTAAAGCATGAACACAAAGTAGGCCGTACATAACAGTACCTTTAAATAAAAACTTTTCATTAAATAGGTACCTTTTCGCCTTTAGCAAAACACATAGTGAGCCTTACCTAACAGTGACGTTCATACAAATTTCCTTTTTAAGCAGAACACACAGGGAGCCTTACATAACAGTGCCCTTAAATACAGAACATTGCCTTTTTTATTAGAACACATACATGGCCTTACATAACAGTGCCCTTAAATACAGAAGATTGCCTTTTTTAATAGAACACATAGATGGCCTTACATAACAGTGCCCTTAAATACAGAAGGTTGCCTTTTTTAATAGAACACATAGATGGCCTTACATAACAGTGCCCTTAAATACAGAAGATTGCCTTTTTTAATAGAACACATAGATGGCCTTACATAACAGTGCCCTTAAATACAGAAGGTTGCCTTTTTTAATAGAACACATAGATGGCCTTACATAACAGTGCCCTTAAATACAGAAGGTTGCCTTTTTTAATAGAACACATAGATGGCCTTACATAACAGTGCCCTTAAATACAGAAGGTTGCCTTTTTTTAATAGAACACATAGATGGCCTTACATAACAGTGCCTTTCAACACATAACTGTCCTTTTGGGTTTTTACCCCAACACAACAATGGGCCTCTCCCGACAGTGCCTTTAAATTATAAAAAAAATCATTTTTTAAGCAGAAGACTTAGTGGGCCTTACAAACAGTGCCATTCAATGAGAACATTCCTTTTTTTTAAAAGCAAAACTCATACTGGGCCTTACCCTAAAATATCTTTTAACACAAAACTTTGTTCTTCTTTGTTCTTCTTGTTGTTCTTCTTCTTTTTCTTCTAACCAGAACACAAACTGGACCTTACCCAATAATATCCTTCAACTACACAGCAGTACCCCACAACACAGAACTTTCCCTTTAAAGCAGAACACACAGTAGACCTTACATAATTATGTTATTGTGTTTTCTTGTTTGATTTGTATGGTTTATAATAATAATAATGTATGGAATTTATATAGCGCTGAATCTTGTAAAGCAACAAATCAAAGATTATCATTGATTAGGGTTTTAAAAAAAGTTCTATGTCTGCATATATATTATCTTTTTTTCTCTCTTTATTTTTCTTTAGATAGATGGCTTGATGAAAAAAAGCAAATGCACTGCTGCTTATTCAATGTACCATATGAAAATAATAGTTTGACTTTGACTTCGACTTTGACTAACAGTGCCTTTTAATACAGTTTTTCTTTCTTTCTTTCTTTCTTTCTTTCTTTCCTTCCTTTTAAACAAGAATACATAGTGGACCTTATGCAACAGTGCCTTTAAATACAGTTTTTCTTCTTTTTTTTATATAACCAGAACATACACCTTTATGCAACAGAATCATTCAGACTCAAGTTTACCTTTTTTTTTCCAAATTATTTTTTTAAAAACCAGAACGCCTTATATAGGCCTACACCTTACGCAACACTTGCCATCCCTTGACACAGCACTTTTCCCATTTTTCTTTAAACCAACCGACACACACACACAGACACACACAGACACACACATACATACACACACACGCGCGCACGCGCGCAGCGCCTTACGCAAGACTTGACATCCTTTAACACAGACTAACATAGATTACTTGAAAGGGGAAAGATTTACATGGGCTCTGTCTGTCTGTCTGTCTGTGTGCCTCTCTGTCTCTTTGTGTCTCTGTCTGTCTGTCTCTCCCTCAGTCTGCCTGTCTGTCTTTCTGTCTTTCTCTCCCTTTATCTTCTCTTCTCTCTTTCCCCTCTCTCTCTCCCTCTGTTTCTCTGTCTATCCCTCCCTTCTCCCCTCTCTCTACTTCTCCTTCTCTCTATCTGTCTGTCTGTCTTGTCTCTCTCCCCCTAATCTCTCTCCCTCTCCCTCCATCCCCATCTTCCCTCCCTACCTCTCTCTCTCCCTCTCTCTCTTCCCTCTACCTCCCTCCCTCCCTCTCCCCCTCTCCCCTTCCTCCCTCCCCCTTCTCTCTCCCTCCAACCCTCTCTCTCCCTCCCCCCTCTCTCCTCTTCTCTCTCTCTCTCTCTCTCTCCTCTCCTCTCTCTCCTCTCTCTCTCCTCTCTCTCTCTCTCTCTCTCTCTCTCTCTCCCCTCCCTCAAATTACGGGGTGCAGGGGAATGACGAGGATCAAGAAAGGAGGATTAACCAAAAAAATAAAATAAAATAAAATAAAGCCAGTGGGAGGATTAGCGCCAGCAGGTTCCCCGCCTATCGATCTGGCTGCCCGCCTCTCTGCTCTTGCCCTGATCCCACCCCTCCCCCCCCCCTCCCCCCCCCCCCCCGCCGAATCCCCTCATGAATGAGAGAGAAAAGGGATGGAAGAAGACTCCAGTGTCTTGTGTGTCTCTCGCACTGAATGAAACCGCACGTAAAAGAACCCACGGCAACAAAGAGAGAGTTGTCCCTGGTAAAAATTCTGTAGGCCCAAAAAACAAAACAAAACATAAAAAGGTTACTGTGATCTGGCAAGAATTTTTCACATATTCTACTTTCTTGTTGTTGCTGTGGTGATTACGTTTATCGTGTTTTGTTTGTTTTACGCTTATTAATGAATAAACCTTATTTGAAAGCAAGAAATACAAATGCAGACAGATTTTAAAAAAAAGAAAGAAAAGGAAATAATGGGTGGCGCTGGTCTTGTGGCGACACCATGTGCTCTTTTTGGGGTGGGTGGTGGGGGTGGGGGTGGGAAGAACAGCCTGAATTTCACACAGAAAACTCTGCCGTGACTTGAAACGGTATACAGTACAATGCAATCCAATGCAATAGAATAGAATAGCGTACAATACAATGCAATACAATACAATGCAATGCAATGCGATACAATATAATACAATGCAATATAATATAATACAATGCAAGGTAATGCAATAGAAAAAAAAAGAATACAGTACACTACAATACAATACAATACAATGCAATGCAATACAACATAATACAACACAATGCAATATAATACAATGCAATACAAGACAATGCAACATAATACAATACAATACAACACAATGCAATATAATACAAATACAAACACTGACCCAGACTGCCCTTTGCTTGTCTGGATTAGGAGTGTCTTAAATAAAGGGGTCATCATTAGCCAGTACAGGAAGAAGGCCTACTGCGTTGTATCATCGTGTCGTGTGTTATTGTGATGTGTTGCATTACGCTGAAAGGTACTGTACTGTATTGCGTTGTGTTGCCTTGTCTTGTATTGTTCCATTTCACCGGTAGGGATTCCAGAGACCTGTCATCAGTAAAAAAAAAAAAAAAAAAAAAAAAGACATCTCCACCTTCTGGAAATTCTGCGCTAACCAATTCCCTCTTTTATAATAATAATAATAATAATAATAATAATAAATGGAATTTGTATAGCGCTATATCTTGCAAAGACAAATCAAAAGCGTGTTTTTTTCTATCTTTCTGCCTCGTTCCAATTTCTTCCTGTCACCTCCTGCTTGGCTATATTCTGCCTTCTTGGTCCATTTTCCTGCCTTTTTTTTTTAAAACACAGAAAGACTTATAAAATAACAATTCTCTCCCATGCTGAAGTGGGATGCGCTGGGCCTGATTTGTCAGGTGCTTAACGGCAGCGCAACACATTTTTTTGCTCATATTATTTGACAAACTACGGTAGTTGCTGTCTGAGTTTTGGACGAAGAAGAAGTATTGTTTTGTAATGTATATACTGTCTTGTATTGTATTACGTTGTAGTGTATTGCTTTGTTTTGCTTTGTACTGCATTGTGTTGCATTGTACTGTATTGTATTGAATTTGCATTGATTTGTATTTTTTGGGTATTGTATTGCATTGGATTGTAAGATATTGCATCACATGGCATTGTAGTGTATTGCGTTGATTTGTATTGTTGTGTTTGTATTGTGCGCTACTCTCAGTCAAGGTAGGTTACTCTGCGAAAAGGAGAGCGCATCGCCACAAGAGTAGCACCCCTTAAAGAAAAAACCCTCTATTCTCTTGTCTGTATGTGTGTTTTAGTAGGTTTATTTTCTTTGAGAATGGCTTCTTTCCTAAGAATCATGCCAGGGGCAACTATTATGTTGCCATGAGTTCATTTACCTGCGCTAAGTGTGCTGTACATGAATGTGCGTACAGGGTATTTCTTTTCTGAATAAAAATTTGTTTAAACCAAATGTGTGTTGAACACGGGATCTCAGTTTATCACCATCTTCTTCTTCCTCAAACGCTCAGACAGCAACCACTGTTGTCGGTCATATGAGCAAAAAACTGCGTTGCGCTGCCGTTAAGCGCCTGTCAAGTCAGGCCTAGCGCAAACCGACTTCGGCATAGGTTTATCATCTCACACGAAAGACTAACACACACACCCAGACTAGCATCACTCAAACTCTAGTAGATGGAGGAAAAGTTTTACATTCAAACCGGGATTCGAACCTAGGATTTCTTGCTCTCTAGACTTGTACGTTACCTCTAGGCCCTCCATCCACAACGTCTACAAAGAATATTCGAACGACTGCCAGACAGAATCGTTATTTCCAGTTTCTGCGAGCGCCTGGGACAACGTATTTATAGGATTTCTAGCGTGCGTACGTGATCTTCTGCATGCATTGTTTGAAGGAAGGTGGCAGGATGGCTAAAACGTTTGCCTGCCAACAAGTAGACTGTGAGTTTCTGGGTTCGATTCCCAGCCTCGCCCTTTCTTCCCAGTTTGACAAAAAAAAAATCGAACTGAATGTCAAAGTCCTTCGGATGAGACTATAAACCGAGGCCCTGTGTGTGAACGCATGCAGAACATCTTGCGCACACGATAAATCCTGTTCCGCTTTTCGAAAGAGTAGGCCATAGGTGCCGGTGGGAACAGATGACAAAATTTACAAAACCGCATACACACGGGGACTGGGTGTAAAAAAGCACATGAGTGCTTATTCCATTGTCCTCGATATATTAAAAAAAAAAAGTCATCTGAGCGCTTTGATTTGTTGCTTTACAAGATTCAGCGCTATATAATTCCACACATTATTATTATTATTATTATTATTATTATTATTATTATTATTATTATTATTATTATTATTATTATTATTATTATTATTATTATTATTATTATTATCATCATCATCATTATTATTACTCAAGCAAATACCACTCACTGGAAGATCTGAAATGAAACATTTCGACATGAAAAAAACCCGTAAAAAACATCTCAATCTTATAATTCACCAACAACAGTAAGAAGATTCAAACCTGGTATCTGTGATTTCAGCACAAGAAACTCGTCCCTCCCCCCCTTAGGGAATGCCTGGCATCCCCATCTTCTGGAAATTCAGTGTTGTAAGACTTCCCTCTTTTCTATCCCTCTCTTTGTTTCTACTTTGTTCCTTTTTTTTTCTCCCCTGTCACCTCATTTCTTGTCTGTTCTCTGCCTTCTTGGTCAATTCTCACTTTTTCGTTTTTGATTAGGGGCTGTTGATCCATGTCATTACATTTTCGACTTCGATGACCATTTTTCTTTTCTTTTGCTGTTGTTGTTGCTGTTTTTATTTATTTATTATTTTTTTTAGTTCGTTGACTACAGCTCTGAAGTTCATCAGTGGTGATATTTTTCCGTATGCGACCGGGTTTTTAAAGGTTTAAATTTTTTTTTTTTAACTTCCCAACATTTAGGTAGCCGTACTATATTCTGACTTCGGGGATCGACCGGTTAAAAAGAAAATCACAATGTTTTGTAAACCTTCGTTACAAGTAAACCAGTTTAGCAGGAATGAACGTAGCCAGGAGAAAAAGAGAGAATGTGGGTGTGGGGGTGGGGTGGGGGTGGCGGTGGGGGATGGGGTGGGGGTGGGGTGGTAAAACAGAGAGAGAGAGAGGGAAAAAGAAACACAGGAAAGACAAGATGGCCAGACATAGAAAGCAATTCATTACTTGAAAGATCGAAGGTCGTAGGATAATGTAGTGCAGACGTAGTTTTCATGAAGTACGACCTAGACGTCTGCATTTCTGTCTCTGTGTCTCTGTCTTTGTCTGTCTCTCTGTCTTTGTCTGTCTGTCTGTCTCTGTCTCTCTCTCTTGTATACCCCCATGTATACAGGCCATTGGCCTTACAATCACAATCCTGAGATCTGAATTTCTGTTTATGTGTGTGTGTGCGTGTGTGTGTGTAGTTGTGCGCGCGCGCGCGTGTGTATGTGTGTGTGTTTCTGTCTGTCTGTCTGTCTGTCCCTCTCCTTCATTCATACACGTCCCTGTACACACATTCCTCTTGCGCACATACACGTAATTGTATACTGTATTCTTTTGTTGAGGGCCTGGCGCAACCACACACTCACACACACACACACACACACACGCACGCACACACACACACACACACACACGCACACGCACACGCACACGCACAATATAAACACACAATCATGCATCGTTATGCCGTCAGCGCCTAGGCTTTATTACAGTTCTTGATTAAACCATTGACGCTGGGGGCAACAGCAAAGTGAGAGGCTGTATGACCAGCGGCTTTCCCACTTATGGAATTCCACTTTACAGCTAAGTCTTTAGTGATCGACTATGACTCTCTGACAAGGAGGCTTGACTCGCACAGTCCTTATGTGCTGCAGCCCTGGGGGGCTGGTTGGCCTTTGGAGAACATCTCCAACGCTGACTGTCCTTATGCCCACTTGGCCGAGAGAGTGTGTATGTACTGTGGGCAAGGCATCTCCACTATAATCAAATTTCTGCCCGCTTTCCGAAACAGCAGCAGCTGCCTCCTCTGCTGTTTTGGAGGTCATCGTCGAACACGACGGACAAAACAAACATGCATCGTTGTACTGACACGATTGTAATATACTGAGGTCGACTAAAACACAGACGAGGACAGGTAGACACACACACAGACAGATAGACAGACAGAAACACATACACACGCTTCCCCCCTCCCCCCCCCCCCCAACACACATTCAAACTCACCCACCCCCTCACAGCCCCTCCTACCCCCCAAAAAACCCCCACACACATCCCACACCCCCACCCCACCCCCAACACACACACACACACAGAACACTGACTTAGAAGGAAGTGGAGGATTGGCTAGAGGACTGCGCACTTGGACACTCACTCCCCTCCCCTTCCACACACACCACCTACACCCCCCCCCCCACACACACCCACCCACTCTACACACACTACACACCTACCCTACACACTACACACACACACACACCATACACCACACACACACACACACACACACACACATACACCACACACTACACACACACACATACACCACACACACACACTACACCCACACTACACACCCACCCTACAGACCCCCCTACCCCACCCCCCCACCACACACACACCCACCCACCACACACACCACCCACCCCACACCCACCCACAGAGAGAGAGAGAGAGAGAGAGAGAGAGAGAGAGAGAGAGAGAGAGAGAGAGAGAGAGAGAGAGAGAGAGAGAGAGAGAGAGAGAGAGAGAGAGAGAGAGAGAGGTAAGGTAAAGGTAAAGGAGTCCCATAACCTATAAGGTCGTAGGGGAGCGAGGCGTCAGAGACCTCACTTCTCTTGGGCCAGCATATTGAGGGCGGCGCCCATCTCCTCTCCCTCGCTGCTTTACCTTCCCTGACCCTAAAGAGGGCAGGTACCCATTTACAGCTGGTTGAACTGGGGGAACTGTACTGAAGCCAAGGCGCGCAAACGGTCACCCATCCAACTGGTAACCACGCTCGACGCTGCTTAACTTGGCTGGGGGAAAGCGAGTGCTCCGACCACTGAGCTATCCCGTCCAGAGAGAGAGAAAAAACAAAAAAAACTAAAACTGACCAGGAAGAGGTGGAGGATCGTCTAGAGGGACTGCGGACCTGGACACTCCCCCCACCCAAACACATCCCCAACACCCACCCACCCTACACCCACCCACCCCCACCCCCACACACCCACCCTACTCACACTACACACCACACACACTACAAACATACAGAGAAAAAAAACACCACTACCACTGACCAGGACGAGGTG
>CM054136.1:82976157-82986157 GCA_028751875.1 Rapana venosa | reverse complement strand
GAGAGAGAGAGAGAGAGAAGGAGTACTGGACGTATTGTAGATGAAGGTAAGGGTGGGAGGTAAAGGTGTAAGGGTGTATGGAGGGTGGATAGCTATTATGTGATATAGGCTAGTTGGTTAGTGTCGGGAATGTGAAACGATCTATCTATCTATCTATCTATCTATCAATCTATCTATCTATCTATCTATTATCTATCTATCTATCTATCTACCTATCTATCTATCTATCTATCTAATTTATTTATTCCAAGGGTTACAGATAACTATTGATATAATTTTATTTTCATCAGCCCTTGCCCTGAGAAGGAACTATCAATAATAATAATCACAACTAATAATTTCAAAAAACGTAAAAAAAAATCATTTTGATAAGAGAGAGAGAGAGAGAGAGAGAGAGAGAGGAGAGAGGAGAGAGAGAGAGAGAGAGAGAGAGGAGAGAGGAGAGAGAGAGAGAGAAAGAAAGTCTTTATTCTTAAGGGTTACAAATAACTATTGATATACTTTTTATTATCCGGCCCTTGCCCTGAAAAGGGACTATCATTAATAATAATCACAACTAACTATTTCAAGTAAATGCCAAGAAAAATCATTTTGATAAGAGAGAGTCTTTATTCCTAAAGGTTACAGATAAGTATTGATATACTTTTCATTTTCACCCGGCTCTTGCCCTGTGAAGGGACTATCCTTGTTAATCACAACTAATAATTTCAAGTATACGTAAAAAATCATTTTGATATGAGAAAGAGACAGAGACAGACAGACACACAGAGGTTGACTGAATAATTGACTGATCATCTTTATTCTCAAGAGTTAGGGAAAATATTGATATACTTTAACTTTAACCGGCCTTTACCCTGAAAAGGGAATGTCATTAATAATCACAAATGATAATCAAAACAATCAAAATTCGAGAGAGAGAGAGAGAGAGAGAGCGAGAGAGAGAGAGAGAGAGAGAGAGAGAGAGAGAGAGAGACAGACAGACAGACAGACAGACAGACATCCTTCGGATGAGACTATAAACCGAGGCCCCGTGTGCGAACGCACGCAGAACATCTTGCGCACACGTTAAATCCTGTTCCGCTTTTCGGAAGAGTGGGCCATTGTGTGCCGGTAGGAAAAGACGACAAAATTTACAAAACCGCATAAACACGGGGACTGGATGTAAAAAAGCACATAAGTGCTTATTCCATTATCCTCGATATAAAAGAATAAAAGAAAAAAAAGAAAAGAAAGAAAGAAGTATGGGAAAATCATCTTTTGAAACGACCTGTTTAAAATCGTGGTGGTGTTGATGGAGATATCTTATTTATTCAATTATTTTATCTATAAATAAATAAATAAACATTAAAAAAAGATCACCTTCGAAATGACCCACCCGGAATCATGAAGCTGTGGATATAGATAATTATTTGGATGAATGGAGAGGTAGCGCATAGAGAAAACCTTCTTGAGAAAGAAAGTGAAAGGGACCAACAAACATCAAGACGTACGTAGGCAGAAGAAATACAGGAGGGTGTACTCGCAAATACAAAGGGTTGTGGGGTTGGGATGAGGCGTGTGGTGGTGGGTGAGTGGGTGGTTGGGTGGGTGGGTGGGGGTGGGTGGGGGAAGGTGAGGAGGTCAGGGGGGAGGGGGTGGAGGAGGAGTGGGGAGGGGGAGGGAGTGATAGACAGAGAGAGAGAGACAGAGAGAGAGAGTGAGAGAGACTACTAGCCTGGAGGTCTAGTCTAACGAAGCGCGAGAAAGCCGTCACAATGGTGCTTCCTGTTACCTTGTTAGGGCCCCCTACCATCACAGTTGAGGGGGTGGGGGGTGGGGGGTGGGGGGGCTACAGAGACACTGACGTCATTTCAGAGAGAGAGAGAGAGGGTGAGAGAGAGAGGTAGAGAGAGGGAGAGGGAGAGATGGAGAGGTAGAGAGAGGGAGAGAGAGAGGGAGAGAGAAGAGAGAGAGACAGAGAGAGAGAGAGAGAGAGAGAGAGCGACACAGAGAGAGAGATAGAGAGAGAGACAGAGACAGAGAGAGAGCGACAGAGAGAGAGGGAAAGAGAGAGAGAGTTCTGAAAGAATTTATTCAGAAAGAAAGAAAGATAGAAAGAAAGAGAGAGAAATCTAAAAGAATGTATTCGAGAGAGAGAGAGAGGAGGGAGAGAGAGAGAGAGAGAGAGAGAGAGAGAGAGAGAGAGAGAGAGAGAGGAGGAGAGAGAGAGGAGGAGAGAGAGAGAGTGAGAGAGAGAGTTCTGAAAGAATTTATTCAGAGAGAGAGAGAGAGAGAGGGAGAGAGAGAGAGGGAGAGAGGACAGAGGGAGAGAGACAGAGAGAGACAGAGAAGGAGAGAGAGAATTCTGAAAGAATTTATTCAGAGAGAGAGAGAGAGGAGAGAGAGAGAGAGAGAGAGAGAGAGAGAGAAGAGAGACAGACAGAGACAGAGACAGAGAGGAAGAGAGAGAGAGGAGAGAGGAGAGAGAGAGAGAGAGAGGAGAGAGAGAGAGAGAGAGAGAGAGAGAGAGAAAAAAAAGAGTTTCTGTATGGTACAATCTTCGTGTCTGAAGTCTGAAATATCATTTTCATCGATTTCTTTCTTTTTTTTTTTCCTGTTCTTTTTCCTTTTATTTATTTATATTCTCTTTTTTTACCTGAATGAAATTCCCTGTCTGGTCTTAGTCACGACAAGACATTACCAATTATAGCAATGGATGAAAAGGTTTGTGTGTGTGGCAATAAAAGTAGAAAAAACCCCCAAACAAACTGTAAAAGAAACAGAGCAAGGATACACGAAAAGAACGTGCCTAGGTACTTGAACTGATTTACAAATTATCATCAGATTTACAGTTTTGATTTGGTTTTTGTTGGTATTCACACAGGAGAGGGGGGGGGGGGGAGAGAGAGAGAGGACAGATATACAAACAAACAAACAGACAAACATACAGACAGACAGACAGAGACAGAGTCAAAGACTCAACCTCCGAGACAGAGACAGAGAGACAGAGAGAGAGAGACAGAGACAGAGAGAGACAGAGAGAGAGACAAGCAGAGAGAGAGACAGAGACAGACAGACAGAGAGACAGAGACAGAGACAAGAGACAAACAGACAGACCGAAAGACAAAAAGGCAGACAGGCAGAGACACACAGACAGCCAGAGAAAACAGCCAGCCATCCAGCCAGCCAGCGAGACAAAGTCTGAGACATATACACAGACAGCAAACAGCAGAAGAAGAAGAAGAAGAATGGAAAGAAGAAGAAAGGAAAGAAGAAGAATGCAAATAAGAAGAATGCAAAGAAGAAGAATGCAGAGAAGAAGAATGCAAAGAAGAAGAATGCAAAACAAGAAGAATGCAAAGAAGAAAAAGAATAATGCAAAGAAGAAGAATGCAAAAAAAGAAAAAGAATAATGCAAAGAATAAGAATGCAAGAAGCAAATACAAAGAAGAAGAATGCAAAGATAAGAAGAAGAATGCAAAGAAGAATGCAAAGAAGAAAGCAAGAAAAAGAATGAGAATGCAAAGAAGAAGAAGGCTGCAAAGAAGAAGAAGACTGCAAAGAAGACTGCAAAGGAGAAGAAGAATGCAAAAAGAAAGCAAAGAAGAGAAGAAAAAGAAAAAGAGAAACAGAAGAAGAATTCGAAAAAGAAGAAAATGCGAAGAATGCGAAGAAGAAGAAGAAGAAGAAAAAAAAAAGAAGAAGACAACGGGTGGAGACAAAAATCAAAGGTTTCCTCAGTGTCACACGGTACAAAACTGATCGTGAAAACGCGAGCTGCAGCCGTTCCTTCCAAGATGCCAGAAATTCTGACAGACTGATGTCAATTTCCAACCAATTCCAGACAGACGATGGTGTCTGGTACCAGATTGTCTGACGGAACTGCCATTTTCTTTCTTTGTTCTTTTCTTTTTGCTTTAGAGGACAGAGATCGAAGTGTGTGTGTGTGTGCGTGCGTGCGTGCGTGTGTGTGTGTGTGTGTGTGTGTAGTAGGTGGAAAGAGAGAGAGAGAGAGGAGAGAGAGAGAGAGAGAGAGAGAGAGAGAGAGGGAGAGGGAGAGAGAGAGAGAGAGTGTGTACACATGTGTTCGTGAGAGTGTATGTGATGTGTATCTATGTGTGGATGTGTGTATTGCACGTTGTGTGTGTGTTGTGTGCGAGCGCGCGCCGCGCGCCCTGTGTGTGTGCTGATGTGTGTTGGTATGTGTGTGTGTTGTAGTGTGGTTTGCGCGCTTTCGTCACATGCGCGCCGACACACCATTTATATACCGACATGAGGCTCTGCACTTTTCCTAGTGATGTCCTGTATGTAATAATGTATTGTTACAATTTCTTTTTCGACAAACCAGATTATAAATTTGTACTCACTAACATTGTTTTTTTTTCCTCAGTGGAAGCAGCTTTTCATTTAAAATTATGTCTTGTCTGGCGAATTTATCTGTTTTCCAATCCAGCATTGTCTACTGTTTTACATTTTAGAAGGTGTAACTGGATACCTACACTTGTTTTCTGTCGCTACTGTTTTCTGAATAATATAATAATGATTTGGTCAAGTGGGGCATTGTATCTCGTGTAGATCCAAGTGTGGGCCCCTTTGGTTTTCAACTTTTCTTACCTGTGCTTGCACTATAAGTGTATGGCAATGGTTGTGTCATTTATAATCTAGCTAAGACTAACCACTTGGCTGGATACAAACCTTATGACCTCCCCTGTTTCCTTTTAATAATTATGATTCCCAAACACAAGGCACAAGGATCCACCAGGTGTGTTTTTTCTCCTTTTTATATCTGCCTTTTGTGCAACATAATTATATTTGAAGCGGATTTTCTTTCTCTTTTTACAATCATCTGTCGATGGCAGCTTAATAGGACACAAAAGTACTGAATAGTCTTGTGAATGTGATTGACACTTCTACATTCTGACAAGTGTCTCGCTGTAAGGTACCATCAAGGGTGACAGACGAGTCATCGCCAGGACCTCTGGCAAAGGCTCATCCAGGAGCCGAAACTCGAGACGGTTCAGGCCCAATGGCAAGGTCTTTGCTAGAAAATGTCTGAAACACTGTCAATCATAAATATATTCTTAAAATCTTTAAAAAATCATGAATCTGTAAATATCTATTTTAGGGTAGGGAAGAAGTAACAGGCTAAATTCTATTATTTGAATAATAATAATATTGTTTGCTGCCAACATTTACGGACTACTTTTCTTATAATGAGAAAAATGTTCTGTGTTTCTTCATAACGCTATGATAGAAATTTGCTGAAATTTTTTTGTTTAGAAACTGCAAAAATCCACATTCCGCTTCAGATTAAATAGATTAACAGCTGTTCATATAATATGTAATAGGTTCTGTCTCATAAAACATGCTTGAAGTAAGCAAATATGCTAACGACACTCAAAATTATATCCATCAAAAAATACATTGGACCGACTGCAAATCTCAAGGCGCTTAAAACTTTGGGTGCATGCTGGGTCCCTTCGAGTTTATGAAATTCACAATGTTGACAGGACAAACATATCAGTACTATGCATTCTCCATCTTTTTGCATACTAGTGAAAATGAAGAGGAGCAAGAAAGTACCAGTCATTGTTATCGGGAGATCGGGAGTTCTTCATCTTATTCAAGTACTCCCCGTGTAGGCAGCCATAATCCGACTGCAGAGAATCTCTTCTCTTTTTACTGGAAAGTAGAGATTGTTGTTGCTAAGAACTTGCAACGGTACGGATGAAGGCATACTGACCATACGATTTCAAAGTATACCTACACTTTAATAGTAGTAGGCCTTAGCAACTTTGTTCGTATCAGCAACTGACAAACGTCTTTGGGTTAATCCGAAAATTCCAGATCTGCTCATTGTTGTTCACCAGAGAGACCATCAGTACCCCCCACTCTAAATCCACCATACCTCGACAAGATTCAAACCATGTATGTGGTATCCTGCGTATGTGAGCTCAGTACAGGCACCACTTGAACACCACAGTGCAGGGCCCTTCTGGCTGATGGCCCCGAGGCGGCCTGATATTGATGAACTCCTTGTGGACTTCCAATCCTGAGGATGCGACATAAGGAATCTGGGTATAGTTGTGGCGGGGAGATTGAAATGAAGCGGAGTGGGAACAGCAGAGCAGAAACGTCACAGAAGATGAGGCAGCAAAACAAAACGAAAAAAACACCAAATAAAACAAAACCAAACAAAAAGATTCAAACCAGCAACCATCGACTTCAATTCACAGCCATCATACGTTTTAAACCTCCCCCCCACCCCCCTCATCCATCTTCTTACGTACTACCCACTTGGCCCCTGATACGCAGGCACAACGAACGACGTCTGCCAGTGCGCGATCGATAACATAAACCCGTATACCTCACCCTCAAGTTTTTGGGTATTTTTATATTTTGTTTTGGAAACAATATATCCTGGTAGCATTCGCGTCACTCGGCGGCATACTGGGATACGCCCATAGCTACTTGTGCGTAATATACACGGGAAGTCGAAATACAACATCCTGGCTGATGAAACCTACTTTGGCTCAGCTACACAACAGTATGAAGTCATCATCACTTTAGATGCTACTAACCTATCGATTCCGTCATTGCTTCCAGTAACAGAATGCGTGGTTGGCAAGTTTTAATGTTTTTTTGTTGTTGTTTTTGATTTTTGTGTTTTTGATTTTTGTGTTTTTGATTTTTGTGTTTTTGATTTTTGTGTTTTTGAGTTTTGTGTTTTTGTTGCTCAGCTAGACAGCTAGCTCTGAAGTTCAATACCCATGGTGAAATTTTTTCCGTATGTGACCTGTTTCCCTCCACTGTTAAGGCATCCGCATTTCGAGTTCGGGTATGATGTTTAAAACAGTAAACCAGTGTGCATGCGTTTTGTTTCTTAAAAAAAGTTGCTATTCCTTCCAACTGCACGTCATGGCCTACTTTTGCAAAAGGCAGAACGGGTTTTAACGTATGCGCGAGATGTCCTGCGTGCATTCGTACTCGGGACCTTGGTTTATAGTCTCATCAGAAGGACTTTTAGGGGGGGGGGGGGAGGGTGGAGTAGGTACTAATGTTAACTCAAGTAAAAAAATAAAAATAAAGAGTGCCCTTGAACGGGTACCTCGGTGGTGGCTCGAACCCGGGCCGTCAGGTGGCTAGTTCAACAACTCTAGCCACTAGAGTCTCCCGCACTCCGTGTGAAGTTTTGGTAATTTTTTTCTGATACGCTTCATTATTGTAGTTTCCTTTCCTTTGCTGAATGTAGTCAAGTCAAGTCAAAACCACTTTCATCATTCCGTCACCGTCACCGATCCCTCAGATTCCAAATCCTTTGGGCCGCTTTCGAAGCTTTGTCAACCACCTTTCTCCAGTCCTCTCGTCTCTCGGCCGCTCTCAGGGTGTCTCTCAGCTCCATGTCTGTCCACTCTCGAATGTTGTCTTCCCATCTCTTCCTTTGTCTGCCTCTTCTTCTTCTTCCTCCCCTCACTGTGCCTTGTAGGATTGTTTTAGCAAGACCAGAGAAGCGTGTGACATGACCAAACCACTTCAGTTTTCGTTGTCTTGCGAGTGTTTGAAGGTCAGTATAGGGCCCGATTTCATTGCAGATACGTCTCTTGACTTCTTCATTCGTGATGTGGTCTTTGTACGAGATGCCTAAGAGTCTTCGGAAGCACCTGATTTCTACAGCTCTATCCTTCTCTCTAAGTCCGCTGTGAGGGTCCATGATTCATCTTATATGCACCCCATGAAGGGCAATTACAATACTGGCAGGTGTATGCTACTAAATGTTTTGGATACACTGTTGCATTGTTTCTGGTCAGCAGAATGTTTTGTACTATTCTTTTGTTTCCCCCTGTTTTACACTCTATAGCAGAGCAGTTCATTTTCCGAAGCAGAATACTTTGTTGATACTCTCCAGGAGTGTCATTTACTGGTATATTTCGTTTCTGTTAGCAGAACAAACCTAAAAAAATACAATATCGCTGCAACTATGGCAGCTGCTGATGCTAACTTCTCTGTCTCGTACAATAAAGAAAAAAACACCAACATAAGTTCTTTGCCTTGTAATAATATTTCTCATCTCTAATTTTCTTCTCCTTAACTCTTTGCCTATCTGTATAACCATCTCTCACTACATACACATCATAACCTTCTAACAATCAATGCAAGGACTTTGGGTGTAAAAAAAGCACACGACGGCTTATTCCATTATCCTCGCAATAAAAGAATAAATACATGAAGAAAGAATAAAAGCTTTCCCGTTTTAAAAACACCCCTCGAAAACAATTAAAAACAAAACCTTTGCAGTACATAAAGATACACCCAACTTTACCATCATTGTATGTATGGATGCTACATGTTTATTTGTTTCTGAAAACAGCAATGTTTTTCAAGTTTGATTAGACAGATAAGGCTTGGCCTTGAACAGTCCCAAACATATTCCGTGCAGTTGATCCCACCAGATAGGCGCAGTGAACAGTTTTCAAACTCGTATTACATTGCATGAAAAACCAAGCTCATCTGCGAGAACAGATCACAGTTGATTTCAATAAAAACAAGGTTCTTTTGCATGAAACGATGGCTTTGATAATGTCAAGCGCAAACTTTCTGGCTCTTCTCGTCTGTAACCTTTAGCAGAAAGACCCCTAGATTGCATCAGTGGGAGGAGCAAGGCGCCCTATGCCAGATGTGTATGCCCAACGATCACAGCTACTTGCAGTTACCTAACCACAAACTTTCAGAGCTAACATCCTGCAAGCCCAAGGATCAACACTTAGTTAATCAACCGGCGAACGCAAAAGCCGAGTGGTTAAAAGACTGTTCGACTTCAATGGTCTCTGAAGTCGTGGGTTCGTATCTTGGTGGTGTCTGGTGAATCAGGTCTGGGGGATTGTTTTCGATCTCTCAGGTCAAGTTCAAGTGCAGACCTGCCAGTGCCTTAATTTTTGTGTGTGTATATACATACAGAAGATGAAATATGCGCTTTAAGGATCCCTTTAAGTCATGTCAGCGTTCGGTAGGTTACAGAAACACGAACATACCCAGCATACATCTCTGAAGTCGAAATACGGCTACCCTCATGGTGGGAAAAAATGGTCGCATGCGCAAAATTTCAACATGGATGAACCTCGGAGCTCCAGTCGAGGACCAAAATAAAACAAAACAAAAACACCCACCAAAAAACCCTACCAAAAAAACCCACACTTAACCACAGACCGTCGGAGCTGACTTCATCATCACTGACAGAAAGCATGAACTATCTTTGGAACTTTTTCTTAATGCGCTGAACACGGCTCTTTAGCTAAGAACAATCTTCCCCGTGCGGATACTGGGGGCCTGTCAGTATAAATAGCATCCCCATCTTCTGGAAATTATGTGCAAGAAATTCCCTCTTTTCTATCCTTTCTTTGTTTTCTGTCTTGTTCACTTTCTTCCTGACACCTCCTTCTTGCTGTTTTCTGCATTTTGGTCCATTCTCCTGTCCCCCCCCCCCCCCATCCCCAGAAAGACTTAAAAGATAAGATTCTCTCCCACGCCGAAGTCGGATGTGCTGGGTCTGGCGTGACAGGCGCATAACGGCAGCGCAATGCATTTTTGCTCGTATGATAGACAACAGTAACTGCTGTCTAAGAGTACGACTATGACGACTATGACGTCGACGAAGAAGAAGATACTACATTTATCGGAAAACATTTTCAGGTGAGTACTGCAATCACTTACCAAGCCATCACCCCCACCCTAGTTATTTCCAGAAGCCTCCTAAAGTCCAGATTGTTTAATACACAGGCGGCAATATCATTCCATATACAACTTTCAATCAGTCTGTCGTTGTTCGTGATATACGTACACAGCGTGCATCATGTTTTTGTTTGTATTAACCATAAAAAGAAAAACTGCAACAACAATACATATAAAAGTACATATTGACGAACTAGTTTTTCCCACTTCCAGAAAGAAAATTGCAAAACAAAACCCACCCCTGTTTTAGGTTAAATTTTGAAACACGCAGACTAGTCAAAAATACTATACGGCT
>CM054136.1:82936157-82971157 GCA_028751875.1 Rapana venosa | reverse complement strand
CGTCAATTTTCATGGTAAATTCAAACAAACAAACACACGAAAAAGGAAATCCTGATTCGGTGCGCGTGCGGTGGGCGGACACGCACACACACACCACACCTACACACACACACACACACACACACACACACGGCGCACGCGCACGCACACGCACAGAGAGAGAAAAACAGAGACAGAGACAGACAGAGAGACAGAGAGACAGAGAAAGAGAGGCAGAGGCAACGAGACAGAGAGCTTTTCTCAGGTTTCTTTGCTATGGAATCTGCCAGCACGTCCAAACAAGACTTAGCAATTTAGTCTTCAAATTGACAACTTTTGAAGAACAAACCCGATGATTGTCTTGAAGCGGTATTTTCTTCTTTTTTTTTTTTTTTTTAAATTTTAGGTTATGGTATTTATTCCAATATTCAGCACCGACTCTGTTTCGGTCAGATCCACCCTGGGTCCCCCCCCTCCCCCCCCTCCCTCACTCCAGCCCCTAATGTTTCACTTAGTGTTGGAAACCACAAAATGAACAGCGTGAAAATGGGTTGGACTCAAAATACTTTGAACATGCAGACTATACTGTTTTATCAATTTTTTGTAAGACTAGTTTCCAAATGTGGTGAAAAAAATATGAAACCGTGATTATTTTAGCTCATAGATTTTATCCTTCTCGCTTTGGTTTTTAAGAGATTTTTTTTTGGGGGGGGGGGGCGGGGGGGGGTGGTAAGGATGTATTTGTAAGGAATCCCATAAATGATACGTCATCTTAAGAATTACTTTATATGGCGAATTTCTGTCTTTCTAAGGCATGTCACTACGGAATTGACTCTTAGAGGAAGGGGGGGGGGGGGGGATGTGATAGCCTAGTGGTTAGATCGTTGTGCTAGCGATTTGAGGGCCTGGGATCGAGCCTGGGTCCGTACGCCCATTCATGGAAATTTTCCACCTGGAGTTAACATCAGCACTGACTCCACTTCCCTCAAAGTCCTTCGGTTGAGATTATAAGCCGAGGCTCTGTGAGCAAACGCAGGCAGAACATCTTGCACACACGTTAAAACCTGTTTGGTCTTTTTGTTTTATTCTTTTATATCGAGGATAATGGAATAAGCACTTGTGTGGGTTTTTTTTACATCCAGTCCCCGTGTGTATGCGGTTTTGTCAATTTTGTCATCCGTTCCCACCGGCACACAATGGCCTACTCTTACGAAAAGAGGAACAGGATTTAACGTGTGTGCAAGATGTTCTGCGTGTGTTCGCACACGGGGCCTCGGTTTATAGTCTCATCCGAAGGATTTTTGGGGAGAGTGGAGTCTTTTATTTTGAGGATAATGGAATAAGCACTCATGTCCCTTTTTTCATCCAGTCCCCGTGTGTATGCAGTTTTCAGAAGGCTAGACTATTCATACGGGGTAGGAACGGATGATGTGACAAAAAAATCCAACAGAAAGACACATGCACACACTGATGTTGTATTTAGACATGATCCCTGAAGTCAAAAAAAGGAAGATGGAAGGAAGGGTTAGATATCTCCTTACCTAACAGGTAAACCCTAAGGTTCTGTGGTCAATTTCCAGCCTATTCCTTTTTCTTCTGAGTTTGGCGGGAAAATCAAACTGAATGACAAGTCTTTTAGAGTAGACTCTTTCATTTATTTATTTAATTTTTTAAAAAAATCTTGTATTTCGAGGATAATAGAATAAGCACTCATGTCCTTTTTTGCATCCAGTCCCTTGTGTGTATGCAGTTTTGTAAATTTTGTCATCCGTTCCCACCGGCACACAATGGCCTACTCTTCCGAAAAGCGAAACGGGTTAGACCAGTTAGACCCGTGTACTTACAGGCTTGTACAGGGCTAAAAGAACGCCAGACAGATGAACATCAGAAAGAGCAAGGAGGTACTTACCCCGACTGTACTAGAAAGTAGCGTGGGTTCAATTCCTAACTGTATGCCCCAAGGTGGAATGTGGCTACCTTAATGGTGAACAAAAATGGTCGCACACGCAAAAAATCCCCCCCATTCGAAAACCCTTGCAGCCCCTTGACAAAGAGAAAAAAAATAAAAAAAATTCTTGAAGTGGGAATGTGGTTCCCCTAAAATTTATGGAGAAAAAAAAGCCTGGTTGATATGAAAAATTTTTAAAAAAAAAGAGGGTTTTGGGAAATAAGGACAGCACAAAGATGAAATTTTTATGAGAAAATTTAAAAACCCCAAAACAGCCAAAAAAATTTTCTGTGTTATTTTTTTTTTCTTTTTTTAAAATTTTATACCACTTAAAGTATGAGATTTTCTCTGCGTGAAATTCGGGCTTTTCCCCGGGAAGAGTAGGGTCCCCAAGAGCGGGCGCCACCCTTTTTTTTTTGGGTTTCTGCAACTGTTTTTTTTTTTCCCTATCAGAGGGGTTTTTTTTTTTAAAAATTTTCCCCAGGAAAAAATCTCTTGTTGCAGTGGGATTTTTTACGTGCGCTAAAAAAAAGGGGTATGTATTTTAGTATGTATGTATGTATGTATGTATGATTTTTAAAAAAAAAAAAGTTGTCTTTTGTTTTCCTTTCATTATCTTTCATTTTCCCTGTCTTTTTTCTTTTCTTTCCCCTTCCCCTTTCATCTCCCAAAACCACACTTCAAAATGTACAGATTTTTTAAAACCCAGCAAAAAACAAACAAAAACAAAAAAAAACCCAAAATAAAACAAAAAAGGCAAAAACCCTTTTTTTTTTTTGTCTTTGTTCGGTTTTTTCCCACCAAAACCCCCAACCCCAAAATGGTCGAAGTAAAAAAACCTTGTTCGAATCAGTGAAAAAGTGCCCTAAAAATTGTCTGAGGAGAGGGGCGAGAGTGAAAGAGGAGAGGGGAGGGGAGGGGGGAGGGAGAAGGGGAGCGTGCGCAAAAGGGAAAAAGAGAGGAGAGAGAGGACAAAGGAGAGGAGGAGGAGAGGGGAGAGAGAAAAGACGAGAGAGAGAGGAGCGTGGGGGAAAGAGAGAGGGGAGAGAGAGAGGAGAGAGGGGGAAGGGGGAGGGAGAGAGAAGAGAGAGGGGGGAGAGGGACCAAAGGGGATTGGAGAGATGAGAGAGAGAGAGGGTAAAAGGAGAGATGAGAGAGAGAGAAAAGGGAGAGAAATTTTGGGGAAGGGACGAGAGAGGGGAAAAAAGGAGAGGAGAGGAGGAGAGGAGAGAGGTTTTTTGAAAGAGAGAGGGGGAAGAGAGAGAGAGAGAGAGAGGAAAGACCTTTGGGAGAGAGAGAGAGAGAGAGAGAAGAGGGTGAAAGGGAGAGAGAGAGGAAGAGGGGAAAAAGGGAGAGAGAGGGGGAAGAGAGAGGCCCCCGAAGTGAAAAGGAGAGAGGAGAGGAGGAGAGAGAGAGGAGAGGAGAGAGCGGGGTAAAAGGAGGAGAGAGAGAGTTTTGAGAGAGGGAGAGGGGGAGAGGAGAGGGAAGAGAGAGGAGAAGAGGGAGAGAGAGAGAGAAGAGGGGCCCCGGGACTTTCTGGCGCAATACTTTTTCGTGAACATGACCCAGTTTATGTACAAAACTTCTCATAACCAGAAAAGACTTTTTTCTTTTGCGTTGATTTTATGACTCCCTTTTTAAAACCTTATTTTGTTACTGCTACTGTTGTTACTGTAACTCCTGGTGCTACTGCTGCTAATGCTACTGTTTATTATCATTTCTATTTATGTCAATTTTTTTGGCTGCTGCTGTTACTGCTTATTATGATGTCATTGTTCTTGGGTTTTTTTTTCTTGTTGTCACTCTAGCTGCTAGAACTGCTGATTATTCTTATTATAATTATAATTATTTTGTTTTTCTTGGTACTGCTACATCTACTATTATGTTAGTATCGTCATTAACTTGTTTTTGTTTTTTCTGCTAATGCTTACTATAGTTTTTATTATCATTGCTTTTTTCTTATTTTTTGTTGTTGCTTACTGTAAATGCTTAGTATCATTTAGTTATTGGTTTCTTTTATTTCTCCCGTGACTTCTTCTGCTTACTACCAGTCTCTTATTTTGTATTTTTCTTGCTACTGCCTACTATGACTTTTATTATTATTGGTTTTGTGTACTCTAAATTCTTAGTACTGTTTCATTTATCAATTTTTATTCTTTGTCTTGTGACTTCAAAACAAGGACAGGTGTGCTAGAAGATGAATAATGAATAAATCCCCCCCCCCCCAAAAAAAAAAAAGCCAAAAATATACCAAACAGAAGACTTAACCTAGGTGGTGGTGGAGTTATGGACAGATGCAAGGATGAAAGTTTATGAGTAAATTATTTAAAAAAACACCTTCCCCCTCTATTTGCCTTTCCTTCTCTCTATCTTTCTTTTCCCCTTTGTTCCCCCCCCCCCCCTCCTCCTTTCCTTTCATCTACCAGCACATTCTCAAAATGTCACAGCCTTGTTTGAAACCAGCAAAAACAAAAACGAACAAAAAACAAAACAAAACAAAAAAGGCAAAAAGCCCCGTTTTGTTATGTCTTTGTTTGGTCTATTAGCCCCCCAGAACCCCAACCCTCAACTGGTCGAAGTAAAACACCTTGTTCGAACTCACGTGAAACATGTGACCTGAAGTTGTCTGAGAGAGAGAGAGAGAGGGAGAGAGAGAGAGAGAGAGAGAGAACTCGAACTCGAACTCGAACTCGAAATTTTATTGAGAGTAAATGGATAAGCACAGGGCTTCTTTACACCATGCTCTCACAAAAAAACAGGAAAAAAACCCAGAAAAAAAATAAAAGAAGAAAAAAGTCGAGAAAAACTACATACCCCCCCCCCCCCCACACACACACACTAATCAAAACAGAAGAACCGAAACTAAACCTATCAGCAACAAATAGACAAATACACAGCAATGCAAAAAACCCTTCAAGTAAACAAAGTATGCAACAGTAAGAATCAGCAGTTTTAGATACATTCCAATGAAGAGAGAGAGAGAGAGAGAGCCCCAGACATCTGACGCAATACTGTTTCGTGAACATGACCCAGTTTATGTACAAAACTTCTACATCACCAGTACAATACTTCTTCTGCTGCTGCTAATTTTACTGACTACCATTTTTATCAACCTTATTTTGTTTCTGCTACTGTTGCTACTGTAACTCCTGGTGCTACTGCTGCTAATGCTACTGTTTATTATCATTTCTATTTATGTCAATTTTTTTGGCTGCTGCTGTTACTGCTTATTATGATGTCATTGTTCTTGGTTTTTTTTTCTTGTTGTCACTCTAGCTGTTAGAACTGCTGATTATTTTTATTATAATTATGATTGTTTTGTTTTTCTTGGTACTGCTACATCTACCATTATTTTAGTATTGTCATTAACTTTTGTTTTTTCTGCTAATGCTTACTATAGTTTTTATTATCATTGCTTTTTTGTTGTTGCTTACTGTAAATGCTTAGTATCGTTTAGTTATTGGATTCTTTTATTTCTCCCGTGACTTCTTCTGCTTACTATCAGTCTCTTATTTTGTATTTTTCTTGCTACTGCCTACTATGACTTTTATTATTATTGGTTTTGTGTACTCTAAATTCTTAGTACTGTTTTAGTTATCAATTTTTGTTCTTTGTCTTGTGACTTCAAAAGAAGAGCAGGTGTGTTTCTATATTTATTTATTTATTTATTTATTCTTTTATATCGAGGATAATGGAATAAGCACTCATGTGCTTTTTTACATCCAGTCCCTGTGTGTATGTGGTTTTGTAAATTTTGTCATCTGTTTCCACCGGCACACAATGGCCTACTCTTCCGAAAAGCGGAACAGGATTTAACATGTGCGCAAGATGTTCTGCATGCGTTCGAACATGGGGCCTCGGTTTATAGTCTCATCCGAAGGTGTGTTAGAAGATGAGTAATGAATTAAGCCTCCCCACAAAAAAGATAAAAACCACCAAAAATATATACCAAAACAAAAAAGACCTAACCCAGGTAGTGGTGGAGTTATGGACAGATGCAAGGATGGAAGTTTATGAGTAAATTGTAAAAGAAGAGCCCAAATCCCACTGTTTGCCTTTACTTCTCTTTGTCTTTCTTTTTTTTTTACCCTTTTGTTCTCTTTTCCCAGTTTCTTTTATGTACCAGCACAGTCTGAAAAATGCCACAGCATTGTTTGAAACTAGTAAAAACAAAACCCCCCCAAAGAAAGCAAAACTCGTTTTGTTTTGTCATTGTTAGGTCTTTTAGCTAAAAAGAAAAACAAAAACAAAACTCAACTGGTCGAAGTAAAATACCTTGTTCGAACTCACGTGAAGCATGTGACAGAAAATTGACTGTCTGAGAGAGAGAGAGAGAGAGAGAGAGGAGAGAGAGAGAGAGAGAGAGAGATGAGAGGAGAGAGGAGAGAGGAGAGAGAGAAGAGAGAGAGAGAGAGAGAGAGAGAGAGAGAGAGAGAGAGAGAGAGAGAGAGAGAGAGAGAGAGAGACCCAGACATCTGACGCAATACTGTTTCGTGAACATGACCCAGTTTATGTACAAAACTTCTACATCACCAGTACAATACTTCTTCTGCTGCTGATTTTACTGACTACCATTTTTATCAACCTTATTTTGTTTCTGCTACTGTTGCTACTGTAACTCCTGGTGCTACTGCTGCTAATGCTACTGCTTATCATCTTTTCTATTAATGTCAATTTTTTTGGCTGCTGCTGCTACTGCTTATTATGATGTCATTGTTCTTGTTTTTTTTCTTGTTGTCACTCTAGCTGCTAGAACTGCTGATTGTTTTTATTATAATTATCATTGTTTTGTTTTTCTTGGTACTGCTACATCTACTATTATTTTAGTATTGTCATTAACTTGTTTTTGTTTTTTCTGCTAATGCTTACTATAGTTTTTATTATCATTGCTTTTTCTTATTTTTTGTTGTTGCTTACTGTAAATGCTTAGTATCGTTTAGTTATTGGTTTCTTTTATTTCTCCCGTGACTTCTTCTGCTTACTATCAGTTTCTTCTTTTGCATTTTTCTTGCTACTGCCTACCATGACTTTTGTTATTACTGGTTTTGTGTACTGTAAATTCTTAGTACGGTTCCAGTTATCAATTTTTGTTCTTTGTCTTGCGACTTCAAAACAAGGACAGGTGTGCTAGAAGATGAGTAAAGAATTAAGCCTCCCCACAAAAAAGATAAAAACCACCAAAACATATATCAAAACAAAAAAGATCTAACCAAGGTAGTGGTGGAGTTATGAACAAATGTAAGGATGAAAGTTTATGAGTAAATTGTAAAAAAAGAGCCCAAATCTCACTGTTCGCCTTTTCTTCCCTCTATGTTTATTTTCCCCTTTCTTTTCCCCACTTTTCTTTCATGTACCAGCACAGTCTCAAAATGTCAGCACAGCGTTGTTTGAAACTAGCAAAAAAAGAGAAAAACCCCAAAGAAAGCAAAACTCGTTTTGTTTTGTCTTTGTTAGGTCTTTTAGCTAAAAAGAAAAAAGAACAAAACTCAACTGGTCGAAGTAAAATACCTTGTTCGAACTCACGTGAAGCATGTGACAGAAAATTGACTGTCTGAGAGAGAGAGAGAGAGAGAGCGAGAGAGAGAGAGAGAGAGAGAGGAGAGAGAGAGAGGGAGCAAGAGAGAGAGAGAGAGAGAGAGAGAGATGAGAGAGAGAGAGAGAGAGAGGAGAGAGAGAGAGTGAGAGAGAGAGAGGGAGGAGAGAGAGAGAGAGTGAGAGAGAGAGAGAGAGAGAGAGCGAGAGAGAGAGTGAGCGAGAGAGCAAGAGAGCAAGAGACAGACAGACAGACAGACAGACAGAGAGCCCAGACATCTGATGCAATACCATTTCGTGAAAATGACCCAGTTTATGTACAAAACTTATACATCGCCATTACAATGCTTTTTCTGCTACTGCTTTTACTTCTTATCATTTTTTTGCCATCCTTTTTTTCCTGCTACTGTTGCTACTGCTACTGGTGCTGCTGCTACTACTACTGCTACTGCTTATCATCATTTCTATTAATGTCAAATTTTTTGGCTGCTGCTGCTACTGGTTATTATGATGGCATTATTCTTGTTTTTCTTGTTGTCACTCTAGCTGCTAGAACTGCTTTTTTTAAAATTATAATTATCATTGTTTTGTTTTTCTCGGTACTGCTACATCTACTATTATTTTAGTATAATCATTAACGTTTTTGTTTTTGCTTCAAATACTTACTATAGCTTTCATTATTATTGCTTTTTTCTTATTTTTTGTTGTTGTTACTGTAAATGCTTAGTGTCATTTAGTTATTGGTTTCTTTTCTTTCTCCCGTGACTTCTTCTGCTTATTATCAGTTTCTTCTTTTGAATTTTTCCTGCTACTGCCTACTATGGATGTTATTATTATTGGTATTCTTAGTACTGTTTAAGTTATCAATTTTTGTTCTTTGTCTTGTGCCTTTAAAAGAACAGGTGTGCTAGAAGATGAATAAAGATTTAGGACTTCCCACAAAAAAAGAAAATCCACCAAAAGTATATCAAAACAAAAGGTGGAGTTATGGGATAAGAGAGAGGAGAGAGAGAGAGAGAGAGAGAGAGAGAGAGAGAGAGAGAGAGAGAGAGAGAGAGAGAGAGAGAGAGAGAGAACGCTGAACGCTGAACGTGTTTAATATGTACATTGGCCTTAGGCCACTATACACGGAGTTTGGGGGAAGGAGGGGAATCAACATACTGGTATATACAGTACCATAGTATATGGAAGAAAAGAAAACAAACCAACCAACAACCGATTAAAGTGAATCATGACTACATTGATCAAGTCTTGGACTATGAACTAGATAAACAATGCTATTTGACTGCGTAAATATTTATAACACAATATATATCAAAATCGGTATAAATCAAAATGTAATATTTAAATTCAGGTTGATTTAAAAACAGAGAGAGAGAGAGAGAAAAGAGAGAGAGAGGAGAGAGAGATGAGTGAGAGAGAGAGAGAAGAGAGAGAGTGAGAGCAAGAGAGAGAGAGAGAGAGAGAGAGAGAGAGAGAGAGAGAGAGAGAGAGGAGAGAGAGAGAGAGAGAGAGAGAGAGAGACAGACAGACAGACAGACAGACAGACAGACAGACAGAGAGCCCCAGACATCTGACGCAATACAATTTCGTGAAAATGACCCAGTTTATGTACAAAACTTATACATCACCATTACAATACTTCTGCTGCTGTTGCTTTTACTTCTTATAATTTTTTGTCATCCTTTTTTCCTGCTACTGTTGGTACTGTTGCTACTGCTACTGGTGCTACTGCTACTGGTGCTGCTGCTGCTTATTACCACTTCTATTAATGGCAATTTTTTTGCTGCTGCTGCTACTGCTTATTATGATGGCACTGTTCTTGTTTTTCTTGTCACTCTAGCTGCTAGAACTGCTTATTATTTGTATTATAATTATATCATTGTTTTGTTTTTCTTGGTACTGCTACATCTGCTGTCGTTTTAGTATCATCATTAACTTTTCTTTTTGTTTTTTGTTGCTAGTGCTCGCTATGATTTTTATTATCATTGCTTTTTCCCCTTCTTTTTTGTTGTTGCTTACTGTAAATGCCTAGTGTCATTTATTATTTTATTTTTCTTTCTTTAACTCGTGACTTCTTCTGCTTACTAATCATTTTTTTTATTGTTTTTCTTGTTACTACCTACTATGACTTATTTTTTAGTTTTCTTGCTGTTACTGATGCTGCTGCTGCCATTACTGCTGCTGCTGCTGTCCCTACTAAATACTACTACTATACTACTATACTACTACTATACTACTACTACTACTACTACTACTACTACTGCCACCACTGCTGTTGCTTTTATTTATTTTTGGTTTTGTATTCTTGCAATAGCTGCTGCTAGTGTTCTTGCTGCTGCTGCAGCTTTTGCAATCAATTTGATTTCCGTTCTTTTTCTGTCTGTCTGCTACTGCTGCTGCTGCTACTCGTATTGTTTTTCTCTCAGTTTCATGACCATCCTTTTAATCTCCTGTTGCTACTGGTATTACTATCATTTACATTACTGTTATTGTTTTTCCTTAAGCTAATGATGAGGATGCTGATAATTTCTTATAAAAAGCAGGGGGAGTGGATGTTACAAAGTTTTGCTTTGCCGTGCCTTGCCGTGCCTTGCCTTGCCTTGTCTTACTTTGCCTTGCCTTGTCCTGGTTTGCCTTGCCTTACCTCTCCTTGCCTTGCCTTGCCCTGCCTTGCCTCATTTTGCTTGCTTTGCCATGCCTTCCTTGCCCTGGTTTGCCTTGCTTTACCTTTCATTGCCTTGTCTTGCCTTTCATTGCCCTACCTAGCCCTGCTTTGCCCTCCCCTGCCTTGCTTTACCCTGCCTTTCTTTGTGCTGCCCTGCCTTACCCTGTATTGCCTCGCCGTGCCCTGCCTTGCCTTGCCTTACCTAGCCCTGCCTTGCCATGCTTTACCCTGCCCCAACCTGCCCTGCCCTGCCCTGCCCTGCCCTGCCCTCCCCTGCCTTGCTTTACCCTGTATTGCCTGGCCCTGCCCTGCCCTGCCTTGTCATGCTTTACCCTGCCCCAACCTGCCCTGCCCTACCCTGCCCTGCCCTGCCCTTCCCTGCCCTGTCTTGCCTTACCTTACTTCGCCTAATGATGACAGATACTGCACCTACAGTTTTATATTCGTGATTGACTAAAGGTCACTGTGTAGACTTTTTTGTTGGCCCAAAGTTGATATCAGCTGGACATAACGTGCCGATATTGCTTGCATGAGAAGGGTTCGGCTGTAAGGTGTCAAGGATGGTAAAGCATTGCTAATTACTGGAGCACATAAACATAGGAGCATCAAGCTACTCGAGTCCTCACTGAAAAAGAGTATCTCTGTAATGTTGCCATTAGAAGGCGGTACATTCTGGTTAATCAGTTCGTTAGTTGGCTAGTGAGTTCATTAGCTAGCTATTTAACTAGATAGGTGACTAACTTACCAGGTCGTTTGTTTCATTAGGTGACTGATTGCTTAGTGAGTGACTGAGTCAAAGTCAAAGTCAAAGTCAATGTCAATGTCAAACTGTTATTGCCAAATGGTACATTGAAGTTATAAGCAGTGCAATTGTTTTTTGTTGGTATCAAGCCATCCATTATTAAAATGCATTAGTTATGGGCACATTGTTTTGTTTTTGTTCATTTTTTCTTCTATCTATCTATCTATCATTATTATCTATCTATTATACTATCATTGCTTCTTCTGTCTTCTGATCTATCTATCTTCTATCTAATCTTCTTCTATCTATCTATCTCTATCTATCTCTTCTATCTATCTTAGTCTATCTATCCCATCTATCTATCATCTATCTATCTATCTATCTATCTATCTATCTATCTATCTATCTATCTATCTATCTGTCTATCTTCTATCATCTATCTATCATCTTCTGTCTATCTATCTATCTATCTATCTATCTATCATCTCTCTATCTATCTCTATAATATCTATATGTCTATCGTCTATCTATCTATCTTATCTTTATCTCATTATCATCTTCATCTATCTAAACTATCTATCATCTTCCTAATCTATCTAGTCTATCTGTCAACATCTATCTATCTATCTTGCTTCGGAAAACACACATGCAAAGCAATCATCTTAGTCAATGTAGCATCTGAAAATAACGTTTAACTTTGACTTAAACTAGACTTTCTATCTCTCTATCTTCACACACACACACACACACACACACACACACACACACACCACACACACACACACACACACACACACACACACACACACACACCACACACACATGAACACACACACATGAACACACACAGAGTGACACAACAGTTTACAGTTACATTTTCACCACTACTACAACAAAAACAAGAATTAAACAACCACCAAAATATAAGAAAAAAGACTATTCAAATTTGTTCAGAATTTTAACTAGAAACTCCTCCCTCCACCCTCCTCCCTCTCCCACCACCCCGCTGCCACTTGCCACTCCCTCCCCCCCTCCCGCTTGCAAACTGTCTTTGAGAACAAACGAATTCCAGGCATTCAGCAAATCGCACATTAATGGCATCGATTGCTCCCCCTTCCAGACGCCTCATTAATATTCATTAGGCCGAAGCCAATGAAAAGCTACAGAATCCAGACCTTTGATCTCTCCCTCTCTCCCCGTCTCTGCTACAGCCTGTCTGTGTGTCTGTCTGTCTCTGTCTGTTTGTCTGTCTGTCTGTCTGTCTGTCTGTCTCTCTCGGTTTCTGACTTTCTGTCTGTCTGTGTCTGTCTGTGCCTGTGCCTGTCTGTGTCTGTCTCTGTCTCTACCTCTGCCTCCATCTGTTGTGTGTGTGTGTGTGTGTGTGTGTGTGTGCGCGCGCGCGCGCGTGGGTGCGTGCGTGTGCGTGCGTGTGTGTGCGTATCTGTCTGTCTGTCTGCGTTTTCTGTCTAGCTGTCTCTCTCTCTGTCTCCTTCTGTGTGTCTCTCTCTTTCATTCTCTCCTCTCTCTCTCTCTCTCTTCTCTCCTCTCTCTCTCTCTCTCTCCCTCTCTTTCTGACCCCTGTCTTTCTCTGCGCCTGTCTCTCTGTTTCCATACTCTTTCTCTCTTTATCTCACTCTGTCTGTCTGTCTGTCTGTTTTGGGCGGTCTGTCTCTGACTCTTTTCTCTCTCTCTCCTCTCTCTCTCTCTCTCTCTCTCTCTCTCTCTGTTCTGAATCTGTCAGTCACTTTGTCTCTGACTCTATGTCTGTCTATCTGTCTGTCTCTCTGTCTGTCTCTCTGTCTCTTCCTCTCGGTCTCCTGTTTCTGACTCAGTCTCTCTGACTGTCTCTGACTCTCTCTCTCTCTCAGTCTGCCATTCTGCCTGCCTGCCTGTCTGTCTGTCTGTCTCTCGGTGTTTCTGTCTGTCTGTCTGTCTGTCTGTCTGTCTCTTTCTCTATCTATCTATCTATCTATCTATCTATCTATCTATCTATCTATCTATCTATCTATCTATCTATCTATCTATCGATCTATCGATCTATCGATCTATCTATCTCGGGGAGAGAGGTTTTATTTTATATTTTATTTTATTCTTTTATTTTAAGGATAATGGAATAAGCACTCATGTGCTTTTTGACCCAGTACCCGTGTGTATGCAGTTTTGCAAATTTTGTCATCCATTCCCACCGGCACACAATGGCCTACACTTCCGAAAAGCGGAACGGGTTTTAACATGTGCGCAAGATGCTCTGCGTGCATTCGCACAAGGGACCTCGGTTTATAGTCTCACCCGAAAGACTGTTGGGGAGAGCGGAGTTGGCACTGATGTTAACTCCAGAGGAAAAAAATCCTCTTGAACGAGAATCAAAGCCAGGTCAGCAGTTCATGAATAGGTCACTCTAACCACCAGGCTATTCCATCCTCCGTGTGTGTGTGTGTGTGTGTGTGTGTGTGTGTGTGACGCACACGAGCACGCATGAGAGAGAGGAAGAGAGGATAAAATGCAAAAAAAACAACCCATCTTGTGAAGTAGGCCTTTCGCAACAACTTGGCAGATCCATAACAGAATGTGTCACATAAAAGAGGGAGTCTGAGGGTGCCAGAGTGTGTGTGTTAGTGTGTGTATGTGTTGCATGCACGCAATGCAATGCAATGCATGTGGGATTGTGCGTGTGTGTTTATATGTGTGTTTGTGTGAGTGTGTGTGCGTGCATGAGAGAGAGAGAGAAATCGTCAACTCACTGTGATGTAAGTAAAAAGTCCAAAAGCATACACACAAAGTGATTGACAGTGCAAGGGAAAGGGCACTAATTTAAAAGGAGACTAATTCAGCAAAATACAAAACAGCAAAGCAGAACCTAATGCAAGGCAATCCCAACCCAAACCAAACCCAACCAAACCCAGCAATAGTATAAACTCACACCACCCTCAGTATTTAAAAAAACCCATGCCAGCCAGTACTATTTTACAATGTCCTACTTTTTCCTTCCTAGGTTTTTCCCCCCACCGACGAACATATTCAATAGGACAGATTTAAAGCAAATCACAAAATAATGAGTTGGAGCCTTCCGCTTCTGGACACCTCATGAATATTCATGCTGCCACAGCCACCAATGAAAACCTCAAGTTCCCAGGACTCTTTTTTTCTCCCCCTCCCCTCTTACTCTACTTTTGTCTGTCTGTCAGAGGGGTAACACAACATGTGTGTGTGTGTGTGTGTGTGTGTGTGTGTGTGTGTGTAAGGAGGGAAGGGGAGGGGGCAGATTGTGGGTCACGCTTGCTTTTAGTCTGTCAAGTTGTAGAAATGTGGGTTTTCCCCCAAGAAGTTGTGTGTGTGCGTGTGTGTATGTGTGTGTATGTGCATGCGTGCGTGTGTGTTGTGTGTGTGTGTGTGTGTGAAAGTATGTGAAAGTGTGTGTGTGCGTGTGTTTGTGAGTGTGTGTGAAAGTGTGTGTGTGTTTGTGAGTGTGTGTGTGTGTGTGTGTGTGTGTGCGTGCGCGTGTGTGTGAGGAAGATAGGTAGAGAGATAGAGGGAGAGGGCAGGGTAATACTCTTTATTTTGAACACAATAGGTAAGCTCTGACGTGCTTTATCAGCAACCAGTTCCTACTCCTATTAGGGACTAGATTATGATATCAAAATGACACATAGGGCATGTTGTCACAACAAAAAAGAAAGTTTGAGAGAGAGAGAGCAAGAGCGAGAGAGAGAGAGAGAGAGAGAGAGAGAGAGAGAGAGAAGAGAGAGAGAGGAGAGAGAGAGCGAGAGAGAGAGAGAGAGAGAGAGAGAGAGAGACAGAGACAGAAAACTCGAACAAGAATATTTTAATGAGAGAGAGAGAATCAACAGAAATAAGAGACAGACCCGACCAAGCAAACAGGCCGCAAAACACACCCCAAATCACGCACACACACACACACACACACAACGTACACACACACAGACACAAACACACACACTAATACACACTTACACACACACACACACACACACATTGACAGTGACACTCCACTCTAATGTCAATCAACACAGAATGGACAAACGAAAGGCAATATTACCTTACCCATCGTGGGAGATGAACAGAGCACGCTTCGATATAGAGGTAACTAATGTAAAAAAGAATGAAAATCTGAACATTATGGTTTCTGATGTTCGATCCCACATCCATCATAAGTATTTTCATCATTTACAAATTTATACAGATGGATCACGTCTAGATAATCAAGAAACAGGTTCAGCTTTTGTTATACCATCTTTAAAAATTGAAAAATCATTCTATGTTGGTAAACATCATTCGATTTTTACGGCGGAATTAGTAGCAGTCTTAATGGCTCTAAATTATGTTCTTGATTTGCCATTGTGTATATTTCAAATCCTTATTTGTGTTGATTCTAAGTCGGTATTGTATGCTTTAAAATCCTTGTGGTACAAGAAAACTTCAAACATTGCATTAGAGATTAATCATGTCATACACCTTTTAACCTTAAAGGGCACAAATGTCACTTTCTGTTGGGTGCCTTCACACAGTGGATTCTTTCCAAATGAGTGGGCTGATAGAGCTGCTAAAAGAGGTGCAAAGCATGAACGGAAATCAGCAACATTGCACGTGCCTTTATCATTACAAGAGGGCTACCACTTATTAGAACAAACATCATGGAAAAAGGTCACAGAAACGTATCACCTAAAAGAGAGATTTCTAAACAGATCTGTCATCAAAGCTGATAAAGCAAGTGTCGTGAGCCATTCTAAGGCTTGCTCAAATATCTCAACAGCAAGAAGAGTGAATAGTTTGTTTTATAGAATAAAACTTAATGCATTCGTAACCAAATTCAGTAGACACAGTAAATGTATGTGTGGTGAGAATATTTCTAATACTCATATAATATTTGAATGTAAGAATACAAAAGCTTTTTTACCCCAGTTTTCTGAAAACTCCCTTAGAAGCATATTCAATAATTTGAATTTGGCATTTGATATTGCAAAAGGTCTCTGGCATAGTCCTATAGGACATTTGTTATAGTTTCATTAACGTTAATCACTTTTTATGTTTGTTTGTTTGGTTGGGTTTTTTTTTAATTAATTTTTAAAAAAAATTTTTTTTTTAATTGTATCTTTTGCTTTGTGCGGTTTCTTTTCATGATTAGACTACTTTTCCCCCCTCGCATTTTTCAGTAGGGCCTCCACCACCACCTCAATTCTCATACACCCCGTGTATATATATATTTTTTTTTTCTCGTCTAATATCACTGAGAGTGAACAGACGTAAAATCGAAGACAACAACAACAACTCCACATAGTTATTTAGCATGATGCCCATGATTAAGGTAGAGGTAAAGGTGTTCCCACAGCCTATGCGGTCATAGAGGAAGCAAAACGTCAGAGAGACCTCAGCTTCTCCAGGGGCCAGCATATTGCGGGCAGTGGCACCCATCTCCTCCCCCCTCTCGCTCCTTTACCTTCCCTGGCTCTAAAAGAGGGAAGGTACCCATTTACAGCTGGGTGAACTGGGGGGCTGTACTTAAGCCAAGGTGCACAAACGGTCACCAATCCACTTGGTAACCACACTGACAGCGTGACAGCGCCTTCCAGGTGACAACGCTGACAATATGCTCCAGTGTGTGTGTGTGTGTGTGTGTGTGTGTGTGTGTTCAAGTGGGTGTGTGTGTGTTCCAGTGTGTGTGTGTGTGTGTGTTCCAATGTTGCATAACCTTAGCTTGGGGAAAGCGAGTGTTCTGACCCATTGTTACAAAGACCCAAACTATGGGCACTGCGTGATTGGATAGTACTACACTACACTACACTACACTACACTACACTACACTACACTACACTACACTACACTACACTACACTACACTACACTACACTACTACACTACACTACACTACACTACACTACTACACTACACTACACTACACTGCACTACACTACTACACTGCACTACACTACACTACAACACTACACTACACTACACTACACTACACTGCACTACACTACACTACTACACTACACTACACTACACTACACTACTACACTGCACTACACTGCACTACACTACTACACGGCACTACACTACACTACAACACTACACTACACTACACTACACTACACTACACTACACTACACTACACTACACTACACTACACTACAGTACACTACACTACTACACTACACTACACTGCACTACACTACTACACTGCACTACACTACACTACAACACTACACTACACTACACTACACTTCACTACACTACACTACACTACACTACACTGCACTGCACTGCACTGCACTACACTGCACTACACTACTCTACACTGCACTACTACACCACACTACACTACTAAACTACACTACACTACTACACTTCACTACTACACTACACTTCACTACTACACTACACTACACTACACTACTACACTACACTACACTCCTCTACACTACTACACTACACTACACTACACTACACTACACTACACTACACTACACTGCACTACACTACACTACACTACACTACAGGGCACCTGCGGCCTGGTAATCACAGCGCTAACAGACTAGCCATCCACACCACCTTCATCATTTGTCTTTGTCAGTCAACTAACTAGCACGTGCAACCTGAAATCACACTGTCCAGCGACCACCCCTGTCAGTGTGTGTGTGTGTGTGTGTGTGTGTGTGTGTGTGTGTGTGTGTGTGTGTGTGTGCATCAGAGTGTGTGTTTGAGTGTGTGTGTGTGTATGTGTGTGTGTGGCGTGTGTTTCAGTGTGTGTGTGCGTGCGTGTGAGTGTGTGTGTGTGTGTGCATCAGAGTGTGTGTTCGAGTGTGTGTGTGGGTGTGTGCATTTGTGCGTTTGTGTGTTCCAGTGTGTGTGTGTGTGTTCCAGTGTGTGTGTGTGTGTGTTCCAGTGTGTGTTCCAGTGTGTGTGTGTGTGTTCCAGTGTGTGTGTGTGTGTTCCAGTGTGTGTGTGTGTGTTCCAGTGTGTGTGTGTGTTCCAGTGTGTGTGTGTGTGTGTTCCAGTGTGTGTGTGTGTTCCAGTGTGTGTGTGTGTGTGTGTGTGTGTGTGTGTGCCTTTTAAGCTTAATGGCACAGAGAACGCTGAATGTGATGGATCACGAACGAACTAGATGCTATCGGTGCGCTAGAACTCCAGATTACATTGTAGGAGAATCGGGGATGGGAACCCGCCCTATCTAACACCTGTTCGATAGCAGGGAGGTGAAAAAAACGGGACAGCTTGGTTTAGATATTGTGTATTAAATACACATACATCATAAGGAGATGACAATACAGCACGGGGAAAGGCATCAAGCTACTGTTTATTTTAAGCTTTGGTCAAAACTGTCTACATATGGGGACCGGATGACAAAAAAGCACATGCGTGCTTATCCCATTATTCTCGAAATAAAATTAAATTAAAAAAAAAAAAAGCTCCACCCTATGGTCAATTTACATTGTTGCTTATACAGAGAAAGTTACTTTTACAATAACACATACATAAAATCACGATTTCACACATGCAACTTAACTACAACTACACGAAAAAGGAACCATACAACGGTACGAAATTTAAGTAGACGAGAAATGTGATGAAAAGTACACAAACACATCAGGAAGCAATAACTAAGCCCCAGGGAGGGGTCAGATTAACATAATTATATTGTCGTTTATATACCTGTTAAAACATGTCTTACAAATAAGGGCTTTGATTATGGTTATAGTTTGATCACAGCTAGTAATGTTGCCCTTCAAATAAAAAACCCAAACAAACAATTTTGGATAAAACATCCATTCCCCCTTTTCCCCAATGAAACATCAGAACTAAAATCATGTGATGACCTATTTGTCTTGAGAACACGTAACAAGTGACAAAGGAAAATAAAAAACCACACACACACACACAAACACACACACACACCTGGTTTTTAGGCTGAAAAAAAGTGGCAAAATTTTTTGTGAAATTGTTGAGTCACTACACACACACATTTTTCTAAACGATTAAAAAAAACTTTTATGGTTTGATTATACCACAAACAAAAATTGCTCAAGTGGTGTTGCATTAGATACATTGCACAATTATTTACATGCAAGCCTATTTGGCAAAAACTGCTAATAAACATATGTGGAGAAAGACAGAGAGATAGAGACAGAGAGAGAGAGAGTCTTTATTCCCAGGGGCTACAGATAAGTATGTTAATCATCACAACTAATAGTTTCAAATAAATGTAAAAAAAAGAAGAGAAGAGAGTGAGAGAGAGGGAGAGACAGACAGACAGACAGACAGAGAGGCTGAAAGAGAACAAAGCTATACACAATCAATCAAAGCAGATTCTCCTAAAAGCTACACGTCACACACACACACACACACACACACACACCACACACACACACACACACACACACACACACACACACACACACACACACGTCTCACACACATACATGCACCCTCCCCCCCCCCTACCCCCACACGCTCCCCCCCCACACACCTTCCCCCACCCACCCACACATCCCTCCCCCTACACTTGCATAATACCTTCCACCTCTCCCCAAGCCTTCCCCCCACACAAACACACACACACACACAACACACACACACACACACACACACACACACACACACACACACACACACACACACAAAGGAAACGAACACACACACAAACACACACACACACACACACACACGAACACACACACACACACACACACACACACACACACACACACACACACACACACACACACACACACACACACACACACACACATACACACACACACCACACACACACACACACACACACACACACACACACACACCACTGCCAGAGGTGCTAAGTGTAAGTTAGCGTGACACAGGTGATTACATAGACAGCAGAATCCACGACACTGATTGGACGGTATTATAGCTGAAGCCATTAGGGGGCAAGGGATGGTCAGGTCGGACAGCCATCCCTCTTCCCCCCTCTTCCCCCCTCTTCCCCCTCATCTCCCCTACCCGCCCCACCTCTAACATGCTATTCATCATTCAAACCTGGGTTGTGGTCGCATCGCAAGCACATGCATGTACTGTGTGTGTGTGTGTGTGTGTGTGTGTGTGTGTGTGTGTGTGTGATGGTTTTAATCAGAGGCGCGTGTCTGTAAGCTTTACTGATACTAACTACTATTACGATTACGAATGCTGCTACTGCTGCTGTTGCTGTTGTTGATGATGTTGCTGTTGTTGATGATGTTGCTGCTGCTGTACAGTTGTTGCTGATGCTGTGCTGATGTTGCCGCTGCTGCTGCTACGACTAGAGCTGCTACGAGTAACTACTATCATTGCTGCTGCTGCTGCTGCTACTGCTACTGCTAATATTGGGATAACTGCTGCTACTCCTCCTCCTCCTCCTCCTCCTCCTCCTCCTCCTCCTCCTACTACTACTACCTACTACTACTACTACTACTACTACTACTACTACTACTACCTTCTAATTATTGCTGAAAATAAAGCAATTACAAATCCTAAAATAATACAAAAAATACAAAAGTCAGCCCCAGTGCATCCAACTTTGGCATATGTGTATAATTATATATGTACGTGTGTGTGTATGCCTGTGCACGCGTGCGTGCGTGCGTGCGTGCGTGTGTGTGTGTGTGTGTGTGTGTGCGTGTGTGCGGGCGCGCTCGCGCGGGCGCGTCGTACATTTTAAAAATTATTTTATTTATTCATTCGTTTATTTATTTATTCATTTATTTTGTGTTTTGAGGGTAATGGAATAAACACTCATGTGCTTTTTTATCCAGTCCCCGCGTGTATGCAGTTTTGTACATTTTGTAATCCGTTCCCACCAACACACTAAGTATGACCTATTTTTCCGAAAAGCGGAACGCGTTTTTAACGTGTGCTCAAGATATTCTGCGTACGTTCGCACACGGGACCTCTGTTTATTATAGTCTCATCCGAAAGACTTTGTGTGTGGTGTGTGTGTGTGTTTGTGTGTGTTTGGGGTGTGTGTGTTGTTGTTGTGTGTGTGTTCGTGTGTGTGTGTTTCGTGTCTGTGTGTGTGGTGTGTGTTGTTGTGTGTGTGTGTGTTCGTGTGTGTTTGTGTGTGTGTGTGTTTGTGAGTGTTTGTGTGTGTTCGTGTGTGTGTATGTGCTTTGAGTCCGATCCATATAGACTAGCCAGTCTATCAGCACGGTCATTGACATGCTCCTGGTTATAAGAAGCGAGAGAGGCAGCTCTGCTCTGTTCTGTTCTTCTCTGTTCTGCTCTGCTCTGTTCTGCTCTGCTCTGTTCTGCTCTGCTCTGCTCTGTTCTGCTCTGTTCTGTTCTGCTCTGCTCTGTTCTGCTCTGCTTTGTTCTGCTCTGCTCTGCTCTGCTCTGCTCTACTTCTGCTCTGCTGCTCTGTTCTGCTTGTCTGCTCTGTTCTGTTCTGTTCTGTTCTGCTCTGCTCTGCTCTTGCTCTGCTCTGTTCTGCTTTCTGCTCTGCTCTGCTCTGCTCTGCTATTGCTCTGCTCTGTTTCTGTTCTGCTCTGTTTCTGTTCTGCTCTGTTCTGTTCTGCTCTGCTCTGCTCTGTTCTGTCTGTTCTGCTCTGCTCTGCTTGTTCTCTGCTCTGTTCTGTTCTGCTCTGCTCTGCTCTGTTCTGCTCTGCTCTCTCTGTTCTGCTCTGTTCTGTTTCTGATCTGCTCTGTCTGTCTGCTCTGCTCTGTTCTGCTCTGTTCTGCTCTGCTTCTGTTCTGCTCTGCTCTGCTCTGCTCTGTTCTGCTCTGTTCTGTTCTGCTCTGTTCTGCTCTGTTCTGTTCTGTTCTGCTCTGTTCTGCTCTGCTCTGATCTGCTGCGCTTGGAGACAAAGGCACTAAGTCAGAAAATGGCCATGAATATTTTATTCCCTTTCTGCATACTGCTGCCACTTGCACTGCATGCCAGACCATTTCTCTCTTGCTGTCTGTCTGTCTGTCTGTCTGACTGTCTGCATGTCTCTCTCTACCTCCCTCTCTCTCTTTGCTCTGTATCTGTCTTTCTCTCTCCTCTCTCTCTGTCTCTGCCTCTCTCTCTCTGCGACTCTCTGTGTCTCTCTCTGTTTCTCAATCTCTCACTCTCTCTGTCTGTCTGTCTGTCTCTGTTTCTCTTTCTTTTTCTCTCTTTCTTTCTCTCTCTGTCTCTGTATCTGCCCCTCTCTCTGCGACTCTCTGTGTCTCTCTCTGTTTCTCAGCTCTCTCAATCTCTGTCTATCTGTCTCTCCTCTGTCCGTCTGTCTGTCTGTCTCTGGTTTTTTTTTTCTCTCTCTCTCTTTGTTCCGAACGCACTACAATTGGAAAACCTGAGTTTTGTCATAAAGTTTAGCTTTGGTTTTGCTTTTTTGTGTGCTTTGCTTTTTTGTACTATGCTTTAAATTTTTTTTATATCCCGCACTAGGGGCTAGTAACCTGAAGAATAATCTTGTTCGTTGTTCTCTCTCTCTCCCCCCCCCCCCCCCCCCCCCCCTCTCTCTCTCTCTCTCTCTCTCTCTCTCTCTCTCTCTCTCTCTCTCTCTCTCTCTCTCTCTCTCTCTCTTCAGATGAACCGTGGCCACGCTTGCAGTCAGCTCGGGTCTGTCGATTTAATATATTTCACTGCTACTGTCAGTAACCGTCTCTCTCTCTGTCTCTTTCTCTGTCTGCATCTGTCTTTTTTTAATCTCTTCCTGTCAGTCTGTCTGTCCTTTTCTCTCTATCTTTCTATCTGCGTCCGTATACTTTTCTGCGGTTTTCCCCCCTGTTTAACTCAATCTCTTTAATCTTCCCACTTTATCAGAAATACTATATTCCCGAAGTCAGTATACGGCTATTGGTGGACACCCCCTCCCCCCCCTCCCCCCCCAGCTAAAATGGTAAAAGGTAAAGGAGTCCCATAACCAATAAGGTCGTAGGGGAGCGAGGCGTCAGAGAACTCACTTCTCTAGGGCCAGCATATTGAGGGCGGCGCCCATCTCCTCTCCCTCGCTGCTTTACCTTCCCTGACCCTAAAGAGGGCAGGTACCCATTTACAGCTGGGTGAACTGGAGGAACTGTACTGAAGCCAAGGCGCGCAAACGGTCACCCATCCAAGTGGTAACCACGCTCGACGCTGCTTAACTTGGCTGGGGAAAAGCGAGTGCTCTGACCACTGAGCTATCCCGTCCCCATAGGAAAAATCCCCTCACTATTGACGAATCTCGTAGCTCTAGACGACGAACGAGGGTGGTGAAGGGGGAGGACGGGAGGAGGGGGGAATCCCATTTTGCATCAATATTTTGTTGTAACAAAAACGTGCTAACTGAACATGGAATATTAAAGAGTGGTGTATATAACGCCTAGCGCTAATCGTGAGAAGCAATATCCTCTATAATAATGCTTGCTTAGCTCATGGCCGCTTCGGGAAGATAAAAATATGGAAACGTGTGTAGCATAATATTACAATGTAGATATTGCGTCCTTCCCCTTTTTCTTTACACGCGCGCACACGCGCATAAACACACATACACATACACACACACACATACACACACGCACGCGCACGCGCATGCACGCACGTATGCACGTACACACACATTGTGCTGGCAATCACCTCAGATTTTTAAAAATATCCAGAGCCTTAAAATAGACGCAAGTCTCACGAAAGAAAGACGCCATTCAAGTTATTACATCTTTTAATTCATCATCATCATCATCATCATCATCATCATCATCATCATCATCATCATCATCATCATCATCATCATCATATCTCTGCTTCTGTCTGTCTGTCTGTCTGTCTGTCTCTCTCTCTCTCTCACGCGCGCTCGCGCGCGCGCTCGCGCGCGCACGTCCTCTCTCTCATGACAAATTTGTAAATCCGCATGCACACAGGGACTGACTGTAAAAAGATAGTAGAAGAGTGTTTATTCATTATCATCAAAATAAAAGCTCTCTCTTCCCCTCCCTCCCCTCTCTCTCTCACAGACACCACCACCAACACCACCACCACCAACACCGCCACCACCAACACCATCACCTTCTCACAAAGACAATGCAGCAGCAAGGCACAGACCGGAAGTGACGACACCCTGAATTGCATGATGGGTTGATTTCTTTCTCACCCATTTCGCAATTCCGCAACGTTGCTTCCAATAAATGACATCAGCTTCTAGATCTTCCTGTGCTGGTTGTCTTCTTTCTCCTCTTCGTTTTCTTTTCTTTTCTTTTCCTGTTCTTTTCTTTCTTTCTTTCTTTCTTTCTTTCTTTCTGTCTGTCTTTCTTTGTTTGTGTTTCTTTCTTTGTTTGTTTCTTTTCTTTTCTTTCTTTCTTTCTTTCTTTTCTGTTACTTTTTTTTTCTTTTCTTTCTGTTCTTTCTTTCTTTCTTTTCCTTTCTTTCTTTTCTTTTCTTTTCTTTTCTTTCTTTCTTTCTTGCTTTCCTTTCCTTTTCTTTCTTTCTTTCTTTCTTTTCTTTTCTTTTTTCTTTCTTTCTTTCTTTCTTTCATTTCATTTACTTTCTTTTCTTTCTTTCTTTCTTTCCTTCATTTTGTTTCTTTCTTGCTTTCCTTTTCTTTTCTTCTCTTTCTTTCTTTCTTTTCTTTTTTGCTTCCTTTTCTTTGCTTTCTTTCTTTCTGTCTGTCTGTCTTTCTTTCTTTCTTCCAGTTCACCAGAAATAAAACGCCCCAGAGAGACAAGCCCTATATCAAGTTAGCAGTGAGTGGAGAGGGGGCCTCTCTTTGTGTCTGTCTGCCTGTGTGCGCGCACACGCGCGCGTATGTGTGCACTACCACCACCACCAAAACAACACCACCACCACCACCACCACCACCAATAAAGTGATCAAACAAACCAGAGACAAATAAACCACGAAAAAGCCCCACTCCAACAAAGTCACACTTTTAATGAACTAAAGATACTACCAAAAAAAATAAAAAGGCTGAGCTACAGTACTCCAAATAAGTATCGCTTTGTGATACTCATTTCCTGTATTGGCGCTACTTCGTTCTGAACTAATACAAATTTAGCTCAAATAAACCAGATACAGCGAAGAACCAGACAAAAAAAACCCTGCCCACAAAGAGGTGACCGCATCAGTGCAGCTAAAGCTATCAAGATAACAAAAACCTATTCCTTCCAATACACCCGGGAAGGAAGAAATTCTTCCCTTTAATGACTGTCTATTGAAATAGTCTACATGGTTTGCATTCATAGTATAGAATAAGCCAGTGTTGATTGACATAGGTTTTAGATAGACTGCACATGCTAGTCTGATGTGCAGGGCCTGACTTGTCAGGTGTTTAACGGCAGCGCAACGCATTTTTGCTCATATGACACTCAAGACTAGTTGTCTCGTCGAAGAAGAAGAAGAAGAAGAAGAAGAAAGAACAAGAAGAACAAGAAGAAAGAAACACAGGAAGAAGCAGCAGCAGCAGCAGCAGCAGCAGCAGCAGCAGCAGCAGCAGCAGCAGCAGCAGCATAAAAAGAAGAAGAAGAAGAAGAAGAAGAAGAAGAAGAAGAAGAAGAAGAAGAAGGAGGAGGAGGAGGAGGAGGAGGAGGAAGAGGAGGAGGAGGAGAAGAAAGAAGCACAGGAAGAAGAAGAAGAAGAAGAAGAAGAAGGAGGAGGAGGAGGAGGAGGAGGAGGAGGAGGAGGAGGAGGATGAGAAGAAGAAGAAAGAAGCACAGGAAGAAGAAGAAGAAGAAGAAGAAGAAGAAGAATGTAAAGAAGAAGAAGAAGAAGAAGAAGAAGAAGAAGAAGAAGAAGAGAAGAAGAAAAGAAGAAGAAGAAGAAGAAGAAGAAGAAGAAGAAAGAAGCAGAGAAAGAAGAAGAAAACAGACAGACAGACAGACAGACAGACAGACTGCTTAAGGAGAGTCAGAAAGGCATCATCATTCTTCTGTATTGTTGTTGCTGCTGATTTAACTAACTCATATCACAATAAAGACCTGACGATGTCATTAAGGATGCTTTGATTGGGGGAGAGAGAGAGCGAGAGCGAGAGAGAGAGAGAGAGAGAGAGAGAGAGAGAGAGAGAGAGAGAGAGAGAGAGAGAGAGAGAGAGAGAGAGAGAGAAGATGCTCTGTGTGTGTGTGTGTGTGTTGTGTTGTGTTGTGCTGTGCTGTGCTGGGCTGTGTTGTGTTGTTGTTGTGTGTGTGTGTGCACACGCACGCGCGTGCGTGTGCCCATATATGTGTGAGCATGTGCGCGCGAGCTCGTGTGTGAGTGTGCGCGTGCATGCCCGTGTGTGTGTGTACATAAGTGCGCGCACGCGTACCCGTGTACGTGTGTGTGTGTGTTTGTGATAGAATCTTTTTGCAAAGTCCTGGTCACACAACCAATGTAAGGAAATCACAAGCATTCAGGCGTAAGGACCCTGGATTTTCTCTCTCGAACTGAGATCCAATCAAGCCAATCCTGATAATGATGTTTGTCAACGCCACGCCGACCACAAAGGCCGCACCAGCGTGGTTACTTCGTTAAGACTGCAAATGAGGAGGAGGAGATTCGGTGTGGTACAAATACCTAATTACAGAACAACATATACAAACTGATTAAAAAAAAAAAGGATAGATATACGAAAATGTAATCAAACACATTTTTTGGTAACTTTTTCAGAGTAGAATTCGACAATCTAGACGTGTAGATCTACTACAGAATGTAGGATTACTGCACAAGTGAATATATATTATTACTTATTGGTTACGAACTATTCGACAATCTAGAAAAAAAATTACACTCAAGAATGTAGCAACGTCACACAAATGAATGAATACATATTATTATTGATTCATTACGAACCTATTCGCTCAGAATACCTCCCCCGTGGGAATGCCAGGGCCTGTGAGTATGGATAGCATCCCCAGCTTTTGGAAATTCTATGTCAGGAATTCCCTCTTTTCTATCCCTTTCTTTGTTTTTGCCCTGTTGCTTTTTCCGGTTGCCTCCTTCTTTATATTTTCTGCCCTCTTGGTCCATTATCCTGACTTTATTTTTTTTCTCCAGAAAGACTTTTTAAAAAGGACAACAATGCTCTCCCATGCCGAAGTTGGAAGCGCTGGGCCTGACTTGTCAGGTGCTTCATGGCATCCCGAGATGCACTCATGAGCTTTCTTCATCTAGTCCCCGGGTGTATGCAGTTTTGTAAATTCTGTCATTTTTATTTTATTTATTGATTTCATTCTTTTATATCGAGGATAATGGAATGAGCACTTATGTGCTTTTTTTACACCCAGTCCCCGTGTGTATGCGGTTTTGTGAATTCTGTCATCTGTTCCCACCGGCACACAATGGCCTACTCTTACGAAAAGCGGAACAGGATTTAACGTGTGCGCAAGATGTTCTGCGTGCGTTCGCACCTGGGGCCTCGGTTTGCTAGCATGAACAATATTTCCCTAAAAAGAAAAAATGCATTGAAAATTAGCCTTCTTACTGTCTTCTTCAACACTCCTCCATGAAGAGACGTTTAAATGAATGATGAATTCTATCAAAATGTCAGTTTTTGGAGAAAAAAAAAGTGCTCGCTGCAATTAGTAGTAGGGAGTGACGCTTCACAGTGGATAGCCTCAGTAAAGGCAACGGTATAGGTGTTCCCGTAACTTCCATGGTCGTAGGAGAGCAAGGCATCAGAGACCTCAGCATATTGAGGACGTAGGCGGCGTCCATCTCCTCTCCCTCGCTGCTGTACCTTCCCTGACCCTAAAGAGGGCAAGGTACCCATTTACAGCTGGGTGAACTAGGGGACTATACTGAAGCCATGGCGCGCAAACGGTCACCCATCCAATTGGTAACCACGCTCAACGCTGCTTAACTTGGCTGGGGGTAAAGCGAGTGCTCTGACCACTGAGCTATACTAACCACAGGGTTACAACAAGCAAAGTTTAAGGTGTGGGAAATTTTGCTTAGGTCCGTGATTGATTGATTTGCCGCTTATTTTATGTTAACTTGTTGATTTTTTTTTAGCTATGCTTGCTTGTAACCCACATGAATTGTTTCGTCTTTTTGAAATATTAAAGAGTTTGTATTCATATTCGTAGTTGATATTCTTCCTGCGTGATGGTTAGTAATTTTCAAAGAGTAGTGTTTAAATTGGAGACGGGATAGCTCAATGGTCAGAGCTACTCGTTTTACCCAAGCCAATGTTAAGCAGCATCGAGCGTGGCTACCATGTGGATGGGTGACCGTTTGCGCGCCTTGGCTTCAGTACAGTTCCCCATTTCACCCAGCTGTAAATAGGTACCTGGTCTCTTTAGGGTCAGGGAAGGTAAAGCAGCGAGGGAGAGGAGATGGACGCCGCCCTCAAGATGCTGGCCCCTGGAAATGCTGACTACTCGCTCCCATACGACCACATAGGTTATGGGAATTTCTTTACCCTTTACCTAATATTTAAATAAGAGCCAGTTGAGAATACCTTGTGTACATCTTTTGAAACAGTTTCTTAGAGCGTGTAAGGTGCTGTGAGTTTCCTGCATTTGTCAGCAAAGAAATTGTATTTTGGCTGCTTTTTAGACCTGCTGGTCCATAGCCGAAGTATTTATTGTCTTTAGTTTTCTTTTCTTTATTTTTAAATTGTAATAAAGATTGTACTATTTTTGGTTTGATTAGTCTACAGAAAAGGAGTCATGTTGGTACATTTGTGTGTTTAATTTTTTTAAAAGTTCAAGGTGAATATTCAGTGACTGTCTTTTATTCCCTATTCTATTTTATCATTTTTATTTTTCATTTTGTCATTATATATATATATAATATATATATAATATATATATATATATATATATATATAGCAACATATGGCAAAAATTACAAAACCGCATACACACGGGACTGGATGTAAAAAGGCACATGAGTGCTTATTCCATTATCCTCGAAAACAAAAGAATAAGAAATAAACATGTACAACACACACACTAAAACACACACACACATGTACAACACACACGCATACATCCCCCCCCCCCCCCCCCCCACACACCACACCACACCACACCACACCACACCACACCACACCACACCACACCACACCACACACACACACCCCAATACGACACAAGGCACAAGTTGTATGTACTGACAATCGCTCGCGGTCGCGTTCGAGCCCAAAAGGACAGTGAAGACAAACAAGCCGGCCACGCCATCGGAAAAACGACAAGAAGAGACTGCCCGGCAGAGAAACTCCATCGATCGATACCGGTTCTTTCTTGTTCTTTCTTTTCTTTTTTTTCTTCTTTTCTTTTTTAAATTTTGGGTTTCGCTTGTTTGCTTCCTCTTGTTCTTTTTGTTCTTTTTTGTTCTTGTTGTTGTTCTTGTTGTTGTTCTTGTTGTTGTTCTTGTTGTTCTTGTTGTTCTTGTTGTTCTTCTTTGTTCTTCTTGTTGTTCTTTTTTTTTTCTTCATCCTCATCCTCATTTTCTTCTTCTTCTTCTTCTTCTTCTTTCTTCTTCTTCTCTTCTTCTTCTTTCTTTTCTTCTTCTTCTTCTTCTTTCTTCTTCTTTCTTCTCTTCTTCTTCTTCTTCTTCTTCTCTTCTTCTTTCACACAAAAAAAGAGAAAATGGTTAGTATGGTATAGAAAGTGCGGGGGGGGGGGGGGGGGGAAAGTGCGGGGGGGGGGGGGGTGGGGGGGGGGGGGGGGGGGGGGGGGGGGGGGGGGAGGGAGGAAGGAGGGAAAAAAGAGGGAAGGATCGAGAGAGAGAGAGAGAGAGGGAGGAGAGGGAGGGTAAAATAATTATAATGTGTGTAGGAGAGAAGTTTGCTCTGTGTGTGCGCGCACAGAGAGAAGAGAGAGAAGAGAGAGAGAGAGAGAGAGAGTATGTGTGTAGTAGAAAGCATGAACGTGTCTTCTGTACGCGCGTACATGAGAAGTGGAGTGTGAGAGCGAGAGCGAGAGCGAGAGAGAGAGAGAGAGAGAGAAGAGGAGAGAGAGAGAGAGAGAGAGAGAGAATTGTTATTCCCAAGGGTTACAGATAAGTATTGATATACTTTTTTTAAAAAAAATATGGCCCCTGCACTGAGAAGGGGCTATCTTTAATAATCACAGATAACAGTTTCAAGTAGACGTAAAAATAAAACAATTAAAAAATCTATCTATTTGATATAAGGAGAAAGAGAGAGAGAGAGAAAGAGAGAGAGAAGAGAAGAGAGAGAGAGAGAGAGAGAGAGAGAGAGAGAGAGAGAGAGAGAGAGAGAGAGAGAACTCGAACTCGAACTCGAAAGATTTATTCACAAAAAGGCCATTGGCCCATATATGAAGGGGGATTGCCGAGCTGCTTAGTATTTTAGTGAGAAAAGTAAGGAAGCACAAAACCACCAAAATGTTATTGTATAGCCACAACCACCACAATAAAAATCAGTTACAAAAAATATGACTTAAGAAAGCAAGATATCTCTTATTCTAAAGGCTTTACACATATATAAAGCAAGGCTGCGCACAATAAGAGAGAAAGAGAGAAAGAGAGAGAACAAAGAAAGAGAGAGAGAAGAGAGAGAGAGAGAGAGAGAGAGAGATAGAATAGAGAGACAGAGACAGAGAGAGAGAGCAGTCAGCCAGCCAGCAGCAGCCAGCCAGACACATACAAAGACAGACAGACACATACAGCAGACAGACAGACAGACAGACAGACAGCACCACACCACACAACACACACACACACACACACACACACAGACACACACACATACACACACACACACACAGACAAAGATATGAAATACCTGTCCATAGCAGACGGTTCCGTCTCCGCAACAACACGCGGCACCCAATCGCCATCACTTTGTCTGGCCAAAGTACTACTAGTGTCAACGAAGAAGAGAAAAGAGACAGCTTCTGCTCAGTCCTTTTTTTGCCTTCAAACAGTATTTTTTGCCATCAGTTGAACAAACACCTACACCCCCTTCTGTCTCCCCTCCCTACCTGACCTCCATCCACCACCAAAAAAAAAAAAAGCAGAAGAAGTAAGGGTGGAAGGTTGTTAACAGGGAACCCAAAGCTGCTGCTGCTGCTGCTGCTGCTGCTGCTGCTGCTGATGATGATGATGGTGAAGATGATGACGACGACATGGCGAGGCGAACCGTTTGAGAAGAGAGAGAGAGAGAAGAGTGAAGCGAATGAGGAGTTTGACGATCAAACCTCACAAGCGCTAGCACTCAAGCGCTAGGCAGGGTTTTGAAGTCCACAGGTATCGATTGTGATTTCACCTTCACCAGGTAGCTCTTCCCTCCCCCCTGTTGACGATAGTTAAAAGATTCGTTGGTAGGTGGGTTGGTAGATTAAGTAGGTAGGTCTGTAGGTAGGGAGGTAGGCAGGTAGGTAGGTAGAAAGGTAGGAAGGCAGGCAGGTAGGTAGGTAGGTAGGTGGTAAGGTAGGAAGGCAGACAGGTAGGAAGGAAGGCTGGTAGGTAGATAGGTAGGCAAGAAGCCAGATCACTGGATGGCTGGAGCACCCAGTCAGGGTGGATGGCGGGGTGGCGAGTCAGGTAGACAGATGACCGGCGTCAGGGATGGATGAGGAGGAAGGAGAATGGACAAGAAGTCTGTAGTGTGCGCTCTGTCTGCGGTAGATCGAGAGCGACGACGACGACGACGATGGCGATGATGGAGATGGCTGGCTAGGAAGACCGGTAAGGCTGCAGACAGACGGAGGGAGAGAGGGAGAGAGACTGGCGCGCAGAGAGGGAAGGGGGTAACGTTGGGTACACAGTCTGTTCCAGGATCCATCTTTCCTACTAAACCCCTTGACGTGTCTCCGAGCTGTCTCACGCCGGTACCGGTTTCTGTCGCTGCTGTGCTGTGCTGTGCCGTGCTGTGCTGTGCCGTGCTGTGTCTGCTTGCTCCTGACTGCTGCTTGCTACTACTACTACTACTGCTGCTGCCGCTACTGTCACCGCAAACCGGCATGGCCACAAATCTGTGCTGCTGCTGCTGCTGTCGTTGCTGCTGCTGCTGTCGCTGCTGTCGTTGCTGCTGCTGACCTGACAAGCTGTGAAGCGTGCACCTGACAAAAAAGGGGGCGCGACAAGTACAGCACAACCACGGCACGGCACGGCACGGCACAGCACGGCACGGCACAGCGACAAGGCATGATGGAGAGAGAGAGGTAGTGACGGTGGTGGTAGTGGTGGTGGTGGTTAAGGAAGAAGGTGGTGGTGGTGAGCGGAGGGGGAGCGGAGATGCCGGCTGTCTCCTCCGTCTCGTGTCGCGTGTATGAGCTGCGTTTGGCTTGGCCTCTGACACGGAGTGTCGCGGACCTCTGGTGTGGTGACTGTCGCAGCAGACCTTTGTGCCGCCTGCGCTGCCACGCCGCTCTGGCAGCCAAGGGTCGCCACGTGCAGCATGGAGACAGAAGCAGTCGTGTGCTGGCTGCACGTCGCTGTACCAGCAGCGCTGACCATTCCTCTTCTTTTTCTTCTGTCTGTATTCTCTTCTGCTCCTCCTCCTCCTCCTTCCCCTGCTATACTTCTCTCCCTCCCTCCTCCCTTTTTTTGAACACGAACTGTCAGACAGCTTCCAGTATCGAAGTTGATGAGAATGGCTGTTGTTTAACATCCAGGTGCCAGCAAAGAAAAAAACAAACCAACACCAATCAGCATCAGTGAGGAATCGTATTTCATGCACTTAAAAGTTCAGAGTTGCCTTCACTCGGGCTTTAATGACAGTTCACGTTCAGGTGGTTTATAAAGTGCGATTTAATATCATCAAAAACCCGACAAGGCGATATTCAGCAGCACAGTCCTCCTATCTAAAAATCAGAATGTTGATTCCATCTCTTCAATCCTCTTTTTTTTTTGCAATATCGATCCATACTTTCCCTGGACCTTCTCTGATAAAAAAGAAAACCAGACTGATTTTCTCCGAAGACCAAAAAAAAACAACCCCACCCCTGATGTCTCTCCTACTCTCAAGCAAGCCTCTCTTTCCCACTCTCTCCTCCCTCCTAAAGCTGAAGCATCTCTGGGGGATCAGAGTTCAGCTCTTTAGTGGGAGCTGCCAGCAACAGAGTGTGAGGCAGAGAGGCCTCCCCGGGGATCCAGACACTCGGGGGATGGAGCCTGATCCCTACACGAAATGGTCTGTGGCGTTTTTGGCTGTGTGTGTATGTATGTATGTATGTGAGTGTGTGTCTCTCTTGGTTGTTCACGTGTACCACCAATAGTTCTCAATGCCTACGTTTGCAGAAAAGCAGCACTGACAAATCACTGCAGACTTGAACGTACGTAGGTGGTGGTGGTCGTCTTGATCCAAATATGTAAAAGGCGCAGGTTGAAACATACAGTTAGAAATTTTCAAACAAAAAAACCTAAAAGTCCACATGAAATGAGAAAGCAGATCTTCAGTCTTTTTGTGTGATGTCTATCTCTCTGAAAGGATGCAGCTCAGAACTCTGTGGTGTTACAGTAATGGAGGATTTCACGTCTCTCTCTCTCTCACAGCAGCAGTTTTGGCGGTGGTGTGTGCTGCATGCGGTGCTGTGGTATTGCCTTCCAGGTGTCACACACACACACACACGCGCGCGCGCACACGCACACACACACTTGTTGAATGTTGGCTCTGTGATGCATCAACAATGGCTGCAGACGTAGCGGCAATGAGTATCACACGAGTCAGTCTCACTGTAACAGTTTCGCGCTGTTTTGCATGACTAAACAGGTGGATGGGTACAGATGGTCACATTTTGGGTAACAGTTTATAATATTCTCTGTATCAGTTCTGTGAAGGTTTCCAGTTTGGCGGGATCACATACTCGCTTTTGACGTAAAATTATAAGGAACTGTATGGTTAGAAAATTTAGTTTAACGACATTTTTTTATAATGAAAAAATGTTTAGTAGCATAAAATCTATATGATCTTTTCATGAAATATTTGTTTTGTTTAGATTTATGGAAAAAACATGCATTTCAAAGGTAAATGAATTGAATTGGTATTATTAAAAAGGCATGTAAAGAATATATCTACATCAACAACAAAAAGTTGTCTTCAAGTGAGACATTTTCCTGTCACAAAGTAAGTACATCAAAGAAAAGCCAACAAGCAGAGTAGCAGTCTGTTTAAACAAATTCGTACAATAAAAGCCAAGCTCACTTTTTATAGATTCTCAATGATAAAAAAATTATTCTCGATCTCTAATCCTGCTTCACTTCAGTGTTATATCTCGCCATTTATTTCATGAATTTCCATTACGAATGGCACGTTTGGCTAACAGTGTTTCCCATCAAACAAGCACACAATTTTGTACCAAAATGATAGCTGAATCTTTATGTGAGGGTCTTACTCTACCGTAATTTTCCTTGGAACACAACCAAAATCATATTGTATAGTCTTCAAGCTGTACTCAGAAGTGCAGGAAACGATCTCTCGACTCATTGTTGCAAAGTCAAAAATAAATTCTTGATTTTGCCTAGAAAAAGGAAACACCTTCTTAAAACAGCAATCTCAATTACATTCCTGAATAATTGTTTGATAGCATACAGAAAAAAACAACCGGCAGGAATAACTTGGGATCCGAGTATCAACGTATAATTCCAGTCTTTTTAGCACAGTCTTGTAACAACTACAAACCTAACAGCATTTCTGTAAACTGTTGAAAAGAAACATACTGTTCGATCTAGGAACCTTCATCACTGTTTGTTCAAAAAACATATTAACCTTCTTCCAAATTTTGTCTATTATGCAACCACCACTTTCTATGTCTAGAACTAAAAAAACACAAGCAGATACTTTTCGTTCTAAGTTGCTGTGAGAGAGAGAGAACAAAAAAAAACAAACCCCATCAACCCCCCCCCCCCCCAAAATAAAACCCAACAACAACAACCAACCAAACAAACAATAACACCGATATCAGAAAACAAAAAAAACACAAACCAAAAATAAATAACAACGCAACAACCCTAAGTCACACCTGATAACTTAGATGGTCACCGCACATTAATTTTAGAAAGCTCTCTCTCTCTCTCTCTGTATGCATGTCCTCTGACAAATGAGCAGTCCAAAACTTGACACATGACCAGACAGACTTGACTGACTGACAGATAGACAGACAGATGTGACTAGCTAGCCTGACTGACTGACTGACTGACTGACTGGCTGACACGGAGCAAGCTTCCCTCCTTTTCCCTCCCAAACTCTGAGGACTTGGTTGCAGCCTGCCACGAGCAGCTAGCATGGCCACTGACTGCTGGGCGTTGTTGGCCAGGACTAC
>CM054136.1:82906157-82908657 GCA_028751875.1 Rapana venosa | reverse complement strand
GGGATGCTATTTATACTGACAGGTCCCCAGAAATCCCACTGGGGGAGTGGAGAAGAGAGTTGTGTATATTTGTTTTGTCCTGTTAGAATATTTATTTATAGTAGTGCAGTTCATTGACAGGTCGCGACAGAGGGGAGAAACCTGTTAGAATGAAAAGCAAGTATCAGAGAGAGAGAGAGAGCGAGAGAGAGAGAGAGAGAGAGAGAGGAGAGAGAGAGAGAGAGAGAGACAGAGACAGAGACACAGAGACACAGAGAGACACAGAGACAGACAGACAGAGAGAGAAAGAGAGAGTGAGAGAGAGAAAATATATGAGGGCTCTCACATGCATGTGTGTTCGTGCATGTGAGTGTACGCATGCATGTATGCAGGTATGTGTGCGTGCTGGTATGATAAGCAAGCAAACAAGTAAGCAAGCAAGCAAGCAGCCCAATGTGCGGTATTCCTTACTTTCAGTTTTATGCTAGCCAGCGGAACGAGAGCATGGCTGTTATAGTAGTGATGACTACGATGATGCTATAGAAATGGTTCCAGCAAGCAGTACAAACAAATGTAAAAAAGCAACTCTATTAACACAACAAATATATAGCATTGATGACGATGCTATAGTAATAGTTCCAGCAGGCAGTACAAACAATTTTAAAAAGCAACTCTATTAACACACAACAAATATATAGCTTTGACCTTCCACCAAGATCACGCTGTGTTCAGTTAATTGTATCCTGATATGCTTTTAATGAACAGGAATGTCCGGTTTAGTTATCAGAATGTTTGTTTCTAAAAAAATCAAATCTACTCTAAGCAAATATCTGAAGCTAAGTAAAGGTAAAGGTGTCCCATAACCTATGTGGTCGTAGGAGAGCGAGGCGTCAAAGACCTCAACTTCTCAAGGGGCCAGCATATTGATGACGGCGCCCATCTCCTCTCCCTCGCTGCTTTACCTTCCCTGACCCTAAAGAGGGCAGGTACCCATTTACAGCTGGGTAAACTGGGGGAACTGTACTAAAGCCAAGGCGCGAAAACGGTCACCCATCCAACTGGTAACCACGCTCGACGCTGCTTAACATTGGCTGGGGGAAAGCCAGTGCTCTGACCGCTGAGCTATCCCGTCCTCCGCCTGATGCTACTCCCTTCCAAATACGAACAGTTTTTGAACCAGTTTTCTTTTTTACAGCACAGTACAGACGATGATAATTATGAGCAGAAGAAAATGTAGGTGAAGCGATGGTGATGATGGTAGCTATTTTACAGAGAATAACGACTATATTTGCCTAAAAGGAACTTCATTTATTTTTGCAAAGTCGCACAAAATTCAATTCACGCGCGTAAAAGTAAGTCTTGCATATCGGAGGTGGTGTGAAGCCCTTGGGTAACTATGCTGCATTATCAACATGTGTGGGAGTATGTCAGATATGTGTTGTTTGCACAGAGAGCGTGATGCGTTGATGTTGTACGGTGCTGTCAGCTCTGAGCACTGTGATGACATGTATATGATTCATTCTGTTATCCTTCAGATGTGGAATCCTTTGATCGTAACCAAAATGAATTCATCTGTTTGAGATAATGAAGTGTTTGAATTTGAATAAGCGAGAGGAGAGAGAGAGAGAGAGAGGAGAGAGAGAGAGAGAGAGAGAGGGGAGAGAGAGGGAGAGAGAGAGAGAGCGAGAGAGAGAGAGAGAGCGAGAGAGAGATGATGAGAGAGAGAGAGAGTGAGAGAGAGAGAGAGAGAGAGAGAGAGAGAACAATTGAATGAATGAATGAATAAATGAATGAATGGATAATCTGTATTTTTCAAGGGTTACAGATAAGCATTTCACATACTTTTTTAAACCGGCCTTTGCCATGAATAGGGACTATCAAGAGAGAGAGGAGAGAGAGAGAGAGAGAGAGAGGAGAGAGAGAGAGGAGAGAGAGGAAGAGAGGGAGAGAGAAGAGAGAGAGATGGAGAGAGAGAGAGAGGAGAGAGAGAGAGAGACAATGACAATGACAATGACAATGACAAATTCTTTTATTTCGAGGATAATGAATAAGCACACATGTGCTTTTTTACATCCAGTCCCCGCCCGTTAGGGATACATCTTAATAATAATAACCAATACTTATACAGTCTCACAATAAAAACAAGGGGAAATACCCTTTTCAAAACAGCTCCCCCCAACAACCTCCCCCCCCCCCCCCCAACAACCCTCCCCCCCCCCCCTCCCAAGCAAGCAATTAAAAGAAAATCCTAAAAATACCCCACCCCTACCCCCACCCCCAAAAAACCGTAACCAAAACCAACAAACAAACAAAAGAGAAGAAAAAACCAAACCAACAAAAGATGATAAAGAAGAGGAAAAACAGACAAACAACAAAACAAGAACAAGAACAACAACAAAGCCAAGAAAAAATAACACAACCAAACTTAATAATTCATAAAGATAAACATCTACACATTGTCAAATGGTACACATACTTGTTATACATAATTATATCGATATTGAAATAGGGCACTCATTAA